>CM060839.1:80702904-81140404 GCA_030762175.1 Metallyticus violacea | reverse complement strand
AACTAAATAAATTTTCATCTTAACTTGGAAGTAAAATAAAAACATTCTCCATCGGGTCATTTGTAATATTGAATAAAATCTCTCAAAGAACTATTTAAAATAAAACAATACAAGTCCGCGAGAATCGGAATACAGACCGCCGCAGACGCGTGTTTCGTAATCGCTTCGCAAAACGAGACGATGCAGTGCCAGGAAGTACCCTAAACATGTATTCCTTATATCGCGGGGCAGAAAGACCCTGATGTTACAGGACTGCCATTTGGCGACAATTGTCTGAAAAGTGAATGCCGTCATAGTGTGGCAAGTATAAAAATGGTACTAATAATGAGTATGCAGTTAGCATTGTCAACGTGCTACGTGTTATAGAGTCATTGTCAGCAACAGTGTGTGGGACAGTTTGTTTTAAAAGGCTAACCAAGCTTGTTAAAATAAGAGTAGAACGGAAAATTTAGGAGATAGACATTTATCTTTACACGGAGAACGGATATCAAGTGCAACTCTCTCTTACTGCTGCAAGTCCCGAGCGATGGCGGAGAGACCCGAAGATAGTGAGCGAGATAATAAGGCTCTCAAGCGTAATGGCATGATAAATCAAACGGCCGTTATGCCATAGTTGTGAAGATGATGGTTTCGAATCCTCACGTCTGGATGCTTTTTTCTGCCGGAGTTAAAGGAGATTTGCTATCATTACAGTGATTTAATCGGTAACATTGTACCACGCACAGAATAAACTGATGTTTACGATTTTTTCCTGTGATTTACCCGCCCCTATCAATTTATATTTACGAAAAGGAGGCGAGCATAGGCCGTTAGGCCGTAGCGAGCCGAAGCAAACCACTGTTTCCACCGGTTTCTAGGATTTACCCGAGGTTAGGCATTAGGGTAGTGTGTGCGCATATATGAATTAATTGCGAATTCCAATAATAACAGAATTTCCACCTTTACAATATTTCACCCGCCTAACAATCTCCTATCAATTTATAATGAACAGTTACAGAGGACAGTATAGGTTTAACTAGGTTTAACAAAAAAAAAAAAAAAAAAATACATCCAACGTTTGCACTGTTACCAAGCGGCCACGCACAGTAGTTCGGTTCTCTACACTGTCTCTCGGGACTTGTAGCAGATAGCAGCAAGAGTTGTACTGATTCCCGTGCTCCGTGTATGGACAAATCTGATTGGTCTAGGCATTATGCGTACGGTTGCTTTGGTTTTTACAACGGCAGTCGAGAAGAAGCAGCGTTACTGTTAAGAAGTAGGACAAGCCGGTCCTCTACCCGAAACGATGTCACGCCATCCCGAGTTCATCATGTAACAAGGTAACTAACGGTGTAGGATTATATATTGTAATGTCATAAAATATGTTAATCTGACTTACCACAAATATGTGTTTTCTGTTATATCTACGCCCCCATTCCTCCCGATTACATCCCGGTTATACATTTTATAGAATATAGGGTGATAGTGTTGTAATTGTGTATGAGTTAAAAGGATAACAACTTTGATTTGAGGTGTTAGCTAGTTGTCATAAAGAGTTGTGATATAATTGTGGTGTGGTTGGGCCGTCACAATAGCAGGTAGGAAAAGTCGCCTAGACTAGGTACAAAGATATCTTGTGCTAGATCTAAGAAGACACTCAATAATACAGAATCAGCATGGGTGCAATATGACGATAGAATTAATAAATGTATGGGGAGAAAAACAAAAAAATGACTGATATTAACCGAAAGGAATTGCAGCCGATGCAGCCAGAGAAATCCCTCTGTCTTATACAGAATGCACCAGAAACAATGTCTCATTTTAAATCGCGTGTCATTGTTGGTCACGGCTTTTTAGAGAGCTGATGTTTTCACATTTGCGCAGTGCAGTTCAAAACATTTTCTGTACGCCATATTACATGACCTTGGCAGTAATTACGCTGCACATACTTTGTAATCAGTATGGGGTGCAGGTCGAATGAACATGGCGCGTTTGCAATTGAAACTTTTTTTTTTTTCAAATGGGATGATTGTGTCGTAAGAATGCAGCTTTTGTTTCGGCAACATTTCGACATCGTTTGGAATGGACAAGCTCGGTCACGGAAGACGATTACGAGATGGGTCAATACATCTGCTTGAAACAAGAAGCCAACTGGTAGGCCACCTGCGGTTCGTACTCCATAAACGTGGGAGCAATAAGAGGTACTTTAGAGCACATTTCAACGCGATCAGTTCGTCGACATTCGCAAGCCCTTAACATATCGGATAACGTGCTTCGGAATGAATACTGACGAACTGATCGCGTTGAACTTTGCTCTAAACACTTACTGTTGCCATGTTTATGGAGTACGAACAGTAGATTACATATCAGGTGGCTTATTGTTTGTTGCCGAAACAAAAGATGCATTCTTACGACTCAATCCCCATATTTGAAAAACGTTTCAATTGGAAACGCTTGATGTTCATTCGACCTGCATTCCATACTGACTCTCAAGTTGTATTGTGCAGCGGAGCGATCGGTGAAGGTCATGTAATATGGCGTACAGAAAATGATTTGTACTGCATTGCACAAAGGTGCAAACATTATCTCTCTAAGAAGCCGCGACCAACAACAGCGCACGATTTAAAATGGGTCATTGAATCTGCCGCACCCTGTATAACTTTAAATTGAACTGGGATAAAGATGGTACGAGTAAACCATCCGCCTCTTGAACATGCTTAGTCCCCTTTTGAGTGTCGCCTAACAGCATCTTTATATAAAGATTATATAAAGATTTTTACGTCCAACGTCCATGGCACAAATTGCACAAGGTGTAGAGAATATTCTAGAGCAAGGTCCACCCTAAAAGCTATAATCTTATACCCAATACTTAATCCATTCTTTTACTCATATATTGTTAATACCTCCTCCCCTTCAGATCAAATCTTCATTGGCTCTTGTTCACTCCCAAGGATAATGGGGCACCGATACAACACAAAATAGCTGGTTATTAAGATAGTATACACGACACAGCACATATGATTAGTTTTCGCATTATATTTACTAATATTACGACTTATAACTTAGTTACAAACTGCAACATATACATGAAGCGACAATTGAATACGCACCTTGATAGAACAGTAATAGCATGGTTCCCTGCAGGTTTGATTTGGCTTACAGGAAGGAAATAAACTATAGCTGGGCTCGGTTTATTTTTACCGTTTTATACTGCTTGGGCATTCGTGTTTTGACCTTATAATATTGAGGCTTACTTAGATTGTTCACTCCTCTAATGCAATGTTATGTTTAAGAAAATAGAGCAATGCTACTGCTACAATACTAATAATAAGGATATATAATACACTTTTTAACTATGTTCCAGATTCATGTACAAAGACATATTTATCATAGAACACGCTAAGTTATGCATTCGTGCAATCAATGGAAGTAGTTTGAAATTATGTAATTGCCCGACTGAGTTAGTCATACGATCTTCTCTTACCTAATCTGCGATAAAATAACGAATACACAAAATAAATAAATGATATTATAGATTCATACGTATAAGGCAAAATGATAATGAATAATAACTATATAAATTGACAACTTGTCCTCCATTTCTGCTGCAAATTCAATTTCCTTCCGCTGATACTCTAACAAGAATTGGGAATCATGCTGGAGATTAGACCTCCAGGGTGTGTCCGGATAAAAGTAACCTCAAATACGGGAGAATACACTTAACAAATATTGAGTTTTATTCAACAGAAGCAAAATTTGTTTAAATGTGTACATATTATAGAGCTTATCCATTTTAATAATCTTCAAAAAATTACAATTAAACCCACCTTCAAATCTATATCGTTCAATCCTATTCTCCTCCCAAATAAATAGATCCGTTGAATGAAACCACAATTTCCCAGGCAAAATAGCCTTAAAATTGGCTCACTCATAATAACGTATCTGTTGACATAATTTAGTACTTGAAACTTTAAGTTCATACCACATTTTAAATTTTAACTTCGTTCCTATCGATTTTGAATAAATGCCAAAACATGTGTTACCCATTGATCTCAAAGCACTCTCTGCCAACAGTGAACAGGAGCAGAAACGACCACACTAGAAACGATTACATCACGTCATTTCTCGAAAGTGTCTTGCCTGTCCCAACCAATAGAAACAAAACACAGGCAACAAAAGCCTGTCCACGTGAATAGGAAGACGAGGAAGGGAACGTTGGGCATTAGGTAAGACGTAGACATGGGAGAACTGCACACAGCGATAAGAGTGATAATAAAGACAGCATTATAGGAAATGTAAAAAAGAAAAAAAAATTAAATATACATAATATCTCAGAATCAGTATAAATGTTTTTTAAGTTATATTGTTAATTGCTTTCATAACACACATGCCATATTGGTTGCATCTTGCAGAGTTTTTTTTGGGGGGGGGGAAGGACAAAATTAGACGTTATTGTAATTTTCCTTTCTTTAAAATTCTCAATAATATTTTCATTACCAAAAAGCTACAATTAATATTAAATATAATTTATTTTCTTTCTTAATGTTGCCGAACTGCTGTAATTAGCAGTTAGCGTAATTGAAGTATTTTCGCAATGACGCTCAGTGGAACAAAAAGAATTTTTTTTAAACAAATATAAATACCAAATATCTGTAACACGTTTTAGTTAGTCAGGTATTGACAGTATTAAATCAGATGCTGCTTTTATCACTTTATTGTAAGTACAGTATCACTTGGCAACCAAGTTACCCTCCGAGGAGAAAACCGAGTCCAGCTCCAGTTAAATAATGTACGTGGATAATGCTTACCATGTAGTTCATATCGGCCCATTGACTCAGTTGGTTAGAACGAGAGTGGTGTCACAAATGGGAAGGTAGTGGGTTCGCCACCACGCACTAACTTTCTTTTAATCTTCATAATTTGTCATCCCTATTCTTACTATAATACATATTACCTTTTTATGGAGGACAATGCATGCAAATTTTGATTAGGTTAGATTAGCTTAAGTCAAAAAATAAATCCAGGAAGGTCAACGCATAAAAAATTATACTGTTAATGCATAAGTCGCAAATTATGTTTAGGTTAGGTTAGGATAGCTTAGCTTAGCTTAGCTTAGCTTAGCTAAGTTTTTAACTGAAGTTAAAAATTCCACAACTTAATTTGTTAAGAGTGTATGCCTTTTCCTGTGTTAACACTTTCCTTTATTTTTACTTTGCCACATTACAGTTTCCAATTTGATTTCTGTTAGCATGCATTCTAAATAAAATTCATTTTTACATTCCTTTGTTTGTTTCAGTGCGTATGGCACCTGTCTTTGTTGAAGTCACAGTACAACTCTCCGTATAAATACAGAATTTCCTCGGTTTTCTCCGCTGCCCGCCGCTGCCGTTCTTGAAAAGATACTGACAGACGGTATTTCGTGTGGGTAAGTCTTTTACCCAATCCGCACTGCATAGTTTGGTTTGCCTATTCTGAAAAATTATATGACTGTTCTGGGACAGTATGTATAAGCATTACGTGAAACGACCAAGATACTGGCCTCTCCTTATCATTCTTAAGCAATGTTCAATAATAATGAAAAAAATTAAACTGAGACATTTATGGTGAAATCACAACTGCGGGAAAACTAGAAGAAACTTTAATCATTTTCCAGTCTGGGTCAATTAGATTATCAATAGGTTCGTACTTAAAACTGTATCAAAAAGTGGCAGTCATTTACATCTATTGAGAAAGATATGAAACTGTTTACCTCTTCTCTCACATTCTCTCTTACTAAAATTCCTGCAGAGCTATATTTATAGTTTGCAGAATATTATGATATAAATCTCTTACTGAAAAATGTAAAACGCACAAGAGAGTTTTTATAAAACTATGATTGTTAATTAGCTGATATTGCAACGTTCTTATGTAAAGAGACATTTTACAAAATGATTGTATTAAAAGCCACATATGGTAACATATGTTTTATTTAGCGCATGTTTGTGTGTTGCTCAGTGTAAATAATCAGAGTTTGTAGTGTTTTACATTGCATTATATTTCTTATATACGAGTGTAGGACTATAAGTTATCGACCTCGCCAATAAGGAATATCGCCTTCACAAAACCCTTATCTGGTGTCATACCTTGTCTATTAAGTAAATAATTGCAGCTGTAACTGTGTTCAGTTGTTCAGATACAGTTGCATAAAGAAGGCTATGTGTAGAAGATTGCGACATGTTCAAAATGGAGTATCGAACTGTTATTAAGTTCTTCACAAAGGACTTGCTCCAAAAGAAATCAAACAGCGATTGGATGGTGTATAGACCATGCAGGTCCGCCCTTGGAGGTGCTCTCTCCAGGAAACATCGCTTTTGTGGAAGGAGAAATTATGGAAGACCGGCGGCTCAAAGCTACAGAAATAGCAGCAAGGTTGGGCCTTTCCAAAACAACAGTCCTTCGAATTATTCATGAACATTTAAACATGAAAAGGTTAGTGCAAGATGGGTCCCTAGATTTCTTTCCTCAATCCAAAAGCAGCAACGAGTCATCTGTTGTCGGGCACTTTTGGAACTCTGCCGTGGTAACAAGAGAGAAGTTGTGCTAATCATTGTCACAGGAAATGAAACTACGATCCTCTACTATGATTCCTTGTCCAAAAGAGAATCAATGGAGTGACGTAACCCTGACGAAGCACCGCCTCTAAAGACCAAGGTCACTCAGTCAATCAAGAGGATTATGGCCATAATCTTTGACACTATGAAGGAATACTCTTCATTGACTTGAAGGAGAGGAACACCACAGTAAATGGGGAGTACTATGCTGTTATACTACACAGACTACGTGCTTCCATCAAAGAAAAAAGGCGAGGAAAGCTGATTGTTGGTGTGCGCCTTCTTCACGACAACGCGCCTATGTTCTTGTTGCAAAGAAAGTTGTGAACAAACGTGGCTTCAAGGAGATCGACCATCCACCCTAAAGTCCAAATCTAGCTCCTAGTGACTTTTCTCTTCTCAAAACTCAAGAAGCACCTTCGAGGAAGGAAATTTAATTGTGACGAAGAAGTGATGGATGCTGTTTATGCCCATTTTGCATACAAAGCTTCTGACTATTTTGGGAGATGGGATTAAAATGTTAATTCAAAGATGTGAAAAGTGTATTGCAATAAATGGTAACTATATTGAAAAGTGAAATATAGTTTTCGTCTTTATCATACCTAGAAAATGGTTATGCCGGAAACTTATGGACCTACCCTCGTACTAGGAAAAGTTCTTTAATCCGTCACTGATGACAACAGACTAACATTCACCGTATCGTAGAGTGTTTGCGGTAAAAGTGTATGTATCTCATTCCTATTTGGCGAGTCTTCGCGTCGCTGCATTAAAGTAATCACCAGACTTTCAATTTTCGGAATTGATTTCCAGAAGTGCGTACTCTTTCACCGTATTCATTCCCTCAAGACTTTTTCTTGATTCGTTCGAACGTAGGCTTCAAACTAAATTTCATAATGCAGTTTCACAAGCTCTCCTTTGTTGTTCGATGTGATCCAAAAGTTATCGATCTAAACATAATGATGTGTAATTGGTCGTTTCCTCTCCTTTGCTCTGCATTTTTACGCAAGGGTGCAACTATAAACGTTTTTCTATCAATCATCGCAAGGTATCTTAAGTATACTTCTAAACGATACAAATGCTGTGGTCTGTAAGCAAGGCGTACATAGGCAACGGAGATTTGGCATAAAGAGAATAGATAGCAGCGTTTTGACGAGACTTGAAGACTAGCAAAAGTAATAGGAGTCTATTTAGGAACTGTCATAAAATGATTCCTGGAACTGCAAAACATGTTAATTAACTCGGATTCCCATTTTTTTGAGTAGTGTTTAACGCCTGTTTTTACTACTGAGGCACCACAGGCGGCGAACACTGGTGATGCATGAAATGAAATGATATATTGGGAAAGGATATTTTTTTTTTAAGGAAGGAAGCGTTCCAGGCCTAAATTTAGTGTACCTCCCCGGCATTCGCCAGTTATGAAGACTGAGGAAAACCTTGGAAAACCCCAGTTAGGGAGGACGGTCCTGGTGGGATTCGAACCCCAGACCTTCCGCTCACGAGTCCGCACCTTAACGACCTCGGCCATCCGTGGCGGTCGGATTCCCATGCGTGGAAGTTTGCTAAAACAAGGCTCCAAAAATTCAAACGTCTTCACTTAATATGCATATGGAATAACGGCGGAAGTATTTAATAAAATACCATAATTCTAATGCAGGACTAATACATTTGTTAAAATTGCATTTGATAAGAACAATAACTTGCAATTTGGAGCAAAGTATTAAACATTTTATTAAAAACATAAAGAGCTAAACATTTCCATGAATATAAATATTTTGAACTGCCCGATTATTAGCTTAAAAATGGAATAAGCTGTCTTGGTGGCATTTTGATGTATATAAGTAAAACAGTTCGTACCATCCACAAAATAGCATATATATAAAGATGCTCGTGCTGCACGTGAGCAATACATAATATCTGAGATATTTCACTTTTTAGGCAGTTCATTCTTTTGAACACTAATAGTATACACGGGTAGGTCCATAAGTTTCCGGCCTAACCTTTTCTACGTATGATAAAGACAAAAACTATATTTCACTTTTCAATTAAGTTACCCTTTATATCAATACACTTCTCACATCTTTGAATTAACACTTCAATCCCCTCTCCCAAAAATAGTTAGAAATCTTAGCTGCAAAATGGGCATAAACAGCATACATCACTACTTCGTCACTTAAATTTCCTTCCTCGAAGGTTTTTCTTTAGTTTTGAGAAGAGGAAATAGTCACTGGGAGCTAGATCTGGGCTATAGGCTGGATGGTCGATCTCCTTGAAGCCACATTTCTTCACAGTTTCCTTTGCAATAACAGCTGTTGTATTGAAGAAGGCGCACACCACCACTCAGCTTTCCTCGCCTTTTCTGTTTAATGGAAGCACGTAGTCTGTGCAGTAGACCAACATAGTACAGACTACAGAGTACAGTCTTCGTTTTCAATGCTTTCTCGACCTATTCGAAAAAGTTTGATCCATTCTTTTACGGTAGAATATGAGGGGGATGCTTCCCCATATACACCGTCCAATCGCTGTTTAATTTCATTTGGAGTAAATCCGTCTTTTGTGAAGAACTTAATAACAGCTCGAAACTCCATTTTGAACATTTCACAATCTTCTACATATAGTCTTCTTTATGCAACTATATCTGAACAACTAAACACAGTTGCAAATACAATTATTTACTTAACAGATAAGGTGTGAAAGCATAAGAGTTTGTGAAAGCTATAATCCTTATCGGTGAGGCCGGAAACTTATGGACCAACCCTCGTAGGTAAAACAGTTCGTATTATCCACAAGTTAGCATATGTATATAAAGGTGCTGTTGATTGCTGCACTTAATATCTGAGGCTTTTGACATTTTAGGCAGCTCATTCTAATGGTATATGTCCCAAAAGAAATTTAAAGAAATACAAACATAGCTTCATACAATAATCAAACGATACGCAATTAAGACAGCACGCAGGAACTTTTGTATAAATGCAGGATATGTCATCCAGAACCAAAATAAAACAGTTTCAAAATGAAACCTAATTAAATATGGTTTTTCCAATGAGCGAGATTCCTTACGTTTGGCGCGCTTACTTGTTGACCTTGTTGATTGTCGCTGTCGTAACGCAGCTGTTCCCGGGTGTGTGTTGTGTTGTTCGTTTCATATTTAGACAGTATACATAAAATCTAATAGCCTCGTTTGTTTACAGCAGCACAGCTTGTCTTTATGTAGAATTCATGTGTGTTAACTCAGTAGTGAAAGAATCATAGGACAATTTTTTTGGAGCATATAGTTCTGTTTCTTCTGATAATACCATACTAACCCTCTTTTACAGAGAATTAACTGACAGGGTGCGTGATCATGCATTTCTTCAACAAGACTCTGCCACAGTTCACTGCTAATATTTCCATAAGAGCAATTCACATTACGTTTCCATAAGACAGATAACACCTTATTAGCAGCGATGTGTGACTCCCTTGGTCCCTCGATTTAACAGCCTATGATTATTATCTCTGTGATAATAAAGATGCCATTTACCAAACGAACCTGCACACCATATAAGAACTCAAAGATAATATTCGTCAGGATTTCTCAAAATGAACTATAGCGAGTAATGAATATTTTCCTAAAGAGATGGTGTGAAGAATAAGGGCGGGCAATTTCAATACCTCATTTAATAATGTTTAAGTAATGAGCCTCTTAAATTGGTTTGTGTATTGTTGTATGGTAAGTTTAGTTTTATTGTTTTACTCTCCCGCTAATCGTCGAGATCCAGCTGGCCGGCTAACCGTTTAATGAGCGGCGCTTTCACCGATAGGCAAAACACTCCGGGGGAAAACAAAGTTGATTCCACGCTATTAAGGACCGCGTTGTGGGGAACTAAGGGCGCATGTCGCACTATTGCATTACCTTTGCTCTCAACTCTCAAACACAAACTTTCGTCTAATTAAATGTTAGAGTTTACACTTAAAAATGTAAAAACAAACGCGCTACAATATTCCCGTGAGCGATAGAGCTGGTATGGAATGAGAAAAAATGTAAAATTTATGAGAAAATGCAGAAGGTGTTTGGTTAAGCTCTGAAAACTATGGTGCTTTAAGCTTTCGCCAACATTTGGCAGCAGCTATTGATCATATTACTAAAACTTTGAAGAGTATTGTATAAGAAATAGTTGGGCAGATGAAAAAGTACAGAGACGGATATTATTTATAGATACGGAACGAGAGATGTTCACGTAAATGATGAAAATGATACGGCCCATGCCTCAGAAAGACTACCAGATTACATATGATGAAGCATACCGACTTTTATCAGTAAAAAGAGTTCAATGATTGTAATAATTAGTGATTAGAAGAAAGCTGTGTGGTAGGTTTATTTAGATGATTAAACTTCATGTATTACATTTAATTGCGATAAACTTTTAGATCGCGCTTCAATTTACAAATTAGGTGGACTGTGTCTTCAATTTTTTTTTTTTTTTTTTTTGATTGTAGAACGCAGGCTTTCACGGCCAGTGTCAACTATGCACATGTTGTTTGGATTGTTTGCACGGGCTATAACAGCGCCATCCCTCCGTATTATTCGGAGCTTTGCTGATTAATAGCTAACACGAAAAAAATCTCGTGTATGAGGTCGTTAAACGCCAACGCTTAACAAAATCCTTATAAACAGCTAAAATCCCATTATGTCACTATCCATAAAATATGCATATATTACATTAATACTTACGTAATAAATTGTATTTGGTGTCACTGTAATAATATAAGTCAGTCTCGAGAATATTACGGAACTTTTGATAGCACAAGGAGAATGAGGGCGTCTACGGCAAAAAGAGGAACTATTTAGATAGCAACGGAGTGAATTCAAGCTAGGTAAGTGAAGTGTAAAGATGATATAGAAATTATTTAAAGATTTAACTGTCGGAATAATCTCATACTTTTAAGTAATAAGGATTTATTTTTAAATCTTGAGATCTCATGCTTAGCTAATAGAAACTCTACGCTTGGAACAAAGGGAATCCATTTTTAATTATTATACTATTCGATAAATCATCTTGCTTTATTATTTTAACGTTGAAAAATTTTTTTTTCTTTAAATTTTAGTTTCCTCAAAGTTTTTCATATACGTTTTTGCCTTATAAAAGTTGTAGCCATATATATTTTTGTCTTTATATTATGGAAGTTAATTGAAATTAGTAATTAATATTATTTAAACATTTTAATACATAAAGAAATTAAACTTAACTCAAAAGCTGATATTAATCAAAAGAAAAACTTTTGTTTTTGAGTTCAGCTATGTTGAATATAACACAGTCTTGACGTTCTGCGCACAGTGAAAGTCTGAAGAAATCAGTGGAAGCCGTCCTGTCAAATTTGTAAGGCATGTGTTACAGCTGTCAAATTGACGCAGATCCAGTAGTACATCTGTCGAAGATAATTTGGCGTATCTCCCAAAGTCTCCTTGCCGAAGAGAAGCAAGCTTTCTCTCCATTGAAGATTACGCATAGCCACTTGATTAACGAAATACCTAACGATTATGTATATGTAAGCCTACTCTTAGGACAATATGTTTAGCAACTGCAGTCGTTTAACTATATTGTATTGACTATTTGCAAGAGCAAACTCATTAAACGAACGTTAAAAACCATAGCTATAAAGGAAGTGTATTTTTATATTATAAAAATACCCATACCAGAACTTCCTTTGGCTATAAACTTGAACATTGCGTAGAAACTAATCAAGAAGGTTGGAAGTAGCGGAAATCAAATATCTATAAGCGTACGATATTTATTCGTCGATTGAAAGCTATCAGCTATCCTAAATAAGTTAAACGTTTAAAATCATGAACTATAGAAAAAAGAGGAAACAGACACAGAGAAACTTCCTAAAAGCAACCAATTTAAATATTTTAAAATACAAAAGTCAATTTGAAGAAATACAGTGGAAGAAAACGGAAATGTTTCAAATCAATGACACATCGATCTTTTTTTTTTTTCTGCAATATTTAACATCCTGAGATCTTGTTTCTACATCAGGACATAATACACCAGATTTATTTTATTTATACCTCTTACGTTTTTCAATGCAATTTAAATTACAATTTAAATTCTACAGAGTTTAAAATGTAGACTACTAATACTATAACTAAACAAAACTAAAACTTCAATAAACTAACCGGTACTGGAATCCAGCAATACGGCTATTTAAACTATAATTTATAATTATATCTACCATTGCTTCTGGTACCCCCAGTAGCAATAATTACATTTAAAATTAATTAATTTACAATTTTTATCCAAGTTAATAGATGCAATCTTCATTTCTGCTAACGCTCCGTATCCGGAATTCCTGGCATCAGAACCTGAACATCAATAAGGTTGCTGCCGGTCTCAAGCAGCAGTTGTACTGGACCATGGTGTGATGAAAACGCAGTTTCCTTCTCTTTTCTCTTTCTTTTAATCTCTATGTACTTCTCATGCTCTCAACTGCTTCCTTTCTGCCCGAAAACTGCCATTATTCCTTTCTTCTGTCAATTCTATTCCCTTCTTCTGATTCAAATTGGGTGTTATCCTCTTTATCATCTTTTTCTTCAACTAATTTTACTTGTAAATATCCTTTTCCTGATTCTCTGGAATCTTCTAGGGGAATATATGATTTCTGACACATCGAACAGTAAAATCAATGAGTGATATTATTGTGAAGATCATTACAGAGAACATTGTGTTTAATGCAACGAGGAGGAGTTTGTAGCATTAGCTAATAAGTCTTTTATACCCTGCAGTCATCACCTCATACAAATACAATAACCTTGGCCTGTGGGTATATTGCCATCTTTCAGTAACGCGATATTGATTTGTTGAACGAACTTGGGAGCCGCAAGGTGCAGCCCGGGCCTACTTTACCTAATCTATATATTACTCCTGGATTTAGTAGCATTATGTGCTGTAAACCTAAAATGATTTATGCCCAAATGCATCTAATATGAATAATTACCCCTGCACAAGGTTCATCCGAGAACAACGGAATTGACAAGCTAAAGAGGCATATATTACATTGATATTCAAATCTACCGGTGTTACAGCTGGGAGGAAGACAGCTAATTGTCTGCCTAATGACAGTTCTGATAAAATGAGATATCATTAGAGACCACTTTTGTGTTCATTCCTTTTATTACGTATTAATGATTTTATTCAATATTCTGTATAATAAATAGAAAGTAAAACATGTATCATTATTCAGTTTAAATATTTATATTAAACACATTTCTTTCCTAATGCAAGTGAAGACAGGATCTTCAGGTCTCTGAATTCATTTCCATCTATAATACTGATACCAGTATGTCCCTGTCTTCGCTGTTCCAAAGGATAAGGGCCAATACCGAACTATCACGCTATAATATTTTGTAAAATAGACCCAGCTTAAAAGAAAGGTTCAAACTGGGGTTGAATGTAGAGAGTAATGCACAAGGGGTTCGCCGTTACCATGGAAACCTTTTATTTTAGCTTATTCCGTACATTAATGAACATTGGCCGCCGGATTGAGTTTGTAAATAAACAACAAAATTGGCCATCAAAACCTTCTTATCTCTCATTTTAAGCACTCATAAATTTAATATCTTCACGTTAGTGCACTTATATAGCTGCAATAACAACATACAACTTCCACAATCGTTTCCTTTGCTCTGCGCCGAAATTTACAGCTTGTTTTATTGCCGTGCGCAGAACATCCTCTCTTGGTCCGGTATGATCTCTAAAACACATACTTCATTTCATACAGCTCCTAGTCTCACATAAAAATGGGGTACGAAATGAGTGTCCCCTCAAATAAACTTCGGCGAACTTCCTTTACTTCCTGCAAGTTCTCTTAGAAAGCAATCTCTTCTCCAACTACATTAAACCTTAAAGGTTTAGGCTGTGTTTTCAATATATTTTTCATTGGCGAGTTTCTCCTTTAGTTTTATACGTTTCACCAATTTACTCTAATAACCTAAGTCCTTTCCCAGATGGGTTCACTGTGAGGTCAGCCTTCTGGAGTACACTGAAAATAAATAATGAGCCCCGTGCGGTGCTTTTTTGTAGCAGACATGTAATAATTTATTTATGGGTTGATTGCTCTCATAAATAACCTAGATCAGTTAAAAATGCTCTAGACATTACTGTATGCTTCCATTTTTGGCTACAACTTGACAATATTTTTAGTTGATTACAAATAATGTGTGAGCTCCCTTAGGATAAGACCAAAACCATTATGGGCACCTGTCAACCGATGAACTTCCTTGGTCTCTCATTACCGCCACGGGTGGCCGAGGTCGTTAAGGCGCGGACTCGTGAGCACGAGGCCAGGACCATCCTCCCTTGACTGAGATTTTATCCAGATTTTCCTCAGTCCCCATAAATGGCAAATGCCGGGTAGGTACACTAAACGTTTCCTACCTTACAAATATATCCTTTCCCAATATATCATTTCATCTCATGTATCATCAGTGTCCACCGCCTGCGATACCTCTGTAGTAAAAACAGGCGTTAAACGCACGCACGCACGCACACAACATCACATATATGTCCGGCTTTGACTCACTATTAAGCATTCATATTCCAGAGGGATGCGGAACCCAAATTATCGTCCTTTTAACCCCCTAGACTTCTAAGCTGCAGATCTAATATTCTACGACAGAGCTGAAACTAGTTATAGGGCAGGGGGAAAAAAAACTCTTTAAATACGTATATAAAATGTCATAACATAACAATGGAATGTTGCAAGAATTCGTCGCGAATTCACATAGTTATCACTTAGCCTTGACAAAACATTTTGTGCAGTTATATCCTATTGACTCATGTTATTGCAAGTTGCACTGGTGGACAATACAAATCGACCATCCATGGGATATTTATTTTTATCCTGCTGACTGAGTAATGAATCCAAGATAACACTAATTATGAGTCAGCAGGCGACTGCAATGTGAAATTAATTGGAAAGTGAGTAATTGCAAAATGTTTTATCTATTGCATATGCTGGATCAACACGATTTGAATAAATACAGGGTGTACACAAATGATTATAGAGGTTTTAAACTTATGTTTTTTTCTCTGCGGTATACAATGTAATTATGAATCATAACTTAAATTGAAGAAAAACTATGAAAATTTCAATTCTACATGCGTATATTTTGTTTAGTAGCCACTGTAACGAAATAAACAAAATAAAACAACTCACATGCAAAAACTTTTTTATGTCTTGGAAATCGCGAAACATAATAGGTGAAGATTTGGTTGTAACGCCCCTTTTGGTAACAACATTCATATGTGACACAACCAGATCAAACGACGAGGTGTGTCAGATGATAATGTATAGAGAGTCAGAATAGTTTTCGCGCGCAGTTCTAAAAAATCTGAGGGGCGGGCTACTCGACAATTAACAATTCCATTAATGACAGTGTGGAAGGTGTTAAGAAAACTTCTCCAACAGAGACCATATTGTCTGCAATGCTAAAGACCCCTAGATAAATGCAAAATTTCCCCATCGTTAGATTGGTTGTCATGGTCCGGACCCCAACGTCTCGGGTGGCCAAGGTCGTTAAGGCGTGGACTCGTGAGCTGGAGGTCTGGGGTTTGAAACCTCCCAGGACCGTCCTCCCTGACTGAAGTTTTTTTTTTTTTTTTCAGATTTTCCTCAGTCCTCATGTCTAGCAAATGCCAGGGAGGTCTGGAACGTTTCCTTCCCTAAAAAAATCCTTTCCCAATTTATCATTTCATTTCATGTATCATCAGTGTTCACCGCCTGTGGTGCAACAGTAGTAAAATCGGGCGTTAAACACCATTAAAAAAATGGTCCGAACCCCTTGGCTTTTCTCCGTTGGCCTCCTAGGTCCCCAGTCCTGATCCCCTGTGAATTTTTCATGAGAGGGTACATAAAGATCGTATATCCGTGCCACCGCTACCTACAGACCTACCTGAGTTGAGACGGAGGATTATTGCAGCAATTGAATCAGTTACACCAAACATGCTAACATCAGGTGGCAAGAAATGAACTGGATCCAAACGGCTGGATGTATGCCGTGTCACAAATGGATCCCATATTGAATACTTGCAGCTTATTTTAATAGTTACTTCCACAGTTTTTCTTCAATTTAAGTTGTGATTCAAAACGATGTTGTATACCACAGAGAAAAAACACAAGTTTAAAACTGCTGTATACATTTGTGTACACCCATTATTATCTGGTTCAAAGTTCCAAATCGGAAAAGGGAACTTGTTCTGGAAAAGAAGAATTCTCTCCGAGGAAACACTAGATGACACTTTGGATTAGTTATTGCTTGCAAAATTTTACAAAATTAATTCGATGTCTTTGACAACGAACGGGGGACTTTCTTAAGGTTCTGCGAGTTAATTAATTTTATATTTAAGTGCATTTATGACCCAAAAGTTACAAGTAAAGCAATTTACATTTCTTTGCATTGACGAAACTAAATACTGTTTGTAAACTGCAATAAGCTCATCTTTTCGTGTTCACTATTTGCATAACATTCTCTATCTAATAAAATTCATCAAATATTCATAGGTATAAATAACCATCATCTTTGGGGTCTAGGCGTAAGTCCAGAATTAACTTTAGGTTATTCTTATTTGCCATTTCGTCGGATTTACTTTGGCATTAATGGTGTGTTTAATAATTAAAATATAATACTTTCTGAAGGAAGATTTGTCTGAATTCCTTTGATTGCGGACATTTTCTCTTTATACCGTTTTATTTGCAAGCAAATGTTTACGTTTTTCAGTTGCTATTTTGGTTGCTCATTTTTCTGAAGGTTGTGCAAGTTTAAATGGTCATGAAATGCCCAGAGAAATCGTTATTAATTTTTCACTTCGCAATTTTACTTGTTTTTTTTTCATATTTAAGTTATCAGGATATACTATGACTATTATTGAATAACCGAACAACGAATTAAAAAAAAAAAAGATCGACAAGTATAACTGTTTTACAAAACAAAGATCTGCAACACTTAGAAGGTTAGCGAGTGACGCTCCATGAAATAATACAGCATGCCTCTACAAGAAGTTGAAAGTAGCTCAAGAGCAAAATCTGGGTGACCTGGCAACTTAAAATGAAGGGCATGCAGTTCCATGTTAATAGAAAGGCTCTGTTTTTCCCAAGAAACCATACAACAGAAATGGAACGGAGTCAGCAGTAAAACAGACCTACTATCTCTAAAACCCTTCTCGAGGTGATAAGACTCCTTAAACTGGAATCTGGTGAGGTGGACTGATGAAGTGCTCCTGTAGGATTATCAAGGAGGACTATTTGTATAGAGCTAGGCCTCAGCAGATCAGGAAATACACAGCATCCTTCTGGTATTTGCCGGTTTTTTTTATAGTGTTTAACGCCCGTTTTTACTACTGAGGCACCACAGGCGGCGAACACTGATGCATGAAATGAAATGATATATTGGGAAAACATTTTTTTTAAGGAAGGAAACGTTCCAGGGGGTACCTCCCTGACATTATCCAGCTATGAGGACTGAGGAAAACCTGGAAAAAACCTCAGTCAGGGAGTACGGTCCTGGCGGAATTCGAACCCCAGACCTCCCTCTCACAAGTTCGCGCCTTAACGACCTCGGCCACCCGAGGCGGTTTATCCGGTTTTGCATTACCAGTCACTTAAATCAATACTTTCACTTCAGTCCTATCTTTTTTTTTCAGTGATGTAGCAACCGCTAAAAAATAACAACAATCAAGCAACCGCTAATAGCAAAAACTTTCATTGGTAGCTAATAGGCCTATTTGTTAACAAACAGGCAAGGAAGCGAAATAGACACCTTTTAGCATTCAAGAAACTTGGGTGAGGTGCTAGTTTTTTCGGTGTAATAATTAGAAAATTTAAGGAGCCTATTGGCTGAATAGCCAGTGACCCAGGTATTTAAGTTGAAAAACAGTAGATTTATAATATTAGTAGTAGTTTTTAAAGCGAATCTTAACTATGTTTTGCATTTGCATTATGTGTGAAAAACTGGTTTTACGTGCAGAGTAAAAAGTTCATTTAAATATTCAATGTTAAGCACAAAATACCTTGCTAATTCTTTTTAATTTTAAAATAAGTCTATAAGCACCTATTATAGATATATTTATTGAAATAACTTCAGACTTAGTATTTGGGGTTTCTTAAAGAAATACAAACGTTTACATGTTTTATTTCTGCAGAAAATCAGCTTCAATATCAAATTACTGTCAAAATTAATCAAGCTGATGGAACTAAAACTCAAACTTTTAAATACACCTTGAAACGCAGAGTATGAACATAATCTGCGAGAGATTCCATTGTTATCTTTCAATTGCTAGCTAACGCAAGAAAGATTAAAAACACTGGGAGGAAAAAAAAAAAAAAAAATACAAGAAACCAGTTGATCTCGCTTAACGAAACACAAATAAAAATCTTTTAGTTTGTTTTGATTGCCGACATCACTGCGTTTGTTTTGGATAAGTGGGTATGCTATCACCTATTGACTTGTAAACATCGATTAGTCATGAGATCAGTTCACTCGGTGGTGAATGGTTGGCAATGTTGGTAGAAATGTTTAATTTTCGTACCGGTGATTTCGTATCTCAACATATATTTGTCCACGTTACGTTCAACACAGAGGTAATTACGTGCAAACAGCTGAAGCTTTCGCCCTTCTCTAATTTAGCTCTTACGAGGGAGATCCATAAGTTTCCGGCCTCGCCGATAAGGATTATCGCCTTAACAAAATTATTATCTTTTGTCATACCTTATCTGTTAAGTAAATAATTACAGCTGTAACTGTGTTCAGTTGTTCAGATATAGTTGCATAAAGAAGGACATGTGTAAAAGTTTGTGACATGTTCAAAATGGAGTATCGAGTTGTTATTAAGTTCTTCACAAAAGAAGCACATACTCCAAATGAAATTATACAGCGATTGTACGGTGTATATGGGGAAGCATCCCCCTCATATTCTATCGTAAAAGGATGGGCCGGCCAAGTTTTTTCGAATGAGTCGAGATAGCATTGAAGACGAAGAGCATGCAGGTCGGCCCTTGGAGGTGCTCACTTCTGAAAACATCGCTCGCTCTTGTGGAAGGAGAAATTATGGAAGACCGGCGGTTCATAGTTACAGAAATAGCAGCAATGTTGGACCTTTCTAAAACAACAAATAGGACTTCGAATTATTCATGAACATTTAAACAAGAATAAGGTTAGTGCAAGATGGTGCCTGGACTTCTTTCCTCAGCCCAAAATCAGCAATGAGTCATCTGCTGTCAGACATTTTTTGAACTCTGCCGTGGTAATGAGAGAGAAGTTCTGCAAACCGTTGTTACAGCAGAAGAAACTATGGTCCTCTACTATGATCCCTTGTCCAAAAGAAAACCAATGTAGTGGAGTAAACTCGGCGAAGCGCAGCCTCTAAAGGCCAAGGTCACTCAGTCAACCAAGAAGATCATGGCCACAATCAAGGAGAGGAACACCACAGTAAATGGGGAGTACTATGCTGGCCTACTGCACATACTACGTGCTTCCATCAAAGAGAAAAGGTGAGGAAAGCTGAGTGATGGTGTGCGCCTTCTTCAGGACAATGCGCCTGCACACAGCTCTTGTTGTAAAGGAAGCTGTGAAGAAAAGTGACTTTCAAAGAGATCGACCTTCCACCCTACAGCTCAAATCTAGCTCCCAGTGACTATTTCCGCTTCCGAAAACTTTGGGAACTAATGTCTGTTTTATTTACAGGTCCTCGGTATTTTTTTTTTTTTTTTAAAGATTTTCAGGTCATTTTAAGGTAATTTTTGTGAATTTATTAAACACATTAAATGCTTTGTAGTTATCTATAACTATATATATTTTATAAATAATGCCAAAATCTGAGTCCATTTACGGGCTTAAAACATTTAACTGGAATATTTTAAAACATTTGCATGTAGCACGTAGCTCTAATAATGCTTTATTTAACTTTCAATACCACTTATCGGGAGTTACAAAAGTGAAAGATGGGCGTATGCAAAAGATTAGAATTTTGGTTAAAGATAACGTATGTAGTTTGAATATAATAATACTCTTGCGAAAAACACAGTTTCCTGAATTTTTTTTAAGGCAATTAGAGGACAATTGGCATTTTGGGACCTGTTTGCAAACCACACTAATTGGATAAATATGGTCACTTTCCCAGACAAAGTGCGCGAAGCTAGAAACAGTTTTTCTGGTTAGCACGTAATAACTAGTACAACTATAAATAATATGTTTACATTCATATATCTGTGAATATCGTTCTTCCCATTTTTAATGTTTTTTATCTATTATTAATATTGTTTTTTGTATTACATGTACGATCTACAACCCGTGCTAAAAATATATTTGTTATATGTATACAGCATTTATAACAATAAAGACACCATACTACTTTCGCAAGTAAATAAGGAAAATATGGAGACAAAAATGTATTTCAAATCACGCCCCTACATTTCTAAGTGGCAGACAGCAATTGGAAGTCGTCATAACATAACGTCATCGATCGATAACGCGCTGCAACCCTTCGATGCTCTGCTTTGCGAGCATTGTTTAAGTCGGACTTGAATCAAGGTCATGCCTCTAGTATACAAAGATAGATATGAACTGTATTTCTAGGTATGAAATTATTTTTTTATACTCGTTTACCTTGAACCACGATTCTGGACGTACGTTTAATTGTCTCAATAATTTTTAATTTTGATTTTTCTTAGCCTTTGTAAAAAAATTATCAAAATATCCATATATATTTCTTGTAAGCTTGTAAATTAATAACTTTTTAAATGGTTATTATGTTTGGCAAGATATGCTGAATTAATTAATAAAATATTGTAAGTTTGGTGAATTTTTGCATGAAGCTCTAGGGATGTCATATTTCATAAAAAACATTCGCTTTTATAATTATGTTGTAATATAGTAGGCATAAAAAGTATGTAAAGTTTTAAAAATTTAGGGCCAATTTTTCTAATTTCCCGTCCAATTTCGCTGAATCATCTGTGTACAGAGCGCGTAAGGTCGAATTCTGCTTGTTAACCAAGCTACCGATGTTTATTTAGGGCCTTTTTCCTCGAAATAAGGACGAAAATCCTTTAGGTATTATAAATCCTTGACTCACCTTCTCTAGCAATATTTTTATTTTTGAGGGCAGCATTTGAAAATGAGAGAGATCGTAAACATGCATTAAATGTCATTTTAATAAATTCAAGGAATGAATTTTAAGCACCAGACATTTATTATTTATTATCAGCCCACCTCACCTAGTACTTTCGACCGTGTAACAGAACTAATAAAATGAAGAGAGGTTAAATGGGAGAGCCCAAAATTTTGTTGAAAGCAAAGAGACATCACAATGCTTGCCTAAGCGACCAGGGGAAATTATGAAAAAACCTAAGTTAGGGCGGCAGACTCAAAGATATTTGAATCATGGGCCGTACTGTTTTGCTAGTTGCGCACGCAGTAACTGGTGGCCTAGGTCGTTAAGGCCCGGGATCGTGAGCGGGAAGTCTAGGGTTCGAATCCAACAAAGATCGTCCTACCTGACTGAGGTTTTTTAGGTTTTCATCAGTCCTCATAAATGGCAAATACCGGGAAAGTACACTAAACTTAGGCCTGGAACATTTCCTTCCTTAAAAATTCTTTCCCAATGTATCATTTCGTTTCATGTATCAATGTTCACCGCCTGTGGTGCCTCAGTAGTAAAAACGGGCGCTAAACAACATTCAAAACAAAAACAGAAAAAAGTAATAAGCGTAACGGTATCTTTTGTTTTATTTGTTTTATTTACAGACGCTCTTTAACTTCTCAGGTCATAAGCGTCCCATTCAATTCAGCGCGTGAAACGGCCGACAAATTTTGCTAAGAGGTCACTTCTTTCAGGTTTGAGGTTCTTTATCGTGCCGTAAATGTACGACACGGGACCCACGGCTTTACTTCCCTTCCGAAAAAAGCCATACTTAGAATTTTTACGGCCGAAAAATCCATGGGCCCTGGCCGGGTTCGAACCCGTGTTTTGGGTGTAGAAGGCAAGTGTGGTTACCACTACACCACCAGGACTGACATAACGGTATCACAATACACAAATAACAGTTGTTTCCTTAGAAACGGAATACGAAACAAAGCCATTGCTGTAATCATGTACCAATGTCTAAGAAAATGCAATAAATCGTAGCGTTATGTCTTATTCGCGATTAAATGGCAAAGCCATATTAATGTAAGATAATTAAAAAAAGAACTTTAAATGTGGTTTCTTTATTAATGTAATATGTGCTACCATTATATATAAGTTTGGGAAAGGCACAAAAAGCTAAAGAAAATGAAAAACAAATGAATGTGTCAAATAGCTTGCCTACCCTTCTGGTGTTAAATGAAAAAAATGTAGCGTTTACATCTATTACCTTAGGGAATACTGTCAAAAACATTTGTGCTGTTGATGCAGTATGTCATTTTCCCTTTCCGTATGGAACACAGGAATATTTGTTTTCCAAATCGGAAAAAGTGTTATTCCTCTCTTTGTATTCGAAGAACGCCATCCACTACAATTGGAAATACAAATCGATTTCCGCACACACGCAAGCATTTCTTTGGTTATTGAAACAAAAATGTTTACATAGCTGTTTGTTTCATTTGCCAAAAAAAAAATTCCTCTATTTCTCAACCTTTATCATTCTTTCCGCTATCGCAACCATTATTTTTCTCCACCTCAATTCGGAACAATTTTGACGTTCTCTGAATTCTGTATTGTTTCTTGCTTCTCCTATTTTTCGCTAATTGGAGGGATGAATGACGTACTTAAACAAGAGAACGTAGATGTAGCCTCAGCTATATGAAATACGCTTATGCCAAAGAAACATCGAGACAGAATAAAGATAAAATTCTCGTAAATAGCAGCAATTTGCTTTGTTATACAGTTGTTAATTATACACATTTCAGTGCTTTTCGAAGTTTTGCTTTTCATTTTTATTTTAGGCTTTATACATCAATTTATTACTCCTTAGAACATTTTTAAGAATAATTTTTTTTAAAAATATAATAATTTGACATGGAATATTAAGGCACTAAAGTTATTTTTATTCGGCTAAAAGAGTCTAAGATAGCAAAATTAAGGAGGAAAACCATAGGAGCCGTAATATTTTATATGTACAACTATGCAATATCATAAACATGTTTACTAATATTTTCTATTCTGTTTTGATATTCCTTAATCTAAATTTCACAAAAGTGTCATATTTTTCATGAAATTATGTTTTATACATTTACATCTTTTATTTTAATATACTATTCTTATATTATTTATGTTTTATTCTATCTAGTCTACACTACAAGCGAGTCATTGTTGATTTCCATTAATATAGGATAGGATAATGTATTATGGGACGGAACGTTATCTAGATTTTGGCCTCTCATATTGGTAGGCCTGCGAGAGCGACAACTACCAACAGCGAATTCGCATGGGGCCTCCAAATAACCCGTATGACGCAGGGGCAAATTCACCGCCATACTGCACAGCCTGTAACCGGAATTCATTATAGAAGCGGAAAAATTGTGGTAAGGAAGGAAAAAAAAAAAAAAAAAGATGGTCAATCTTAAGGGATTTGAATCCGGGACTCCCGCATGGTAATTCCTAATATTACCGCCTGAGCCGCCCTGTATGGTGATTTATTTTTCATTTAGTTTATTTACGGACGCTCTTTAACATCTCAGGTCATCAGAGTCCCATTCAATTCAGGGCGTAAAACGGCCGACAAATTTTGCTCAGAGGCTTCTTTTTTCATGCTTGAGGTTTTTTATCTTGCCTAAATGTACGACACGGGACCCACGCTTTACTTCCCTTCCGAAGGAAGCCATACTTAGGACTATTACGCCCAAAAAAATCCATCGGTCTTGGCCGGCATCGAATTCGCGATCTTGGGGTTTAGGAGACAAGTATGGTTGCCACTACATCACCAGGACAGACCTGCCGCCCGGTGTAGAGCAGTTAGCTGCATCGCTTTGTGATGCGCAACTATTTTAAATAGCATAGTTCTTCCTGTATTTTAACGCTATGTTATTATTAGGGTTTGTGCTCTAATAATCCTTTTATTATGTATGCATTTATGGATTGAAAACTTCCATAACAAGTACAGGAACTTCTTGTTCCTGTACTAATTAAACATTACGCTTGAAAGGAGCAATAAACTAAGGAAACTAAGGCGAAGGTAAACAAATAATACGGCAAATCTGCTCTAATACACTCGGAACCATTTTCTTTTCTGCGATTCACATTTATCAATATTTTATCCAGTATATACGAAATTTCATGGTTTTCCGTTTTTAATTCAAATTGAAATTTCTGTGTGATAACGGACTATTAATTTAATCACTATTAAATAATTGTACCAGGTGACAAATAGGTGTAATACCTGTCAAACTAGAACAAGGTACGAAACGTCAATTAATTTTTGGTCATGTTTTTGGCCAGTAAATGCCAACATCCTATACAAGATAATGGTGCATATTGAAAATTGCTGTAGGCACAACTGTATAGACTCATAATCCCTGCTCCGTAAATCAGAAAGAAGAGAAATTTAAATGTGAATGACATGATGGCTAAAGCTAAAGCAGATATAATACCCTTACTATGAAAATAATGTAAGCAGTTAGGAATACTGCAAAAAATGTTGCACTGTTTGATTGAACCATTGTGGCCTTTCACTCCCCAAAGGATTCATCTTTTCATAAATGGAAACCATTGGCCATAAAAGATTCGAATTTCTTTGCTCTTCTCGCTTCTTTTATTTGCTTCATTTCCTCTTTTGCTCTTATCCCCACAAAAGTGTTGAGAATCGTCTACCCCTGAGGTCTTTTGCGTCTTCTGAGAGCAGAATGAGATTTTAAGTGCGTATAGAAGGATGGATATTTTTTTATTCTTTTTCTCAACTTGGCTGGAAGGAGTTCCTCAGATATACAAAGTTTGTAGTTCTGAAAATAATATTCCCAACAGTCAGGAAAGTTCCATGTGCAAGGAAAATAAAATCTGTGCTCACAAAGCAGAGATCAGCTTAAAGCACAATTTCGGTATATAAATGACAAGGGTTTGAATATGCAGCTGTGAGATAGAATACTTTCACATTTGTTTCATTTTTGAGCGATACTTTACTAAACACCTAAGCACGATTAAACACTTTATAATGTTAAAAACTCCGTTCATGTTCACGCAGATATATATTATGAAAGCTGTTCAATCTTGATTTGTTTACAACATACCTTTACTGATTCTCTCAATACTGTGTGTCAATCTTAGGAAACAAGTGTAACATACGATGGTACGTGCATAAGTTTCCGGCCTGACCATTTTCTAGGTATGAAAAATGCAAACTATATTTCACTTTTCAATATAGTTTACCCTTTATTGCAATACACTTCTCACATCTTTGAATTAACATTTCAACACCCCTTCCCCAAATAGTCAGAAGTTTTGTCTGCAAAATGGGCATAAACAGTATCCATCACTTCATCGTCACACCTAAGTTTCCTTCCTCGAAGGTCCTTCTTGAATTTTGAGAGGAGGAAATAGTCGCTGGGAGCTAGATCTGGGCTGTACGGTGGATGCTCGATCTCCTTGAAGCCACATTTCTTTACAGCTTCCTTTGCAACAAGAGCTGTGTGCACAGGCGCGTTGTCGTGAAGAAGGCGCACACCACCACTCAGCTTTCCGCGCCTTTTCTCTTTGACGGAAGCACGTAGTCTGTGCAGTAGGCCAGCATCCCCATTTACTGTGGTGTTCCTCTCCTTGAAGTCAATGAAGAGTATTCCTTCACAGTGCCAAAAGATTGTGGTCATGGTCATCTTGGTTGACCGAATGACCTTGGCCTTTAGAGGCGGTGCTTTGCTAGATTTATGCCACTCCTTTGATTCTCTTTTGGATAAGGGATCATAGTAGAGGACCGCAGTTTCATCTCCTGTTTGCAGAATTTCTTTCTCTTCGCCACGACAGAGCTCCAAAAATGCCTGACAACAGATGACTCGTTGCTGCTTTTGGACTGAGGAAAGAAATCTAGGCACCCATCTTGCTCTAACTTTATTCATGTTTAAATGATGAACAATTCGAAGGACTGTTGTTTTAGAAAGACCCAACCTTGTTACTATTTCTGTAACTTTGAGCCGCCGGTCTTCCACAAGAGCGATGTTTTCAGGAGTGAGCACCTCCAAGGGCCGACCTGCACGCTCTTCGTCTTCATTGCTTTGTCTACCCATTCGAAAAAGTTTGGCCGGCCCATTCTTTTACGGTAGAATATGAGGGGAGTGCTTCCCCATATACACCGTCCAATCGCTATTTATTTTCATTTGGAGCATGTCCTTCTATTTTGAAGACCTTAATAGCAGCTCGAAACTCCCTTTTGAACATGTTACAATTTTCTACACATAGCCTTCTTTATGCAAATATATCTTAAAAACTGAGCACAGTTACAGCTGCAATTATTTACTTAACAGATAACGTATGACAACAGATAAGGGTTTTTTGAAGGCAATAATCCTTATCGGAGAGGCAGGAAACTTATGGAACTACCCTCGTATCGACTATAAAACTGCAAAGAAAAGTAGCTGTAGAAATGTTAGATTGAGAAATAGCCAAACGTGATATTATCTCTACAGTAAAAGGGCTGAAATAGAAAAGCACCACGACTACCAGAAGAATTCTTGTAACACGCGTTAGAGTTAGAGAGACGATAGATATCATGAAAACAGTACGTAACAAATTTTACAATGAGGGATGCTATCCTGACCATTGAGCTTTGTTCAGACGCTATATAAAGAAAAGCGGGAGCCAATATTTCGAGCAATTATAGAGGCTTATCACTAAAGCATTTCATTATCTAGGTGTAATATGGTGAGATATAGCGGTGGTAGAAATGGATCTACTGACAAAGTCCAAAATGAATTTAGAAGTAGGGAGGAATACAAGCAACTGTGAACTTCTACGGGAATTTGGGCGCTATGAAGGCACTTGTTCACAGTTAAATTAGAATAATTGAGTACTGGTTGGGCATAGTAAAATAGGAATGCTTAACTTTAAGGGCTTTATGTTAGTTATTGGGGTGAAAGATACGGGGCAACGAAAATTAAAAGAAGTCTAGAAAGCAATAAGATGGGATGGATAAGTTAGAAGGGAGCAAAGAACGATTATCATGTTTGGAGGAAGGTAAAAAATGAGCATTAGGGGAATTAACATACAGGATGTAGAGGCAGAATGCAGAGAGAAAAAATCACTTAGTTTAGGCAAAGAACTCAAAGTTAGATGGGACAGGGAGATGCATGTATATTCCACGAATTTTCAAAATAGATCTGGTCTAACGTGAATTAAGCAAAGCACATGGAAAGCAACTAAAATAACATATAAGATTGGGCAGAGAATATTTGAGACAGACAGAAAAAGCTAGCAGCACATTCTAATGGACCGCCAAGTACCGAACACTGGAGGTTGACTGCACTTGGAGCTAAGTTTGCTGTGTCTAATGAGGATAGGTTAGTGTTTTGGAATCAGGAAGACAACTAGCCAAAGTTTGGTTCTTTTCTATGTAAAGTGCGTGGAACTGAAGCGTTGGGAGTCGATAGGCTCTTTGGGTCTGGATGTTTGTGTGTGCCTGCATGTGTGCAAGTGAATGTGTGCGTCTCCCCTTACGCCCTTCACTCATTATCTATTTCCTGCCGGACGGTGCCTCACAGCTTGCTTTCTTTGTATTGACCTAGTAATTTGAGTGGACCTAACTTGATGTTAAGTGCTTAAGAATCCTTAATTATAAGTAAAGGTAAACAAGGAATAGCTCTTATTTTTGCATTAAATAAAATATAATAAGCAGTAAAATATATTAAATTTATATCACTTTAAAGCACAAAGTTTCACAAAATTATCTAAACTTTTTGTAAATAAATACTTTAGGCCTTTCAATGTAAGGTTCAATAAAGGGACTATTTGTGTTGGAACAGTTTAACATTAGTCAAGTAAAACAATAGTTGCTCTTCATATTCATATCCAAGTTTTGTTCTGATTCCTTCCATCTTTTTTACCTCTTCCTCCATTCCTTACTTGCGCAAGTCACTGCAACGCTGTTATTCATTTATATGTTTAATCGTTCACGAGGCTATTGCAGGCATTTCAAGAAAATCATTACATAAAGATTACACAAAGAATACCATCATTGCCATTGTAAACATTACATTGGGCAAAGCGCTGGAGTCTTCGTAACAATTTGGGATAACAGAGAACCTTTTTTTCTCTTTGAATTGATTTAGATAGGCCGGCAAGTCCCTTGGGAACCGGCGGTAAAAGAGCAGAAAAAAGGAGGGTGCTGTTCTGTAGATATATACTTTCTTTTAATAAATCTTTCTAGAAAACGACGAGGAAAGGTTCTTGATAGTGTTTTATATTTAAGAGAAATGCTGAAGCAATATCATGAAAACATTATTATGCAGGAATAATATAAAGCATTTAATGAACTTTTAAACTGCAAAAATATAAATACCATTATAGAGGTTTAGTAGCAGTGACAAGCAATATCGATGACTTACAAATCTGTTGGCTATTACGCATGCGTTCTTTAAAACCCTCGTTAGGTATTGCTTGTAAAATTGGAACTGGAATTACCAAGAGAAAATATTTTTTTAGCTATTTAGCCATTTTCATATTCATAGTACGAGGGCTATTTTTATTAAACTCCGATCGCTCTTCTACGTGACCAGAAAAGCATAAGGAGGCGGATCTGCGCACTGTACTACTGCGCTACTACCTCACCATAACGTCCGCCAAGGTCAAGTTCTACACATCAGTTAGAGCTACAGGCACTTCAACATGGCTGACATGATCGACTCTTCCGCCAACTGCGAGTTGCGAAGTGTCATTCGCTTTCTACAGGCAGAAGGGATTAGTGCTGCAGAAATTCATCGCAAAATGAGCCGTGTTTATGATGCAAACTGTATGAGTGAGGGTGTTGGAAATTTAAAGAAGTCGAACTGATGTTCATGATGAAGGTGGACAAAGACGCAGGTCTGTCGCTTGTTCAGCGAGTTGATCAAGTGGTTCGAGAGAGACGAAGGTTTATCATCAGTGAGTTATCTGTGGAATTTCCGGACATTTCAAGGTCAGCTCTGTACACGATTCTTACAGAACACCAAGGCTATCGAAAACTTTGTGCACTCTTGAGTTCCCAAAAAAGACCTATCTCCATACGTTGGTGACAAACTTCTATGAAAACTCGTCTTTTGATATGAAACTTGTCTTAATCTTTACGATAACTATGTGGAAAAGTAACTGCGACTGTACTTGACTCCTGATAATAAAACCTATTTGTGATTTACATTTGTCTTTTTGTTATGCCCCATCGGAGGTTGAAAAAAAAAAAAACAGCCCTCGTATCTTTAATCTTACTACAAAATGTCTATTCCTTTGACTGAACATTCAAATGAACAATGGAAAAATTCCGATTGATTTATGCATCATTGAACAATTATTGCAAAAAATATTGTACATGAAATAAACCGTAAAAATATCGAACGGTAATTAGACCAACTTGCTTTATCTAGTCGTTTAAAACTCAAAGGGCTCTCCTGACTTCATCAAAACGGGTGAAAAGAAAATCATTGAAAAATGTTACTGTAGGTGTATCGTTCAAGTTAGCAAACAAGAATTGCGAACTTTGAACACTCGTTATGTCTGAAGAACGCATATGCCATGAAGCAGTTTGAAAAACATGTAATTAGAAATGTTTATGTCAAACTCTCAAAGTGTATCGCAAGCAATATCACAAGAGGGTCTGAGTTTGCCGGTAAGTTAATAAACCTAGTGAGTGAATTTATCTGGAAAGCTCATACCTCGAGTGATATCTATTTGGGCTATTTCACGAATAAAATAAGAATTTAAATATAATCCCCCTGAGTTTGGCTTTAAAAGTTGTAAAATACTTGACCTTTCACGCCATCTTTAACAGAAAAATATCTGTTGTCAGTAATGCCAATAGATAAGTGTCAAATACGAATTTAAGGCTATTTCATGAATAGAATAGAATAAAGCTAATATATACTTGAAATATATACACAAAACATTAAAAATTGTTTGAAATATTATTCAAACTTAATACTACTACTAAAACTACTTATTTAGAAACCTTGAGACTGAAATAGACGAAAGTTTACTGTTACAATCGCTATCGTTCTATTTATTAATTCCAACTGGGGAAAAAAAAAACAACAACAAAAAAGAGACATCACTATTCTGAACAACACATTTATTAAAATTTGTTTCTTGGGCAGGCATTGTTACATAATTTACAAAATTATTTCAGACTGGCTGAATATGCAAAAACAATTATTTGAGTGAATACACATTAAGTTAGTTATATATACAATTATTGAAAACACAGTTAATAAACTTTTAATGAAAGGGCTCATTGGATACAAAGAACATTTTGGAATTAGTAGATGATGTCGAAGGCAGAATTATTTCTAGATTAATCGGCATGATGCCCATGCATTATAGTGGGGGTATGGAATTGGCTACACTGACCAGAAGACAAATGCATTTCACACTGCAAAGGAATATGATAAAACTTTACGACAATTGATTGGTCAAAATTCAAAATTTGATTCATTTCATTGGTCGATTTTATGAGGACATCGCATTAAGTGGAATAGCCGCTTTATTTTTTCCAACTCTTTATAATATATATTTTTACACACTATTTAAATTTACTGACGTTTTTTTGATTTGGCATATATATATTCATATTCATTTTAAGCTATGAACTATTTATTTACTGTGACTAATTTTTATTACCTACACATAGTGAGATGAAAGTTGCAGAACAGCGCTTTTCCCCCCATTCTTTCTTTCCCATGACAGTAACTCCAGCGCTGGACGGATTACAGCTGAAGGAAATGGCATACTGTCCCTAGTGTATGTGTCATTTATACTGTAGCGTCAGTTCCACCCGTCCCATTTCACGAGGGCTTATCGCCCATCGAGTGAGAAGGCGAGCTTTACACGTCTTCGCATAACTCCATCTGAACTCCCACTAGATTATGGACCATCCCCAAAGGTTATAAATGTTCTTTTAATCCCCAAGTATCATTTCTTTCCTTCCTCTGGATTCTGAATCCAAGGACGCTTGTTCAGAACCAATAGAGGTAGTTGTAAACTTTCAAATTATCTTTTTTTGCAGCAGCATTGAAGCAAATTTTCGACATATTTTAGGTATAAGTGCATTTTGAAAAGCCAAAGTAATGGAATAAGTAAACATATCTTAAACCATAAAGATAAAGCAGGAACTAAAGATGTTCCTGGCCATTTCCTCTTTAACCTCTTTCTACCTCAATAGCTCAAAACGTTGGTGTTATATTTTGCATATGGTGTCTTTACTGTTTAGCGTGAAGTATGGACTGGTCTCCCTGCATTAGTCTAAGTCAGTATTTCGCCATCCTTGTTTTACTATTAACCGTATCTTCAAAACAACCCACCTCCCTCATGATCCCACAGTTTGATGTTCCTTTGGAGAGCCCGAGAACCCTTTTCCAGAAATCTACTTGAATTTTATTTACACGTTTTGTTTCTCCCCATCCCCACATTTCACTTCCATATAACAGAATAGAGTTAATCATAGCACTGTACACCCTCACTGGTATATCTGGAACCCGAGTCAGAACACGTAGTAACTCATGTAGTTGACCTCGTGCTTTATAATTAATAACAGATAAGTGTTTATTTCATTTCCCATTCAGATTAAAGGTTACTCCTAAATAACAAAAAAAAAAAAAATATTAACATTTTGCATTTGTTGTCCACTTTAGTGCCATTTTTCATCTCTGCTACACACTTAGCCATTTTCAGCTACAAACTGTGTATGAGAGAAGGTCAACCATTGCCTTCTTTTTCATGAACATTTTGTTATACATAGTTAAAGTAGCTAACGCGTTTTCTCACTTTCCTTTTTAATTCTTTGCATTCTGATCATAACCTGTGCATATCTGTTAACAGCTTTTACTGAGCCATATTACTGAATAACATGTCGCATTTGCTGAGCACTTTCACAAACACATTTATATGGGTAATAAAAATACCACTAAAATTTCTAATTACCATCCTATAAATATAAATAAAATCCTGCGTATTGTTGATTTTCTATATCAACATTGACTAATGGATGATGTTCGTGTTTTTCATAACTAAAGGAAGGACGTATATTGGCTGCAGAAGGGATTAGGTATCAAAAGTGCCTTTCTTTGTATTGTGATGCTGTCCGCCACACAGCACTGACGAAGAAGTTGTCGCATAGACACGGGGCTAACTCATGTGAGTACAATGCCGAATACACCAAAGACGAGAATCAAGGACGCATTACAGTGTTCTAGAATATTAACCACTTAAAGGGAGTGATGAAATGTTTCATCAGTTTGTGGGAACTAATTAATTATTTATGTAATTAATATAAATTGAAAAATCATTAAAATGGTAACTGAAGATTTTTGAAAGTATAAAATGAAGACGAAATTATGATAAAGTATCTCACCCATCTGTGATTCTATTACACAGCAGAGAAATCCTGGCTTTTAGCAGTGAAGTGTGAACACTTCGTCGTGTTCAAGGCTAGTAAATCATCTTTAGGGTATAAATAGAATAACTGCACATTATTAGGAATCAAGAATGTTGGAGATAAATCGTAGCATAAACGGATATACAGGTAGGACGAGTTTAGAATTTAAAAGTAGTGAACATACTCGAATTTTTAAGTCAGGCATTGGAAATCTTCACTGCAGCTTCTAAACAAATTGTGATTCAAACAATACCACTCTTCTTCCGAAATAATTCTTGTTTTCTTTAGTATGAAGCATATTTTGTGATTCAAGACGTATTAGTGGATTATATCTTTTAAAACTGCCTCACAAAAATGTTAATGTATTAAGTAGACCATAAATCTTTACACTCTTACCAAAAAGATCATCTAAAGCACCAAAGTTAGAGCTTAAAAGCTATAGCCCGCTGCTGGAATAAGCCATACATTCATTTCTCTTCAGTTAACTAAGAGAGAAAATTCCAAATGGTTCATTCAAGGTTGTAATGTGAGCACTCGAATAAATCTGACTTATAGGAGATGACAATACATTACTTTTACAGTATCGGTCTTGGTGATGTAGTGGTAAAACCATATTTGCCTCCTAAACCCAAGATCGTGGGTTCGAATCCGGCCAGGATCGATGCATTTTTTTCGGGCGTGAAAGTCCTATGGAATGATTTCCTTCGGAAAGGAAGTAAAGCTATGGGTCCCGTGGCGTACATTTACGTCACGTAAAAGAACCTCAAGCCAGAAAAAAGAGGCCTCTGAGCAAAATTTTTTGGCCGTTTCACTCCCTGATTTCAATGGGACGCTGATGACCTGAGATGTTAAAGAGCGTCCATAAGTAAGCCAAATAAAAAAAAAAGCATTTACAGTTTATAGAATTTTTATTGTGGTTGATTGAACAGCAAGAAGAATGAACTAGAAACAGTTAGGGTACATATGCTAGGTAGTTTTTCTCTTTATAGTTAAGGTTAATTGCTGTTACACTTGGAGATATCTGTCTAAGAAGTCAAAAAACACTAGAAAAGTTTAGGTCTCTTAGGAACGGGACTGCAACAATTAGCAGTGAAAGTAAGAACCCCTAGTGTTATGGGAAAAGAAAACTGCCTCAAGAGCTATACAGCATTGACTGGGGGGGGGGGGAGGTTTGAAGATAAAACATAGTTACCTAAATTAGTGGAGTTTTTATGAAGGATAAAATGAAATGGAGATGATAACTAGAGAGAAATAAGAAACTGAATTAAAATAACAAACTATACTATATTAAACTATTAGGCAGTGTGAGTTTATGTATGTAACCATTCAGATCTGTTATATATTGAGGTAATATTTAAGGGAACATCTTCCAAATGAGAAATTTAGGGGATTATTTATATGAATTAAAAAATAAGTGGATTTGGATAGTTAACAAATGAGTGTTTAGTGATTTTTAAAATTAGTTTTAAAATTATTGGTACATATATAATAGGTTTAGGGTTATAACGTTAATCTGCAAATGCTGTTTTAAATTGAAGTAGAGTGGAATATGTAACCTTTATTTGTTAATTATTGATTGATGAACTCTGAAGAATGGAACAGAGTAGCAGCTTAAAAGCGAAAGTAAATACGGATAAAAATACAAAGAGAACGCTTTGAAGTGAAAGAATTAACTGAAATGGTGTTTGAACCTCTATTTTCTGGAGTTGACCAAAGACAGCGCCAAGAAAGGATCATGAATGTTATACAGGGGCTACTATAATTATATTGTTATACTTTTATTTAGCATTGTTCCCGGAATTAAAGTAAAAGAACTTACTGTAACACAGATTGTATTTAGGAGGGTTGCACCTAAAATGGTGAGGCGTAACTAGGTGAAGACCTAGAATTTATTTTTTCTTGGCACTAATAAATTTAAATTCCAATTTTTTTGTTACAAGAATTGGTTGATCACCTGAAAACAACTAATAGTAGGTGTTAAAATTATCCATATTGGCGAGACTAAAGGAAAATGGGGAAAATTTTGAAAACACTCTTTGAAAAACAAACTGAATAATATTTTCGATATTGCCAATGCAGAGGCACTGTCAGTGATAAACATTAAAGAAATGAACTTTTCTTTAGCCTCAGAGGGAAAAAAGTCGGCAAAAGCTGGCAAGAGTTGACAAGCCTCCAGAACTGAAAGAAGTTAAAAGAAGGAAACAAGCCAGGAAATATCAGAACCGCTTTGAGAAAAGTAGGAAGAAAACAAAAAACACAACTCTGAGTCGCTCATTTTCCAGCAGTGGGTATGAGGAGAAGAAACGGAAACAGCGGGTCTGCTGAAAGGAACCCGCATCTATTCGGGAGTTTTGTCGACAAAGAGGAAGGAAGCAATTTATTACGCCAGGCTGGATCGCACAGAGTTGCTTTATGCTAATGCAGAAAGTTTAGGGCAAAGCATAAGCAAATTCGCAATTAATCGTTCCCCAATTTGAAGTTTCATTCAGCAAAGGAAGCAACAGACGCATTTTAATGTAATAGTTTCTAAGTGTAAATTGGGCTAGTGATATTTACTGGAAAGAAAATGGCCGATCTCTTTCTCAGTAAACAACAGTTGCCGAGTGCTGCACACCTTTTCGATAGAGGTGAATTGTAAATGAATAAAGCTGACATTATACAACTTCAGAATTGTTGAATCGGGTACAGCAACTTAAATGGATGTGTTTTAAAACAGCTCCGTCAGATTACTGGACGAGAAATAGAACATTGTTTGGATTTAATAGAGATTAGACGAGGGCTTCTCTACATTCATGCGGGGGTCAAGTATTGCAGCTGATATTGACAGCTATCCTCTCTGTCACCATAGTTTACTTTAGAGGTAACTAAACCAGTTTATCGGAGGAACTTGGCAGATACAAAAGTTTTATCTAAATGTGATCATGGAAGGGCACACAACTGAAATGAAAAATTTAATATCATAACAAAATTGTGTTAGTTAAGCTGGAAGCTTTACAGATAGGGTCCATGGATGCTGTGATATGTTTTAATGATGAAGCATGTAGTAGAATTGAATTGTTTGAGTGCCAAAGTGTTAAACCAGGAGGAAACACACAGTAATTTTGGTCATAGACGAGCTGAAGCAGCATCAACATCAATATCGCGATAATTAGTGAACTTCTGAAAATCTTCTTGTGGATTTCAGACTTTTGTCTTTGTATTAATTAATCGGCTCGTTGGATGGCAAAGTAATTTTTGCTGTTGAAACCGTGGCTGAGGACGGTTACCATCGAACACAAAGAGGAACTTAGTAGCGTTGTGATGTTTTATTTACTGACGCTCTTTAACATCTCAGGTTATCAGCGTCCCATCCAATTTAGGGCGTGAAACGGCGACAAATTTTTCTCAGAGGCCTCTTTTTCCAAGCTTGAGGTTCTTTATCGTGCCGTAAATGTACGACACGGAACCCATGACTTTACTTCCCTTCCGAAGGAAGACATACTTAGGATTTTTACGCCCGCAAAATCCATCTCTCCTGGCCGAGTTTGAACCCGCGACCTTGGGTTTAGAAGGCAAGTATGGTCATCACTACACCACCAGGACCGACTGTAGCTTGTGAGGTTCTGTTTGAGGGTATGGTTTCAAGCTGCAATTACTACAGATTTTCTTAAATGATATAAGACTAAAAATCAATAGCTTCGAACACTTCCATGCTTTATTTGTTAAAATTAATCTATAGATACAAAAACAAATTGATTCAAACTCTCTAAAACGAACGCAATGAGAATCACTCATAGACAATACTTTTTAATGTAGATAGAATCTTGCAGAACGTTTTATGTATTTACTGTTAACCAGTACTTTAAGGGAATCCGGAAGTGAAGGGTTTCCCTAACATAGGTATACATTTCTCATAAACCATTTACCACAATTCAAACAAATTTGAACCATATTTTGATTAGCATATGTGCTATGAGTTTTTTTTGAAATATATTTAATACTCAATTCTTCTCCAAAACAGTAAACTTTTCAAAGCCTTACAGTCTAAAAATCAAAATACCAGATATTCTAATACATTTTATTAAAATACATACATGAATATCTGTGCAAAGTTTAATTCATACATTATTTGTAGTTTAGGAGAAAAGAAACTAAAGTATAAAAAAATAAAATGCATTTAAAGTTTAAAGTCAAAATTGTCATACCTATATATGATGCTAACACAACCCTGGTTGATAGGCATCATCTTTCCCACTGTACTGATCATCCAGCTTGCGTTTGACATTTCTCCTCGTTATTCTTGCTTCCGTTGTTGCCTCTATAACTTTCCTTTGCGCTTCAGAAACCCGTAGATCATCGATCAAACTGAGAGACTTTTTCTCCTCAAACACTTTAATTCTATTACATGCATCATCATTGAAACATATTACAGCATCCATGGTCCCTATCTGTAAAACTTCCAGCTTAACAAACACACTTTTGGGTATTCGTTCCCAAATCTGTTATTAAAACTTTCATTTGGGTTTTGGGTCTTCCCATGAACACACTTAGCTAAAAGTTTTGTATCTGCCAAAATCCGATAAACTGGTTTATTACCTGTAAAAAGCACATGGTAATGCATATTTATGACTATATCTCGTATATTCCAACTGAGCCTTTTGACCGCCACAGGTGGCCGAGGTGGTTAAGGGTCGGACTCGTGAGCGGGAGGTCTGGGTTCGAATACCGCCAGGACCGTCCTCCCTGACTGAGGTTTTTTCCAGGTTTTCCTCAGTCCTCATAAATGGCAATGGCAAATGCCGGGGAGGTACCCTAAACTTAGGCCTGGAACGATTCCTTCCTTAAAAATAAATCCTTTCTCAATATATTTCATCTCTTGTATTATCAGTGTCCATCGCCTGTGGTGCCTCTATAGCAAACACGGGCGTTAAACACTATTCATTTGAGCCTTTTGACATTAGTACCCTGGGTCCACACCTTTGGGGCAGAGACCATGGCAGGTATGCTCATTAGTTGAAGACTTATGAAAAAATGTGGCCCACACAGCTCTCCTCATGTCTTCCTCCCTCCCTACTTTTCTACTGCTAGTATGCAGTAGTTCTGGAGCAAGTCTATTTCACTGTCTGTAAGTCTACCAAGATCAATGATAAGCTTGCCATAAGACAGTTTGTTTTTTCTTAGTGGTTTTCACAGTGGATACTATTTAATATATTTCAAAGTTGGATGAAAAACAGCAGTAATGTGTAGTATGATGTTCTGTAAACAAATGTGACTCACATACATTATGATAGTGTTGCTACAACAAAAGGGAGCAAGATTATCGTTTGAATAGCGGAAAGCAATTTTGAAGTGGTATTGGAAAACCGAGAATGTTGTTGAAGTTCAAAGGTAATAGGACGAAGAGGTTTCCACCACGTTCTCCGGATCTAACTCCGTTGGACTTCTACCTATGGGGAACTCTTAAGGATGTTGTATACCGTAGAAAGCCGGCTACACTGGCAGCATTTCGGGAAGAAATTGAAACGGCGTGTGCTGTAATCGCTGAGGACACTTTCGTAAACTTTGCTCAATCAATAGTTCATCATACTCGGAAGTGTATCGACGCCAAGAGTGGGCATTTTGAGCAACTGTTATAACAGTAAAAGTCTAAAATGATTAGTGCTCATCATTTTCTGTTTGTGTGAATTCAGTTTTGTAATGTTAACACTGTTTTTTATTTGCTTGAAGTGTGTATACATTTTTAGTACCCTCTGTATACATTCTTGCACCGAATGAAACTTTTGATATAATACAGAAAAAAAGTGATATTTTCCACGTTCTGATTCCCTTAAGATATGTTCAAATATTTGATTTGAAATTACAAAATTCTCAAGATTAGGTCACTAACACTGGCCTTCTGGTGGAAATTACATTATTACAGAAAAGTACATCAAGGTCAATCAACTGTATTAACTATAGCACAGGAAGCTGTCCTGACGGACGAACACAATCGATTACACATTCAGGATGAACATCAAACGCACTTTTTTTAGTAGTTTGACTGCTACCACCGGAGGATATATTCAGATGCTTGTCACAAACCGTTAATGTTTCAATGAGTCAATATTAATATATTCATCCTGTCAAACTGTAGCATTTCTAATTCTCAGTTTCATATGGTTTGTATAGTAGTGAATTTTGTTTAAAATATGGAAAAATATTTTTCGAAACTTTGGTAACAATTCTTAAATTTCAGGTAAAAGTTACAAAATTTTGGAAATGTTATTTTTTTTAAAAATATTGAAACAAACAGGTTGCGGGCAATAAATATTTTAACATATGTACATTTTTAAGTGTAAATTTATTTGAAATATAATGCTTGTGTATCATTTGCCTCAGTTAGAGGAAAGTTCGGGGTCTTGTGTAATATAACAATCGAATTAAAGTAATTCCAAGGAAATACAACATTCTGTTCATCAATGCTTAAAACCACAAAACAACCAACAATTGAGGAACATGAACAAACGGAACAAAACAACAACTCTACTCTTAGCAGAATTGATGTTTGCTGTAACTGCAAAACCGTGTTTTGCAACCGCTTGCATTACACGAGAGGTCGTGTGTCATGCTTGTTATTGGCTCGCATCTTCTATGAATGAAACAGCGCAGTTTGAATAACGACATTATCGGAGCCTGTTGTGTATTTCGTGCACTGAAACAACAATGATGGCAAATGTTGAACTTAAGCGAACAGAGATTATTCCGATTTTGTGATAGCATGATTTTATGTAGCGCAATGGAATCTGACTAAGATTATTTTTGACACTTCTGCTCAGAACTTATAAATTATTATTAGAGTTCGGGAGTTGATCCAAAATATCAACAGAAATAACACATACATTTGTTAAAAATATGACATGAAATATAAAAATACCATACATTTCCTAGCTACCAAACATTTAAAGCATTATGGAGTAAATTGCCATTGTTTTAGTATATTTTAAAACAGGATGCCGATATTTTTAAAGGCATTTACATATGCAATAAAGCTTCACCCCAATGGAATTCTTAATTTTTTACTGTTCGCTTGAAACAGACATTCAAAAAGCTATAATCGTCAGTTAAAGAGCTTTACATGGTTTAGTTGAACCATAAAACAGGAAGTTATAAAAGCTGGATGCTGACCACATCTATCGGATTGGGATATTGACCGGAAGGCACCTTCTGGTACTGCAAATCTCCAGTGGTTTTCTTATTATATCGCTCAAAGCATACGGAACGGAAAGCTACTTTGCTGTGGTTACATTAAAACAGAAAGGAAAGGGAGGACGATAAATTTTACTACAGATAATAGTTTAATGCATATACTTCCTAAAATTAATTTCCCAACGTGAAATTTGCACATCTGCATGGTTTAAATAAATTTTTATTCTACAACTGTAAAACATGACCACATAAATTGGTACGGGAGGAATTTTAAAAAGTACGTCTGGTTTTAACAGACTTTGAAAGAGCACTGAACAAATTAACTACACCTTTCTTAAGCATAATATTACGGAAGCTAGGGTATTCACCATATTCGATTTATGTGCATCTGATAGAAAGAAGCAATCATTAGACAGACTTATAGCTTTGTTTTAAATATAAAAAGATTAGTAATTTCAAATAATAAACGTTGCAGCTTTTTATTAAGAAGTATGCTTTTCAGGCGCATGTGTTTGGGTGCACGAGCGTGCATGCACTTGTCAAAGTAATTCCTACAGTAGCTAGGTTAGGTTAGATTTATTTTATTTAAGGACAATATTTGACTTGAAATGGTCGATAAATTATGCTCATAGCCAAGTTTTCAAACTTGGGTTTCTTTTAAATGTATGGACGGAACCAACGGATTTATTTCTCTTCCGATTGAGTTCTACGCCATAAAAATCAATCTGCCCTGGCCGCCGGGATTGAATCTTCTATCTTGGGTATACAAGGTAAGTATGGTTACCACTAAGACTACCAATACCTCTTCCTCTAGTAGTTGTGGTAGTATTTATTGTTCCGATTAAGTTAGATATACAAGTCACAGTTTCATGGGTCGCAAGACCGTTCATGCTCTTGTAAAATATTTTTTTGTCCTTGATTTGGATCATTATGGACGCTATTTAACGTCTCAGGTCATGACGTGAAACGGTAGATAATTTTGCTCTTTCAGGCTTGAGTTTCTTTTACGTAATCTACGAAACGGGACCCATGGCTTTACTTCCCTTAAAGCCATACATAGCATTTTCACACCGGGATTGAATCCATGACCTTGGGTTTACGAACTTCAATGCTGAATTTACTATTTAACAAGACACGGACAAAATTAACAGAACGAACACACATATATGAAACAAATATACATACAAACAATAATTCTGACGTTCATATACATTCTTTCGTATTATTTATGTACTTTGTACCTAAAGTTATGTATTTTATTTAAGAAAATGCCCAGGCTTAGCCAGTTTTGCCTATTCACAATTAACTCTTAATTAATATGCCAGCCTCTCTCTATTGGAAGTTAAGAATAAATCCGGGAGAAATTTTATCCTAGCATCGTCTGTGTTCATTTAGCCAAAATGTGCAATCAGTCTTGCGGTTCAACGCATATTGGGCCAATCCGCCTACAATCTTCGTCAACAAACTTCTAGTCTCCCAGTCTAAACCACGCTGGTTTAGGTTTTTAAAAACGGTATTAACTTACATTTTATAAAAAATGTTGCACTCTGGCCTACATTACTTTTCATGGGTTTAAAAAAAATAAGTCATTTTTAGGTAACTTTTAATAAATTTAAGGTAATTTCCATAGGCCATTTTAAAGCTTGCTTTGGATATCAACATTAGGATCCTAGTGATAGTATATATGTCATCAATAAAGTTATAAAAACAAAATAAAATAACATAAAATCTGCAATACTCCGCCCCGGTACCTTGTTGCCTATACCGGAACGTGCATTTTCAATTTTATTATTTGTTACATTTCTTTTCCCATGATACAGAATAATTCTACGAATTAAATCTATTATTATCGAAACAAATCGAAGATATAGCTTTAAATAAAAATTAAACATTTCACTAACAAACATTAAATTAAACAAAATTACAAATCTACTAGAAGCCAGTATATAAAACCAATAGCTGGTAGCTATCTGCATTAAAATGTTCCCCGTCAAAAACGGTAAGGTACTTTCCTCATCCTAACTGTCTAACTTAATCTTCTACTATATACTTCTACCACCCCATCATTTCTTCTTCTTCTTCTCTTTTTCTTCTACCTCCTATCTGTTATTTGTCTCTTCCGTTTCTTTTCTCCTTTTCCTACACTCGTTCAAAGTTCTTGCATAATTTTTCGTTTTCACCACTTATAGGTAAAAATCTACTCCTTCCTCCCCATTCTCTTCTTCCGGTTGTAGTTAAAAAATAATGCCGTCTATTGTAAGTTTAAATATCTTCCTCTCCTTCATCACTCCCTTCTTGTCGGTCCTGGTGGTATAGTGATAACCATACTTGCCTTCTAAACCCAAGATCACGGGTCGAACCCGGCCAGGATCGATGGATGTTTTCGGGCGTAAAAATCCTAAGTAAAGGGAAGGGAAGTAAAGCCGGGGGTCCCATTGTCGTACATTTACGGCGCGAAAAAGAGGTCTCTGAGCAAAATTTGTCGGCCGTTTCACGCTCTGAATACAATGGGACGCTAATGACCTGAGATGTTAAAGAGCGTAAATAAATCAATTCACAAACAAATCACTTCCTTCTTCCTCACCATCTTCTCCTCTAGCAGTTTCTTCCTGACAATTGATTAATAAAGTTGCCTTGCGCATTTTCTATTCTTACTAAATAAGTTTTGGTATTGTCTTTATGTATAAAGTTATAGGCGGAAGTATGAGCAGTGAAAATTCAATGTCACCACAAAGAACTTAAAGTCATACAACACTAAATGCCGGTAACTCTTAGAGAGCAAATCTTTTAATGATCGCAGAAATACGAAATATTGGAAATGAAAACAATATTCAACACATAAAATAAGGCTATCAAAAGTTTTAATTGTTTCGGGATAGTTCCCAATAACAACTGGATTTGGCCTTTTGGTCCCCTCTCTTCCATTGACTGAAACACACACCATTTGAACAAGCTGTGTAATTAAAATCTGCTGGTTTAAATTGCTGTGCAGTTAGATTCTGTTGTTGCGAAATGAAATTATTGCCTTGGTAAAACGAGTCGATAGCATTTGTGTCCTAAAGAAGGGACCAATAAATAGAATTGTTCCATTTGCATTGCGGATTTCACCAGCTTAGACTTCGTTAGCTTTTGAAAGTTGGCCATCGGAACTTGTGATAATGAAGTCTTTATGCTTATTTTTAAAATTAAAATAAATAAGGTACTGTAATAAGGTGTCATTATAAAGCAGAAACATATATGTCGCATTATTTTATATATAAAAATGGTGCAGATTCCTAATTTTATTATGGAACTTAAATGCAAACTTTAAAATTCGAAAAAATTATATACACACTTTTTTTTAAAGGATTGTTCCCATTTTCAGCGGGTACCCTTTATTCACAACCTCCATCTCTCAGATCTTGCCAATCTTCCTCTTTCATGTTGTAGTTTTTCATTGTTAATTTAATTACTGCTATCCATAATAGTTCTGGACGACCACTCCAAAAGAATTCTGGGCCATCGTTCGTCCTCCATTCTCCTAATATGACCATACCATTGTAGAGCTCGCTTCTGGATTCCTCCTACAACCATTCCTCCATATTCATAACCTCTTCACTTCTTTTTCTTTCCAATCTAGACACCCTGACTCCTCTTCGTATGCCATCGATCTCCGCTGCCTGAGGTTTATCTTTTTGGGTTCAGTCAAAATCCAACCTTCTGCCCCGTAAATTAATATAGTCCCCAGCAATGTATGAAGAATTCTTTTCTTTGTTTCCTTGGATAACTCTGCTCCAGATAACAACATTTAACATCTTAATCGCCCTTCTAGCCTGTAAGATCCTGTAGTCCACACCAGCTTCACAGCTCCCCAACTGCATCCCAAGTACTTAAATTGCTTCACTACTCTGATGGTCCCTGTGGTAGATTTATCACTTTTCCTCCTCCTCCTCCTCCTACTGCCAAATATTCCGTTTTCTTCATATTGATTTGAAGTCCTCCAGCTTCAAATGCTACAATAACTTTCTTATCAAAAATTTTGCATCCTCTGGACTTTGAGCAACCAACATCTGGTCATCCCCATACAAAAAAGAGTAAACTGTTCCATGCCCAAAGGGAACTCACATACCTGCACATGACCGAGTCCACCTTTCCAATGTATAATTATTAGAAATATATATAGCAAAATATTTTTAGTGCATAAAATTATTCAATTGTGACTTAATTTTTGTAAGACAGAAAAGTTTTGTTCAATCATACCTTGCACCCACTGCTTGTAAGCTAGAAAACTCAATGCATTATTATTTTACTAAATTTCCTGACAAAAGAAAAGGAAATATGCTAGTTTTATTCTTTTTGGACAACCATTTGTTTTTCAGGGCATAATTGTATGAATGGAGTGGAAAAATGGAATTTAAAATTAATTGGTGAAATTACTGTTAAGAGCATAATTATAATTAATTGTAAAGATTCTGATTTTAGTATTATGGTGCCATCGCATGATAACATTGCACTCTATAAGAGAATAAACTATCCTAAAATATATATGAAATACTTTGACATAATAGTAATTAAATGAAATTAAATGAAATACAACATGCAGATATTTAATCAACTATATGTAACATATTTTTTCTGTTAGGTTCCCATAGAGCAATGAGTGTAATATATTTCTCATAGTAGTACACACTAAAATTGGTTACTTTTGGAAAGTCGAATTTTTGTTGTGAGTTACCAATGTACTAGACACGATTTTAATAAAGAAATAATATTAAAGGAGTTAACTCATAACAATCATTAAGATAATAATGGAGTGATATCAACGATGTTAAAATAGTACTGCTCCTCGAGAAACATCCCAATTTTTGGGAGAAGTTCTGAAAAACCGAAAAAGTTAATCTACAGATTTTCTGAGTAAAGATACCATCATAATGAAAAACGCAAGCCTTGAGTAACAATTCTAGCTCAATATACGTTTTATTCTCGCCTCTTTTGACCACAAAACATCATACTCATACCCATTACTCATTATATGCATATTCTTTGGTATATTCTTTTGTCTCTTTTCTTTGTTTTGGAGTTTGTTGTAATTGAGAGAGTTTATTTTGCTTTAGAAGCTTTTTCTAACAAATTGTACTCAGCATTCTATTTATGTCCATCTTGGATCTATGTTAGAAGTTTTGACTTAAGGCTTTTTTTTTAAGGATTATTCCACTTCTCAGCCGGTACCCTTTATTCCCAACCTCCGTTTCTCACGATCTTGCGAATCTTCCTCTTGCATGTTGTACTTTTTCATTGTTAATTTAATTCCTGCTATCCATAATAATTTTGGACGACCACTCCAAAAGAATTCTGCGCCATCGTTCGTCCTACATTCTCCTAACATGACCATACCATTGTAGAGCTCGCTTCTGGATTCTTTCTGCAACTTATTCCTCCATATCCATAACCTATTAACCTCTTCATTTTTTTTCTTTCCAATCTAGACACCCTGACTGCTCTGCGTATGGCATTCATTCCACTCCACTTTACCTTTTTGGGTTCAGTCAAAGTCCAACCTTCTGCCCCGTAAATGAATATACTGTCTACTAATGTACTAATAATTGTTCCTTCATTAAAGAACAGAACAATATCACAAAACTGATACCACAATATGTACATTTGGCACAGTTAACTCACACAGAATTATTGCACTTGTTGTTCTAGTCTTATCACTATCAGGTACAATGCTTAATAGTTCTGGATAAGACCCGGGAGTGAGAGTTTTATTTCACCCTACTGTCTCTGAAAGTGAGCATTTGTAAGAATTGCTTTTATTGCTTGCCTCATGGACAAAGGCATTACTGTTATTTTCTCGAATTGAATTGCCTTTTAATAATAAACTCATAAAGAACTAATCTCCTTTGTCGTCGTCTGCTTTCATTTTCCAAGATCTTGTCATATTCCAAGAAGTTCATCTTTCTTTTCCTGCAAGAACTGACTAAGTCTCCCACGAACTCTCTCTCTCTCTCTCTCTCTCTCTCTCTCTCTCCCTCTCTTTCTAATTTACAGTCATGTGAATTAGTCAATAATATTTTACTAGGGCTAGTAGGAGCTCTCTTCCAAGTATGCAAGGTGCATAATTCTGTATAATTCTTCACAGATGCCTCCATGTCTGAAATCGTCCCCTGTTCCCATAATAAAACTTATTGCTTTTTGCAACTGTTTGCTGCAGATGAAGATTCCACATCAGCTTAAAATCGAGAGTAAAATCAGATGTATTTTCAACATTGGCAAAATCTTTGAGGTTTAATTTGGTACTTTTTATAGTCCTTACGTCTGCAATTCACTGCTTACTGTTACATTGTCTGTAGGGCAGTGTTTACTATCTTGCTGATGAATATTCCTTTTTCTGACTGGAAGGAAAGAGTCAACTAATGCCTCATTGCTTTTACACTTTTATTACTGTTGCTTTGGTAACTGAGCACTACCTGCCTGCCAACCTACAATTTTTGTACATAACAATTTTCTTAAATTGCGTTGTTGTTCCAATCATTTGAGAATAAAATCTCTTTATTTGCGGCAATGGATCTATTTCTTTTGGGTTAATTTTTTTGCTTATCTATGTTGAGTTCCAGTATTTATTATTTTAGTATTTGTTGGTACATGTTTGCCATAAGATTCTGAATGGATGATAGTGAAATAAGGATATACAATGCTGTCATTCAGCTACGCACTCGGGATTTGAATTCACTAGTGGAAACCGGTTGCCTTAAGTGAACTCGCTATTCACATTAATATTTGCATTGAAGTTCCATTGACATAGGCAATTGAGCATGTGCAGCCGTGTTTATCACGCCAGTTCTGTAGGAAGTGCGTGTATATTTTCTACTGTTTATTTGTGATTGTGAAGTAAGCCGTGAGTGAGATATACGTTAGAAAGAAAAAAATGCGCACAAAAAAAAAAAAATGAAAAAAGAAAAAAGGGCAAGTACTGTAGAAGAGAATTTCGTGTTATACTCGTATTTACAGGAGTAATATCTCTATAGCGAAGTGAAATATTGAGATTAGTGAACAAGGCATTTTCGCGCGCGCGCACGCACACACACACACACAGACAGAAATTGGGTTTTAACAGAGGAGAAACTTGATGCAAAAGATTATAGATTAGAAACTTCTCCCCGAAAGTCTTTAACGCGATCATCTCAGCAACTTTGTGTATCTGTCTGCAGTGCGTATAAAGCCACTCAGCTGCTACTTCTTCATTCGTATAATTTTTTTCTGTATCTGATATAAAACTCGCAGAGACGCGGAAAAAAATATCATGAAAGCAGTCTATAACATTCGGGAGAAGGAATAATGGCGATTAACTCAACATTTTTTCAAAAAGATTCAGGCATGTCTCATAGCGGAGAACAGGCACATTTAGCATTTATTATGATGGTGAGTAAATATACAATATTAATTACTACATATTACTTACAAATGACGAAAAAAGAATAATAAGAACAAATGCGCTCTATGAGCTTCTACCGCCAGACATGTGGAGTGGTCGTTTCGGCAAAATCAATTTCCAATTGCATAGCGAAATGAGGTTTTTAAAATGCATGGATCAACAAAGGAGCGGTTTTATAGTACTTATTGGCAATTGTTTGTGGCTTAGGCTGTTCCTTTACACATCTTAATCGCTTTTTATATCTGCAATTTTCCTTTGTTAGTGTTTTCACTGCAGTTGTAATGTTGTATATGTTCATTCCTCCTTTAAGAACCGCGACCTAGTTTTCAGCCAGTTAAGACACGTCGCTTGTAAGCACCCGCTGTTCCGTATGAATTGCTCTGTTTGTACAACTAAGCCATATTTATGAATTGCTTTATGTTTTTATTTCGCTCCGAAGAGTTACAAAGTTTGGCATTATTTTTTTATTATAACATCGTTCCTTTTATGCACTCGATTATTTCTGTTTCTTGCATTATTCAGGTTCTCTCTTTGTCTCTGCACTTTTGATTGTGGGCTCTTTCTTTGTGACTTGCTCTATGCTTGCGCAGAATCCGACGACTCTGGGAGCACTTTTTTTCTTCGAATGCTTGTTAAATCTAAACTCGGAGGCTGCGAAAACAAACGCAAGAAATAAATCCTCCTGAATATTTGATGAGCAGCCTCAAAGGCGAGTTCTTTTTTCAAAACACATAAATAAATCTCTTTGAAATAGCTAACGTTCGCTTTGTTTATTTTTTCAGTGCGCTTTTTTAGGGGACATTTAGCGCATGAAAGCTCTCTCTTGACAATGCAGTGAAAGCTGATTCATAATGATGAACCGAGTTTACGGCTGCGTGCAGGGAACTCAAACATTCTGTGAAATAGAGCTCGTTTTTTCTGACAGCTATTCAGGAAAAGAAAGTAGGGTTAGCAAGCATATATTATGTTGAAACATTTTTGCATTTATTTTAGAGGTTTCAAGAGAAAAATGATTAGCAGTTAGCAACCTCATAGCAGACGTTTACAGAGATTAAGAGGAGATTGATGTTCACTTGATAATCCTTACGTGCAATGCTATTATTGGAGCATGTTGCATTTTCGAAGTAGTTCATTATTGATGATGCAATACAATATTTATATATAAAATTATGTGCCATTTAAATTATTTAGACAATTCTTATGCTAATGAAGATTCATTGACTTTTTATTTGCATTTAATTATAGTTACTATACTCCTGGTTTGTTCATTATAACTTTTATCTTACATGTTTAAGGCTACATGAGAGTAAATGTTTCTCTTATAGCCGTCAGAGATTAAATTAGCGATTGATGCGCAGCCTAAAATATTGTTATTATTTATCCTTTTCTATAACGATACGATTTTTTCTATAAAGTAAATATTGGCATTAAGTAAAACAAAAAGAAACAAACCCCAATTAAATATATCTGATACAGTGTTTGTGACTTGTTACGGGATGCATTTAAATTATAACATCTCCGATTTTTTTTTATCTCAGGACTGGAAATAGATAGAAACACAGCGGAAGCGGCGAGAGTGAGGGCTGTTTCTGATACTTCAAAATGGCGAAGTTTTCATTACAAGAACAGCATGTGATCATTCATTTTCTCCATTTGCGTGGTTTGGCAGTATCGCCAGTTGAGTGAGACACGGGGTGATGATGTTATGGATGTTGAAGCAGGAAATGTTGTCTCAAAATTTCCTATTTAATTATAATCGTTTCTGATGACTACTATAATAATAATTGTATCTTGTTTCAGGTAATCAAGGGTATTAATATTACAATTAAAAGCAGGACCCCAATATTATATGTATTAGTGTATGTATGTAGATATGTCATTTTGATTAGTAAGCGATATTCAAGTTATCTTTCTGTAATACCAATGTGACTTGGTTTTTGTAAAGGTAATGGAAATGCTGTCTTTGTCTGAGGATATTAGCTATACTTGGGAAGACGGTCTTTTGTTAAGCATTACTCTTTTAAACCCTCTCGGACACACGTAAACGGCTAGGAATATATATATATATATATATATATATATATATATATATATATATATATAACTGTACTTGCAGTCAAAAGGAAATACCGCATACAGAAACACGCGTTTTCACAGAAACCAAGATTTTAGCTGTTTCTAAGGGAGGCCGCATATGTGGCTGAAACGTGCTTAATCGCAAGAATCTAGTGAAGGGTAGATGTCTCTTGTTCCGTAGCATGGGAATAGGAAATGTTTCCTGGTAAAACCCAGAATCTTCAACCAATCAACATGTTTAAAAACCCGACGAATAGAAGCAAACTTGTAATAAGCCCTGCACTGGTGTGATCCAATAATATTCTACAAGGAACCAAATTCAAATTATTTAAAGGAATTAAATTTTCGCCAGGAAGGAGCGAGTTCACATAAGAGATTTAATATTAACTATGAGAAGTTAAGTTTGGAAGGATTCGCGAGAGGAAGCAGTCCTAACAATAAGAGTAGTAACAGGAGTAACAGTAGCAGCAACACGAAAAAGAGCCTCAAGCCTGAAAGAGAGGCCTCTGAGCAAAATTTGTCGGCCGTTTCACGCCCTGAGTTAAATGGGATATTGATGACCTGAGATGTTAAAAGAGCGCCCATAAATAAACCAATCAATCAAAAAGGTAGCAGCAAGAGTGACAATCAGTCGGTATATGCATTATTCAGTGCCATAGTAGAACAGTTAAACCGTCGAGAATAGTCAAAGTAAATCGTTCAGTCAGTGAGAGTCAGTCAGGCAGTGCAACGTAATAGTAAGAATAGTCACAATTGTGTTAAAGTGAATAAATACGTGAGTGAATACGGCGAATTATAATCCGACGAAGCCCAGCATGTTCTAGAACCTTCCAAGTTGTCAAATAAATTAAACGTTCAACCAGTGCTGAACTTCATTATTATACTGAACAATCTTGTTCCTCCCTAATGACATTACGGCATTAAAAACAGTTCAAAATTTCCATGAGATTCCAATCCTCTGCATTGGAACCAGAGAATTAGGAAGCATAGAATTCATGACTCTAAGAACCGAGGCGAGACAAAAAGACGTCTAATTGTTTAATTAAAATAATAATGAATCACCCATTCCATATATAAAAAACAACCCAAACACAATAATTCCGGTTCCAATGTGTCTAATGTGCGTTCATGGGTGCGACAGTTCAAGGAAGGCAGATCGTCGTGTGACAAACCAAGGTAATCTTGGCCTTCACAAGCCGGTCTGACGACATGATCGAGCAATGGAGTAACGCTCACTCATTGCGTTTGAAAGGGCACTAAGGTAAAAGGGGAATCCTACTAAGATGTTTTGAAGAAGAAGCTCCTTCCAGCATTGCATGAAAAACGTGTGCTCTTTCACCAAGACAACGCCCCAGCTCATCGGGCATAAGGGACGCAGCAGTTTCTGCATGAAAACAAATTTGAAGTGGTTCCTCACGCTCCCTACTCACCTGATCTGGCTCCTAGAACTTTTGGCTGTTTGCAACGATGAAAGACACTCTCCATGGTAGTACATTCATTAGCAATGCATCGGCGATTTTCCAGTGGTAAAAACAGGCTCTTGCAGAAGCGTTCGCAGCCATGGAATTATGGCGTCGTGAAAAATTAGTTAGTGAGAAACAAAATCGGAGGTGTAACTTGAATGCACCTCGTATAGACGAACATTTTGCATCTCTTGAACTCCTTAAGCTAGAGAGTAGAGTGACTCATCTTTCAGCCAGAGAAGAACGCTCATCATTCCCAAGGAGCTCGAGAAGAGCAGTCTTCACAAGGAGTATAACTATTGTAATTTTCTATTTTATATGTCACATTACTCATATATTTATTACACTGGTCTACAATTGCTTTTTTATTTTTACACCTAGATATATGTAATATGAATTCCCTCAATTCAGACGTGTTTCATACTAGGTTTTTAAAAAAATCACATCAAATGTAATAATGAACTTATATTTTTGATGAAATATTATTAAGTTTTAAGACATAGCTAAGGTTTAATTTTAATCTAAATATAATAAAAAAAGACTTGTACTTGTCTCTACTAAAAATTAAATCTACTGTGCAAGTAAACGTTAGTTGTAAGAGACAAAAGGTGGGGGTCCTTAACCTACGAAACTGTACATTAATGCATTCAGAAAGCTACTCTTTAACAATATCATAGGTTCAAAGTGTACCGAACCAAATCCGAGTTATACAATGCTCTGAAATCACAGCAGCGAAGGATTACAGTGCGTTATCGATCAACGACGTTATGTTATGACTCTGGATTGCTGTCTGCCACTTAAATGAAGTCTATAGTTGGGTTCTGCGTTTGCCATGTCTGCTGTAAATTAATACAGAATTTATTCGTAATGACTCGTTCAAACATAAAGAACAAGTATTTAAAAATAGAGATTTACTCATTGAAGCTGTTTGGTGTATAGCTGCCCCACATTGGGAGCCAATTTTGAAGCGGTTTTGTCATTCGAGACTGGTTGGTAGCCAATTATGAAGTGATTTAGTTGCTGATCGCCATATTTTTTAATGGTGTATGGTTAATTGACTATTGATCGCCTAGGTCTTGTTGTCCAAGCTTCATGACAACAGTGTTTCAGGGTTTTGTTTCGCTATTTTGTGACTCGTGCTCAACAGGACTGGGAGAGTATATTACTTGTGTAAATGATTACGTGATGCTACAGAATATATATAGTAATTTATTATTAGCACAATTTTTCGCGTCCTCTGGTATTCTGCGTACGGTAGAACTTGGCTACCTCTAGTATAAACATAGCTGCAGCAACTTACAAGGAGGGAACTGAATCTGATTATCTGACTATCTGAACTGCACCGAACTGAATGTGTAATCTGTCGATATGAACTGAGTTGAACTGATCTGCTGAAATGAGTTGCTGAATTGCGTGATTTTAAGAAATGCGTGTCTCTGCTTAACTGATCTATCCGATTGATGATCCCAAAACTAATGTCAATGATGCATTCAAAAACTGATTGCATTTCGCCGCGTATAGAAGTTAGTGCCCTAACGGAGCAAACGCCTCCTTATATACTCAATTCAAATTAAATAGACGTTGACTTCACCAAGCCCACGGGGATCAGGCAAGCACGCGCAAGTTTTGCGCCTTGGCTTAAAATTTCAAAATATACATCTACTATTACCCACCTATTTAAATTCACCTGCCAAGGCATGCCATCCGCTACTATTTGAAAGTTTAAAACATTTATTTACATCAAATCATAGCTTCTCGGGTGATCAGCCGTGTCAATTCGATAAAAGTCGAGCTTTCGGCCATTGTAGACTCCATGACCTTCATCAGGAACTAATAAATTGACACGGCTGATCACCTGAGAAGCTATAATTTGTAATATACGCCGTGAAAGCTTCAAGTCTTACATTTATTTACATCGATTGGTTTAAAGTTGACCGTACAATCGACTGGCGAGTTCATTGCCATATTAGAAAATCTGGACTTATTAGCTCTCGCCAACGGAAGGTCACTTCCCTTCATACAGCGGCTTATTGCCTCCTTAGCTTTGCCCGTTTCTGCCTGGGCTACCGTAGACAGTTACACCAGAAAACTTTCTCTTTTCACGACGTACATTTAATATACAATTTAACATTAAAGTTATACACACAATTATATAATACATTACTAATTAAAATTCACCAAATATAATGATTAGGTCTATAACCTATATCACAGTTATATTTCAGTGGGCGTGGGCCATAGGAACTGTGTCATCTCGTATTGTCCCTCTTGTGTATTTTTCCCCTCTAGATTTTTATTTTGCATGTAATTGGTACAATCTCCTGAAGATCATAAAAATTGATTCCGCCACAAGAGCGTTCAACCCTCTCAGTTTGTCCTCTATACTTCTTTACAAGAGCTGTCAGTTAGTTGCAATTTATCACTTTATTCTTTGCACATGCGCACATTTCATACTCTTAAAGTCTTAAAATATTTGGTCATTTCTCCCCAGCATAACAAAGTTTTTCCCATCTGAAATCATTTAAAATTATATTGCTAGTTATACAAGTCTGTAATTCGAGATTTTAGTGAAAAATTGTAGGGAATAGAAGAGTAATATGCGATTTTGTTTATGCATGTACCTGTATAATGCAAGAGAGCTGTACAAGTAGCAACCTACAGTACTAAATCGGGAGGAGTGCTAGTAGTACCTACTGAAGACAATGCTGTGACTGGCATCTCTGAAATATATGCCACTATAAGCATACACAGTTAAGTTAAGTGACTGCATACCGTGAACTTTTCTCAATTTTCAAGCGTAAAAGAGTAAAAGCCAGAGGGATGAGCGAGTTATATGCTTGTGTATTCGCTTGTTGGTGATTTCCCAATAGCCAGTGAAGTAAAAACAATGCAACAGTGGTATCGATGCGTACTGCTATTATTTACATGCGCTCTCAACACATCCGGAATAGAGAGTAGGGTCCTGCATCCTAATACAGGAACCACGGCAATCGCTTGTTCTTGAATTCATGGACTGAGCCGCCACTGGGGCGAAGTCAAAGGCTAGAGCATCGCACATGTGTGTGCGTGCAAACGAGAGAGGGAGAAAAGAGGGCGATAGCTTCCTAGAGGGCGTCAACGTTGGTAACACTCTCCGCGCTTTGTGCATACAAAATGCAGTCAGCTTTTGTGCTTTTGAAAGCGTTCCCTATACTTCGAACCGTTTGTTCTAAACAAAAATATGCAATTTGGACTTCACCGTTACAAGAAAATGCTAAAAATATTCCTGAACACATATGAGAGTGGCATGTTCACGTTGCTTGCTTTGTAACCATAAATTGCCCTGCTTTATAAAAACAAAACAGTCGAGATGAAAGGAAATAGCGGTGCAAAGCACGGGCAAAGAAAACAGTGTTTGAGGGTGGTAGAAATACGGATATAGTAGGCAACAGGAAAAGTTTACCCACAACGTTCATTTCCTTTCTGCAAATCCGATTTTTTCTTTCACTGGCATACACAACGGTAAAAAGGCAAAACAGAGTGACAGTTTCCTATAGAATTAAGAACAAATGAATTATCAAATTCGGAGCGTTTATAGGTGCTTTTAGGACAATAAAGGCCCCGAACATATAACTTTTCTAGACAGAAAGCTGAAGAAATTAAGATCATAAAAAGACAATGAAACAGAAAAATGAGTTTAGTTTTAAAGACTGCAGCGTTGTTCAGTTTTTTTAATACTTCTGGCTCATAAATCAAGTGTTAACACTTCTTTTAGACTGCACTTTGCATCTTTCTGCCTCCAAATTTTATTTTCTCATCGATATTTAATTTTGTTTTACATTGGAACATGTGACTTAAGCATTCATTTGAAATATTAAGCAACATTTCCAAATATTTTATTTAGTATATCTTTTAAAAAGTGGACAAGCTGTAAGTATTCCATAACATGTATACAGCAGAATGTCGTGCAGTGAAAAGATGATTTAACGACAAAGGATATTCAACTAAACGCTTATGGGGACTTTTCTGCATCATTTTCAACTCAGGTTGACAAATGTATTTTATATGAGACACGGCACATGTTTTCTCAGAAAAAGTAAATATTAAAATCTTTACGTTAAATATTAACACATGCTAATGAAACATATTTCCCTGTTACTCATTAAAAATCTACGATACCTTTAAAACGATAGATTTATTCTTAATGAAGATCTTAAAAAAACCGTAAAATTTTCATTGTTATGCAGTTATAGTATCTGGGAAAAGGAAGATATGAGGACTTTCTTCTTTTTTCTGCTTTATTTTCTTTCCAAATCTTTTTAAATACAATTTATATTGTAAGATTGTTTCCATATAATATTGATTGTTTGCAATTTATTGTACATATGGTATATTTTTTAAAAAAAATAACAGAAAATGACGTAATGGAAAATTGTTTATAAAATGTGATATGAATTTTATGTAATTTGTGTAAGGTCTCTGCACAAAATTAATTTGAGAATATGGGAAAAGACTAGATTAATTCACATTATGATCAAAACATGTGCTTTGAAAAGAAAATTAAAAATAACATAATGTTCATCTTTTCGAACAGATAACAACTCCCATTGTTTATTAACTCTACAGATCAGATAACGTCTTTTTCATTTTCTCTTGAAGCACCGTTTGCTCCTCTTCTCTTGTAAGTTGCTTTCGGCAGTTCTCAGTGCAATATCCGACAGCAGTCCGCAATCGTGTTGACGTTCCATCTACCCTGCTTTCCATTTCTTTGATATTTTGATGGTATCTCTCCCCCTGTTCTTAATTTAAAGCATGAAACTTTTCGGGAAAGTAATCCAAATGGGAATGTAAGAAATGAACCTTTCAGACTCATTGCACAGTCAAAATCCTTGAATTTCATCGACATGTTTTCCAATATACAGTCAAAATTCTGGTGCTTGTAGTCTCCAAGAAATTTCTCTGCAAATTCTTTGAACGTTTTCCAAGATTCTTTTTGAACAGATTTAATTTTTGTTAGTTTCCGAATATCTGGATCCACGAAAATGCTTTTCACTTTTGTTTCTGAAAGTCCCTGAAATTTACTGCGCAAGTATTGAAAAAACTCTTCTTCGTGTGGCAAGGCCTTCACAAACGTTTTATTAGCCCAAGCTTTATATGAAGTGATAAAGGAGATATTCTCTTAAATTATTCAAACCTTCCCTTAATATATTTTTGTTTCAGGGCTCTAAATTTGTCCTAGGCGGCCTTTCTTTTGGGCCATGCTGACTCCATGCTGACTCCTGACACATGAGACAGGGGAGTTTAGTGTAGCCTCCCTGTTGTCCAAGATGTATGATAATTACTTTTAAATCACCAGACATCATCCAACCATGATCATTGCATTTCATTTTGGAGAGGATTAATGTTTAGTATGATCAATGTACTTCATTTTGGAGAGGATTAATGTTTAGTTTTCATAACATTCTTTCATATGTACAGAATGTCCTACTGGCACTGAGGCGTTTTTGTGAAGAAGAACTGTTTGAGGCTCCTTTTAGATGAACCAATAAAAAGCCTCCATTCGTTAACATTACACTAATGTAAAATTCCTTAAACAGTCGAATAACATCACTGCAGTAAACGAGGTAATTTTTCAATAAAAATTAAGGTATGAAATTTCTTGCTCTATATTTTGGCCATGAAAAAAGATGTACCAGGAGGCAATAAATTATTTTCCTTCAACCTAGAAGCTAACAGTTCTGCTGAATCTTCAGGGAGACCTAAGTCTCTAATCAAGTCGCTCAATTCAGCCTGTGAATAAAGTGGGGATTTCTAACTATGAAGAATTCATCATATTTCCCAGTTCATTCTCATCTTGTCATCTTGTATTAATAAATAAATAAATTAATGAAATCACGACTATAATAGCGAAAAATTGACGTTTGGTTGAGTTTGGAATATACATAGAAATAAACTACAGAAAACAACTGGCTACTAATGTGAAAAAATGAAACTTCTCGCCACATTTTGAAATCTACACTGGAATAAAAACCATCTCACTCAGAGTATTGCTTACAACTGGACTGAAAAGAAGCAACAATGAAATTGTGGTTGAAAAACAATGTATCATAGATGGTCAGAATTCTTTCATTGTTGTGCAAAAATTGAAGATTAAAAGGCGCTTGTAAAATTTAGTGGTTCTGTAGACATAAGTAGATATTAATTTGTATGGTCAGTGGTGGAAATGTGAGAGTATTTTTTTATGAAATCAGCACACACAAATCTGTAAAAATCAACTATTACTCTCCAAACAATTTTTCCATCGCAGGCCTGTGTAATCCATCCTATGGTTTTTGAGTTACTTCAAAATTTATTATGAAACATCGAGATATAGCGAGTGTCTTGTTTAATTTATTTAGCACGCGTTAAAGTTGGGTAATCTATTATCTAGCTCAGTGCTCTCAAAATTATCAAATTATGCTCGGAACTAAAGCAGTAGTAATAATAAAACGTGATTAATACTATCCATAATTTTAAAGTTTTATATTCTTTGTATCAATAAAGGTATTAAGTTATAAAATTTTGTGCTATTCAACAGCTGAACATAATGTGTCTGTTGTTTCAGTATGGAGCACTGACGTATTTGTCTACATTTAATTTACTGTAATTTTCTTGTGACTGAACATTAGTTAGCACATTTAAGCGATTATTTTTACATGCATTCATGAGTAAAAATGTTCCTTAGAGAGTTCAGAACATGTATGCGGCAATAAGAAGCCCGAGATAAATGAAAAGTGGGGCTGTCTTATATTAAGGGAGATTTCATTATTAGTTTTCACAGAAACGCGCCATGATTGATGTTCGCTTTGAGAACGTTGCACAATAGACAATTCATAAAAACACAAAAAAGTTATTAAAATATTCTGGCTGACTGAAGCTTTGATTCCTATTATTAATTTCTTTTGGTTCTTTGTAGAGAATGAGAGAGAGAGAGAGAGAGAGAGAGCGAGAGAGAGGAACCAAGGATTTCATGAGCTTCGCGGCGTAGACAAAGAATTGTGTAAGCACTGTAGCTAAAGATATTTTGTTTGGCATAAAAAATTAAAACACTTCATCGCCAGATTAAAAATAAACACTGTTGAATTCTATTTAAGTGCTTGGCAGATTTGTAAAAGCATACAAGGATAAAAACATAATTTATAGTATTGTTTTCTGTTATATTAACGATGCTTGCTGCAATTTCGGGTTAGATTAAATCATCTTGTAGCTAAAGATAGCTACTAAAATCTCTACACCTTTAGTTAATTATACAGCAGCCTTTGAGAAGCAGGCGGAGATGCTGTAAATATCTGCTTATTATGTTGACCATATATCCTTCTGAAATACTACTACCACATTGCTCTTAGTAACAAGTATAGTGGCAAAAAATTAAGCTCATAGAAATCTAAGAGCAAATTTCGTATAACAAAATAATAGTCGAGGCGTGTAACTTTTAAAAATGGCTCACCCTAGCTAAAATTTTGTAAGTTCTTGCAATTGCTTACGAACACCATTGTATGTGGTAGATGACCTAACCCTAGGTCTATATTACGTGATTTTTAAATCTGACAGATCAGAAACAAAATAGCCATGCACTGACATCTAAGCAGACGGTGATGTCGGGAACAATTTCCCTCCAGGTGTTCCCGAGGGGACAAACATTGCGACCAGAAACAACCTTTGCGGGAACGAGCGGACATATCATGCACTAAATTGGCTAGCATTCCCTCTGGAGATGTTTAATACGGACGCAACAGTTATTGTTGACAGGCACTGACATCACATGAGGATTTTACCCACGAACACACACTAGTAAAAACTAAATGGATTTTTTTTCCGTCCTCTGAGCTCAGAAAATGAAACTAGGACGTGGCAGAAGGTTACCGATGTGCGGTTTTAGTTATATCTGCTACTGGAATCCTCGTCTATTCATTTCCATAAATTTTTAGAAGTAATTTAGAAGAGTTTAGTAATTTTCCAATCGCGCCGTAAAAAAGAAACAAAACTGCACTTTTTGGCTGTTTAAAGTAGCAATGCTATGGGACTATTGCTTTTGAGATTGATGTGCAGTTTCGTATCGAAATAGTGATAGACTTTTGAGATGTTTGAAACAGCTCTAATGTTTTTACCTGAATCTTAGGTTTCTTTGGACATGTAGGGTGCACAAAGAGTTTAATTTAAACGGTGAATATAAATAAGTAACCGATTGTGTGTAATGAAAACTACAATACTTAAAAACGCCTAGTCGGTCGTGGTGGTATAGTGGTAACCATACTTACTCTAAACCCAAGATCGCGGGTTCAAACCCGGTCAGGATCCGTGGATTTTTTCGGGCGTAAAATCCTTAGCATGACTTCCTTCGGAAGTAAAGTAAAGCCGTGAGTCCCGTGTTGTACATTTATGGCACAATAAAGAACCCCAAGCCTGAAAGAAGAGGCCTCTGAGCAAAATTTATCGGCTGTTTCACGCCCTGAATTGAATCAGACGCCGATGACCTGAAATTTTTTTTGAGTAGTGTTTAACGCCCGTTTTTACTACTGAGGCACCACAGGCGGTGGACACTGATGATACATGAGATGAAATGATAAATTGGGAAAGGATATATTTTTTTTAAGGAAGGAAGCGTTCCAGGCCTAAGTTTAGGTACCTCCCCGGCATTTGCCAGTTATGAAGACTGAGGAAAACCTGGAAAAAACCCCAGTCAGGGAGGACGGTCCTGGCGGGATTCGAGCCGCAGACCTCCCGCTCACGAGTCCGTGCCTTAACGACCTCGGCCACCCATGGCGGTCAATGATGACCTGAAATGTTAAAGAGCATCCGTAAATAAAACAAACCAACAAGCAACAAAAATTAAAGCGCCTAAACTATTTTAAACTGAACTAAAACAAAATGAAAAGATATTCAATTTAAAGTAAGGACAAATTATTAAATAAAATAGGTTATTATGAAGCATTTAACACTAAAACATTTAAATAATGGAATATTACAATAAATACTTAAGAGTAAAACATCGCAAATCCACTGAGTGTCTTTTGGTGAACGCCTTCTTAACCTGCACTATCTATTTAAGAATAATGTTCAAATATTCAACAGAAATTTCAGCAGCCTCCATTGATCTTATTTACGTATGTGCACGTCCATTTTAACATTTTGCTTGGGTACTGCCACAACATTGAGGTATCCTTTATTCACCACTAATGCAAATGATAAGGACGTTTTAGGCCCTTTCGAGTGAAAAGCACGTGAACACTTACTATTACATATGGTTCTGATGATACAAAAAGGAGAAGAATATAAATGATCAGCAAACAAAATATGAGCTATTTGTTTGCAGTTCATCCAATGTTGACAGATTGGATTTATAGATCTTTCTTTTAAATTCCCCACAAAATAACAGTCTTACTGTTCTGAAACTTAAACGCAATACTGCACATAATAACAGTTATTCTTTCAGACTATGCGCATCCTTGAATGACAGCGTCAGGTACTTACTGCCGATGCAGGTTTTATACGAGAGCGTGGAAAGATAAAATTTATGCACTGTATAATAACATTTACCTGTATTTATTTCTAAAAAGTTCTCCCCATCAACGTTAGCTATAAGATATCAAGCGTAAAAATGAAGTATTATTGCCTGAAACTCTTCCATCCAGTTATATCAAACATGTCTGCATTCATTACACGCACATCCTTTCTATTTTTTCTGATAAGCCGTTTATTAGTTCTCCATTTAAATACTTTAGTTCGTGTGTAAATGTTTCTGCAGAGGTATGAAAAACGTTAACAGCATATAGTGGGTGCCAAAAAAAAAAAAAAAAAAATGTATACACACTTCAAGCAAAGAAAAAACTGTGTTAGCATAACAAAACTGAATTCACACAAACAGAAAATGATGAGCACTAATTATCTTACACTTTTACAGTTACAACTGTTGCTCAAAATGCCCACATTGGCGTCGATACACTTCTGAGTACGTTGAACTACTGATTGATTATGAAAGTGTCCTCGGCGATTGCAGCACATGCCGTTTCAATTTCTTCCCGAAGTGATGCCAGTGTGGCTGGTTTTTCTGCAGCATACGGTACCACGAGTCTCAAATTTGTCTCGAATGCGTGCAATTGTTACTCGCGTTGGCGGTTCTGTTCTGTACACACGTCTCTATTGCCTTTGAACTTCAACAACATTCTCGGTTTTCCAAGATCACTTCAAAATTACTTTCCGCTGTTCAAACGATAATCTTGGCTCCATTTTGTTGTTAGCAAAACGTAACGTGAGTCACATCTGTTTACAGAAATCATACTACACATTACTGTTGTTTTTCGGTTCAACTTTGAAATATGAAATAAGATATCTACTGTGAAAGTGTGTATACATTTTTGGCACCCTCTGTATAATAATTAGGGATAGGATGTTTAGAATCTAAATATTCGTAAAATATGAAGCAATAGTGACAAATGTTATACATAAAATACAATATAGGACTTAAGATGTTTTCTATAAGAACAAAATGACTTTACTTTTTTTTATAAAAGATATCAGTTTAAATTACGTTTTCATGAAGCACACATGAAAAAGCATTAAAAGAATATTTAAAGTGCAGAAATGTTTTGATGTATCGCATCCAAAACACATGGAATCATGTCATATTGCCAGCATTGTGGACATTATACTGCGACATAAGTTCCTGTTTTAAGTGAAACAGGATCCTCCTCCTCAGCTTGGCATCTCTAAATGTCGTGTTGGTTTATATTTTTCTGGGTGAATTAAACAATTTACTACTTAAAATGTCTCGACGGTTATAATGGTAACAGAAGAGATCACCATCTTCCAAAGTTCTGTGTGTAAACATTAGAAAACGTTACAGACTGGTATGGAAAAAACTATTTACATATGCTTGATGTAGTTGTATTTGACGGACAGAAAAGAGAGAAATGTAGTTGCTTAAAAATAAAGAAATAGGTACTCGTAGTTTCCAAAAGTTAATTTTTCACTGTAAAACAAATGTCAGCAGAAACAACCTTACACTTTCTAAACTGTGCATTTACTGTTGCAAAGGAATGCTAAGTAAGGCATTTATTTTCATTTCAGACGCATATCTGGCCCTTGGAAGCTTACAGTCATTTGGGAATGATATACTTCATTTCCGTTGTATCTGGTGAGTAAAAGCAAATGATGCTTGTATTTTAATGTAGACAGATAATGTCAAATGGCAAAAAGTGTTTTAAAGTTCACAGGAATAGGATCTCTTTAACATTGATATCATATTGTGTTACGATTTTTAGTGGTGTAACAAACTTTGAAGTTTTAACACTTGTAGATGATTGGGCAAAGACGAGGATTTATCAATAAAAAGTGTTTAAAATTCATGGTATGAGTTTTTTGTGTTATTCTATTAATAAAAAAGACGTTTCAAAACCCTTGGGTGGGATTGCTAACAAAATACACAACATTGAAAGTAAAATCACTGGACTCTAGACTGAAAAATGAAGGGAAATAGTTTTATTTGAAGAGAAATTATCGGATTTGAAAATTGACTCAAGTGGCAATGTTCCTGTATTGAGAGTTATGTTAGCTGGCTGTGTGATATTGATGATTCTTTTCGAATATCAGAGATTTTAATTGATCATTTGGAGGTGGCAGGTATAACTACAAATAAATTTAAATAAGAAACCTATCATTAACGAATGCTTATCAACTTTTCATATTAGTAAGGCAGTTAGCGTATGTTGCATTTATTGCAAAAATGTTTCGGTTCATGTAAATATGTTTGATGTGCAGATAACAATATGCAAAACTTATGCACTTCGCTGTTATGGACATTTTTACGTATTTAGTTCAAACATTGGTTTTTGGTGAATCTTAGTAAAAGGTTAATGAGGATGAACGTGTCCACAGAGTACAAAATGTCATCTGCACCGAGGAATATTTGAGCGCTTGGTAGACTACGATCCGGAAAACGTTATCTCTGTAGCGTTTATAAGTCGACGTATCCTTTGAGGAAACATCTACTATTCGGTTCTTCTGTCGTTATTTTTACTTTTGTATTCACTTGTTTAGACAGTTGAACCTGAATCTTTTCAGATTTATTTATTTATTTATTTTGTGAACATTACAGATTTCCTAATTGCAACGTAACCAAATACAACCCTTACAATTATAAGACAATGAAAAAATAAAACAAAATAAAAGCAGAATGCAATAAATCAAATATGACAAAAGAGTTACAAAAACAAATGGAACAAAACAAAACTAAACTAAAAAAATGGTAATGTTAGCACATGAGAAGTTAATCAAAGTATGTTTTGTAATAAATAATCAGAGGATAAAACAAAAGTATACAGAGTCATATTCAAAATATCAATAGTTAAAAAGTGCAATTTATTATATAATGTTTGTATTCTAAACACAGGAGAATATTTATACGCATCAGTACTAACCTTTGGAATAAAAATGATATTACGAAATCGGGTTGGTGTGATATTTGGAACATAAAAGCATATTGTTTGTCTTAGGTTTGAATCATCGATCTTATTGTGTGATACTTTGTAAGGGAAAAGTAACAAGTGACGATTGCTTCAGTGAGATAAACTTTGGTATTGAAATAATTCAAGTAAAGTATCATAAGAAATTAAATCGAAAAAAAAAAACGATTTTTTTTAAATTGTATACTTTAGGAATTTGCGATGAATTATTTCAATAATTTTAACAGGTTTATCATTGTACGGACTCCATATAACTGAAGCATATGAATACAAATGAATTGTATAAAATAAATAGAATTCTCAGACCATTAAAACAAGATGATTACGAATAATAAAATCCCAGATACTTATGTGCTGCTCTAACAATGTTATATATATGTTTAGTAAATGATAAGCTTTTGTTTTTTTTTTATTTGGTTTATTTACAGACGCTTTTTAACATCTCAGGTCATCAGCGGTCCCATTCAATTCAGGGCGTGAAACGGCCGACAAATTTTGCTCAGAGCTCTCTTCTTTCAGGCTTGAGGTTCTTTATCCTGCCGTAAATGTACGACACGTGACCCACGGCTTTACTTCCCTTCCGAAGGAAGCCATACTTAGTGTTTTTACGCCCGAAAAAATTCATCGGTTCTGGCCGGGATCGAACCCGCGATCTTGGATTTAGGGGGAAGTCTTTGTTGAAAATTACTCGGAGATCATTCCTTGTTTCGACTAATTGTAATTTTTTTCTTTCATGTATAGTTTAAATAAAACCAACATTACTTTCCTGCTGCAGAATTCGATCTTTTATACTTAATGTAGTGGAACATTCCGGTTCAAAAGATGTTCCGATCGATTATATATGTCCTTTATCTGCTAATTACAATCTTCTAGAATCATTAAGAATCGAATTTCGGGATTAAAATTCTAATGGATGAACCCTTGCAGGTAGTCGAATATATTATTTAAGAAGCAACAAAAATTTAAAAACCTTGGGAAAACATTCCTTGCATATACTGGATGCAAATATGTTATGTGAACATGGATCGAAAATTCTTAATTTCTTTTTCTACAGCTCCGCTTATACGGAATAGCTGTCATGTAGTAATAAATTAAAATAGAACAGTTGTTTAATACGTACAGTAGACAAATATCCGCTTTTACCTCTCGTTAAATGGGGTGAGAATATTGTACTCTTAGTTCTTAGGGTCACGTTGTTGTGGCAGTTCTGTAGCACGTAGTCCGCTTGTTATGGTACTCCTTTCATAGTTTGACATAACACCGAGCACGTAGTGTCAGTTCTCTGTGTTTATGGACTTCGTTTCGGGTATAGTAAAATGAAATATTCAAATGCGGAGTTTGCAGATCATGTTATCAATGGATTAGCCGAAATGTAGAGTGTCATCGTGCTCGTGTTCTGCAAGACTGCAAGGCAATACGAGATACTCCTGGGTTACATCAGCACATCAAGGAGTCCATGCGACGGCGGGTTGCTGGATGCATACGTGCTAACGGAGGACGTATTGAACATTGCATGTGATTTTCTATTCTCTACATTTCTGTTTTTGAATATTAACAGCCAGAATAACAGAAAAAAGGAAATTAGTATACATGGATATTACTTAAGCACTATTTCATTAATTTATCTAGGGATTAATACGGATAATTAATAGAAACGGTACTCGTCAGCTGTTAATGATAAAGACGATAAATAATTAAAAATAAAACATACAAAATTCAGAGAATGCTAATACAGTTTTTTATGCAATCCTTGCGTTAAAACACGCATGACACGCCTAAATTGTGCACAAGCCTAATTCTGGCACTGGTGCTAGAAAAGCTTACTTGGCACCTAGTATTGCAAGATGTCATCACGGCCTAAACCACAGTTTCAAACAATTTACCTATAAGAAAAAGCTAAAATCGTCGCCCTAACAAGCATACAAGCATTTAAACACGAGAATCCTTTTATTAAACAAATGTTTTTAAACTACATTGACAATGGAAGTTATTACTCATCATAAATTAACTTCCATTATCTTAGAATCATTTATAATGCAATTAATTAATCATAATTATATTTCAATCAATAATTACATTTCTTTAATTTCAAAACGCTAATTTTGAACTAATAGTAATCTCTATTTTGCAAATAGAAAACTTCCTTAACCTTACAACATTGATTTTGCTTTCTAATACACCCACCAGAGCGTCGAAGGCATACAAATATTTGAATGGAAAAGTAAACAAATCTTAACCTCAACTATACCCGGGCCGCTGACACTTTGCATTTAGCAGTGAGGGTTAATTCATGTAATGTTGGATATGCTGCGATTGTGACATTGCAACAGCCACCACTACTTAAAGGGTGATATTGTACAATTTTCAATTTCGCATAGTAAACGTATGTTGTATAATGATGAATTACTTTGCTCCAGAACTATTTATAGACGCGATTAAATCGTTGCATAATGATGTAAGCATAATAAAGAACAAAATTTTAACAGTGAGAGATTTACATCTCTAAGAATAAATTGTATCCTACACCTCGATGCAAAGGATTATATGAATTACTCCACAAATGTCCTCTATGGGGCATTTCATAACTACTACAAATTAACCAATTCAATTAATTTCAGTAACTTAATTAAAAACACATGATAGAAATCAACTGCACTTACAATACGAAAATACCAGCAACACAGCAGCTTCTACGTCACGACGGACGGACTGACTGACTGATAATGGTATTTTGTAATTTGTTCAGAGGTTGTAACGGATAGCATTCTTCATTTGTTAATCTGTAGTGTTGCCAACAGTAGAGATAACTATCAAGTGCAAAGTTTCAGCGGCCCGGGTATAACTTAGCTTTCTTTATAATTTCTTCTGGACTGATATCCATATTTTCAATATCAAACACTGCGGAATTAGTTTTCGTTTTCATTGTAATTTTTCAAAACAAAACAAAATAACATCGTCATAGAAACCATGCAATATCATACGTATTGTCTACACATCAAAACATAATATTTTGCAAAATTTAAATACTTTTAAAAATATTTCAATTATAAAATTAATAAAACGTTGTATTCTTCATTCTGAACACTCGTGAAAATTACTGCGTGAGCGGAAGTGAACGTGCTAAACTCCTCTAGTGTCACATTTACCAAGACTATACACTGGTTACATAAATAGCTATTACATCTATGGGACTAACTCATTAAGAAACTGTATTAGGAGCAGATTGAACATGCCAAAGTCACTGCATAGAAACAAAGCATCTGTCTAAGCTCGTTTTCATTTGACAGCGCCATTCCTCACTAAATTTGAAATGCTTTTAGATAGGGAAATGAACTGCGGAGACGTGAGCCGGTGGAAACAACCTGACTTAATGAGACGGGAAGCACGACACGTGCGCACTCTTTCGTGCTTTATTACGATGCATGACTTCTCATATATAACGAGGCCGTGGAGCATATTCATAGTGAAAGTAATTCTACATCGGCAGAAGCTGATATGCTCCATTCATAACAGCGAGGTGCTCATGCAAGACAGGAAAACGAGCTCGTCTTTAACTGCACTACTACACATTAATTGATAATTTAATCTTTCTTTTTAATGAAATACTGCTAACAAACAATTTCTCCAATTCCATAAATTTCTTAAATATATTTTGTCTTCATAGATTAAGCAGTTAGTTATTCAAGTGTTTTATCGATATTGTAATTGTTGGCAAGTAATTTTTGTAATAAATTATTACAGCAAATTTTGTCTATTATTTATACAGGGTGTTTAAAAAGCGTAATTTATTCTCATAAGCAAATAAAACTCCTAAAATTCTATTTCTGTATGAACAGCTGTTTAAATTACTGGAGGAGGTGCTCTTTACGGATCCTATCTTCCTGCTGTGCATCTCAACAGTGGCACGAACTCTTGTGAACACCTATGAATGCTCCTGTTAGCAGCTACAGCGCATATATAGGGTGTTCCACTAAGAGTTCTATACTTTTAAGAGGAGGAATATGGAAGAGAACATCAATAAAATGGCTGCCAATGACAGACAAACATAAACCAGGCTCAATTTCACAAATGACGCGCGTGATATTGTTCCTTAGGTCATTAACTGTTTCTAGCTTGTAGGCTTAAACCCTTGATGTAACATAACTTGATAAGAAATAACCCAGCGGCGTTAAATCACACGATATCGGGTATCAGTTAACATTACCATTATGCGAGATGATGAAGCCTTTGAACTACTTCAAAAGGTGGACTGTTTCATTAGCAGTATGAACGTGGCGCCATCTTGTTGAAACCAGATGTTTCGGAAATCCCTACCTTCAACTGAGGCCAAAAAAATCCTTTATCATAGTATCTTGCTCCCTTAACAATCAGAACCTCTTGAAAAAAATTATGAACCAATGATTCCGCCGTACCCACATCCAAATCAGAAGGTAACCTTTTGGTGGTGAAGTGGTCATTCTTGAATCTCCATTGGATTCCCTTTCATTAAAAAATGACCTCATTGCTAAAGGTGATAATTCGGCCAAAAGCAGGGTCAACTTCCTCCATAACCCAGTCAGAAAATACACGACGCAATCTATGGTTATTTAGTTTCAGTTTTAAAGTTAATAATTTTTGTATGGGTTTAACTTCAAGACCTGTTGTGGTCCATAAAAGGGCCAATTCTTGTGCTCGCTGATGATTCTCGCATACGCTCTACTCTGTGCTTTCATTACAGCTTTTGCGTCGTTCACGTACAGGCGTTGTTTTATTGCGACAGGACTAGTTGCCTAATTTTTTTCGATCCAACTTCGAATAGTTATTTCGCAGGTATGATTACGCACATCATATAATTCACAAATGGACACAATGCTTGGCGAACGAATGGTCCGTTTTGATAATACGTTTTAACGATTTTTACGTTTTGTGGAATGGTGTGTTATTTATCAGCAGCTGAAATTATGTGAAAAATATGACTGCTATAGCTGCGTAAACACGGTAACTGTTATATGTTAAAAGTACGACACCCTGTACACCGTTGAGGGTACGTCAAGGTCTCCAAATGTTTCCACAAGGGAATTTGGGTGAGGAAATCGGACTTATTGGATCTCTCTTCTGGATCGATTGCTCATCAAATGTCTGTTCCAGGCATTTTAGAACGATGCACGTAAAATAAGGTAGTACTTGTTAGAACTAAAATTACTAACCTACAGATTTGATCAATTTAATGACAAAAGATTCATTTTGTGCCACTGTTTTACGACAGCTCGAAGATTTACATCTGCCAACACGTGTATGATAATGAATGCAAACCGCATTGTATTCACTACATAATTTTTTGCATATTCCATGCTATAAAATATGTAAAGATCCTATATGCGCTAAAAATGAGAATGAAATGACAAATTTGGTTTAACCTCTGCATAGGGTAGTAAGAATTAAGGGGCCCTCTTGGTTGGTAGGAAGTTTAACCAGTTACAGTGTGTACATTGGGCTAAAATACAAGATAGAGGATATTTTGTTTGTTTGGTGATTTTATTGAAAGTTTCTCAATTGGAATACTATTAGCAGATATACTTTTTTTGGGCTGTAATAGTAATAACTATGTCACCGCTGATGTAGGGACCTAAACATTAGGGGTCAAGTTTGTGACAGTGTTAATTACGACGTGTGAGGTGGCGTCGACCTTCGCTGATGTCGTTGTAGACGTAGTTGTAACTAACACCACTATAATATGCTCAGTTAGTTCAGGGTTCGGTATTATAGCTGCATTTTTCAGATTGATGCTTCTGGGGTGAAAGGAGAGTGACTTTAAGTGTAACACAATCAAAAGCATAGAAATCTATAGGGTTTACACTTTTTCTAATTGCGACATGCTCTGAGGATACAATTATATGCAGACTGAATACGAGACAGACGTGTTGTAATTTACGTGTCTCTCTCGAAAACTGTATATGAATGTTAATTCACACTGGTATTTCTTATCATTTTACCACAAATAAGTTTCTAATTTCTTTCACGAAATGTTGCTAGTTACTTCTCTTTATGTAATGTTAAAATGCTGTTTCTTTATACGGAGTAAAAACCACGATTCCTGTTAATGGAGTTTAAAACGCGAATTCTCTCAACTGAATCCAATGCGTAACTAACTTTTAAGGTGAAAACAGTCACTTATTGCAATAGTTGTGTAATAATACTATACGTTACAGTGCATTACATTTTCAATATACGTATACTAAGCGAGTGAAATTCGTTAGCTTCTATCTAGTCACAACAAACCTGTCTGTCTCGTGTTTCATTCTTGGACACATTATTAATGTTGTCTCCTTGCCATTGGTTGATTCACTTAATATTACTATTTTCTTATCTGTAGTTTTAATTTTTTCATATTATTGGCTATGTATGTGTTCATATGAACCGTTACATTTTTATATTATAAATATTGTCATAAAGGCCAACAAATAAACATTAAGACATACGTTGTAATAGCCCTTATCTGATGTATGAAATCTATACAAATGAGCTTATATTAATTTATACGATTTAAAATGTATTGCCAACGAATATTTGTTATTTGAATTGAAAATTAAAGTCATTATCTAACATTAAAACACCTGAAAATGAACTTGTTAAATTTATATGATTAAAAACATATTATCAATGAATGTTTGAAGGTTTAAATCTAATATTACAACCTTTATCTTATGTAATGACACACGCAAATGAACTTAAATTAACATAACTAAATAGCTATCACCATTAGATGTTTGTGGCTTTATATTGAGCACTATATCCTTTACGTAAAATATATGCAAATGAATTTATTTAATTGATATAATTAAATACATATTAGCAAATGTATTGAGTTTCAAATGAAACATTATGGCCTTTATCTTACGTAATAACATACGTAAATGAACTTCTTAAATTAGCATAGCTAAAAACTATTACTATTAAATGTTTTTGCTTTACATTAAGCATTATAGCCTTTATGTAATATACAGACATGTGAAAATGAACTTATTAAAATAATATTTTTAAAAAACTGTTATTAACGAGTGTTTAGAGCCTTAAATAGAACATTTTCCGTTTCAGGGCAAACTTACCTTTCATTGCACGAAATGCTCTATTTGTGAGTTATTCGTCACTTGGTGAGAGACAAAAGGTAGATAAATGAAACTCGACACCCGAATACCTATCACACCAGTCACTAGTAGGAGCACTTATTAAAGTATAACGGAAAAATCGTAGTAGTGCTCTATAAAGTGAAGGAGAGAGAGAGCTAAGTTAAAAGAGAGGAAAAGTAACAATTTTCTTAGACTTTATGCCTCGTTTTATTTAGGATCAACTTCTGACGAGAGCATTTGCAACCTACTACAATCCCTCGAGTATTATGAATTTCACAGTCATTTACAAAATTGGGCATTATGGACAGCGGATGTATGTCACTCTAGAAATACTACAAATGGAATCGTTAATTTTATTGTCCACTAGCTTAACAAGATTAAGTGGCGGTTTACTATCAACAAAACGGGCGGCGAGGGCACGACGTGTTTAGGAGTATTGCCTGCAGTTGTCAGTTTGAGTTTAGATCTAGCACTACTTATAATAAATAACGACTTACCGCAGCAGTGAACACTTCTGTAACCGTCACACCATGTGGAGATAACGTACAGAGTTGCAGCTGATTAGAAAACGGCGCCAGCTTGTACATATATTTACAGCAATTGTGCATTTGCTGAAACCTAGAAGCCATAAACGTACGACAGAGCTAAAACATTATTACGTAGTGTTTGATACGTGCGGAATGAGCAATGGCGGTGTACTTTCCTTGAGTGTAACTGAAGGTGGAGTCATCGAGCTAATTAGTTTTATCTATATTTGAAACTAATCTCGTTTTTTACAAAGAAACAGTTACATAAAAGATCTCAAAGTGATATTTCACTTGTGTTGTCTTAGAACATTTATGTTAATCTCCAGTGCAACACGCTTGGTCGAAGTGCTTGCTATATAAAAAGAAGTGGAAGAGAAAAAACATTTTCCCACTAAGCCTTCTTCTTGTGTAACAGAGACGATGTGATTTTGTTTTATCATGTAAACAATTGAAAACAACAATCTTTACTTTTAGCAACTTGCAGGTCAAAGTCTCTGCTTTGGCGGTTTCAGGATAAGCAGACCAAGAGATATTTAAAACGCATGTATGCAGTGTGTTTGTTACAAAATATATTTTTACAAATCAAACTCATCTATTTCGCACCGATCTTGGATCTTGGAGCCTTGTTGATTTGTTTTATTTACAGACCCTATTTAACATCTCAGATTATTAGTGTTCCATTCAATTCAGGGCTTGAAACGACCGATAAATTTTGCTTAGAGGCCTCTTATTAAAGGCTTAAGCTTCTTTTACCTGCCCTAAATCTACGACATTGGGCCCACCGCTTTACACCGATTTTTATACTCTGGCCAGGATCGAACCCGCGATCTTGGGTTTACGAGGCAAGTATGGTTAACACTACACCACCAGGACCGACAGTCCTCAACTATACATTTCTAGTGATACTGCGCTCCCTTTCTTGGCCGTGGCATTTGAATTGTCGCCAGGTTTATAACACGTGAGAAAGTTTTAATCTAATTAAGGATGATGTTTCATAATTTTACTGTCATGAACTTTATAATTATAGTGCAATTCACATTATGTATGGTTATTTTCGTCATATTCATCGCTGGATTTTGGTGATTCTGATAATGTAGATCGAAATCTATATTCCCTTGGTACTTTTTTTATCTACTACATGTCTTATTGAGAGTGCAACTTTCTTTATCTTTCTAGTGTTTTTTGCTTTTTGTATAGGTTTTCATTTTCCTGAAAGCGTTAGATTGGCTGCCTTTTGCTTGAACATATTGATGTCGACTTGTTAGGAGATGACAAAAGAACATTTTATAAATGAGGAGTTTTAAACAGCTGAACTTAGATTTCATAGTAGTAGTAGCAGCAGCATAAGCAATAGTGTCAATAATAGTAGTGGTAATAATAGCAACAGTAGTATTACAGTAACAATAATAGTAGGTAATTGTAGTTCTGATAATAGCAGTACTAGAGCAGTAGTGTTGATGCCAATGTAAAATGATAACACTAATAGTAATAGTAGATATGGATATTTATGGTAGTATTAGCAATGCTAGTAGTACTACTAGAAAATTAGTGTGGTAGTAGCAATAATAATAGTACTAGTGGCAGTGATAGTAGTAAGTAATAGTAGTAGTAATATGGTTGCATACGGGAGCATAATTATTAAATATTGTTGATAAAACGAGGATTGACAATATTTTTAATTAGTTTTTAACTTTCGTTTTTTTTTTCTTTTATTGAATTAGTGTTTAACACCCCAGAGACACCACAGGTGGTGGACAATGATTATACATGAAATGATATATTGGGAAAGGATTTTTTAAGGAAGGAAGTGTTCCAGGCCTAAGTCTAGGGTACCTCCCCGGCATTTGCCATTAATGAGGACTGAGGAAAACCTCAGCCAGGAAGGACGGTGCTGGCAGGATTCGAACCCCAGACCTACCGCTCACGAGTCAGCGCCTTAACGACCTGGGTCACCCGTGGCGATATTGAGAATATAGTGTGAGCTTACATATTGCCGGGCACGTAGGCCAGGCGATACTCTTTGTTCCATGTGCTGTGTACGTGACAGTGGCATGTTTGAACACGTGGGGGGGGGGGAATAGCTCCATGCATGCGCATAGAACTTCAGTGTATGTTTCCGAAGGAATCTTGCTTAGGAAATCCGGAGAGAGGACGTTACGACATGAACTCCAGGATGGGCCATCTTGGCGACGACCAACAAATGTGAAGGTAATAATCTGTCAGGCTGATGCTGATTCGGCGAACGAGAATTAACTATGATGCACCGCAATTATAATTTCACCTCGGTCAAAGTTTGATCATGCTTCAGTTACTCTCGATCAGTAGGAATTTGATCAAGCAGAGCAGTAGAGCTCTCTTAACTTATTGTTTGGTTATAAGCGCCCTCTGTATAAACTCTTGTGTGATGCATAATAATCCGAAAGAGATGGAGTACATACCTAGAAACCCGGTGAGCATAAAGCTTCTTCAGGCACGTCAGGGCCGCCTCTTTATTGTTTACATAGATTAAATGGCAGCCCTTACAATTCAGACAATCATAGTTTTCCTTTGAATATGACTATAGGTGGGTTGAGGTTTTCTTGGTGTCAAGGCAACCTATGGCTGTTCACAAAACATTATCCTTTTTCAGCGAACAATTTTTTTGTAGATCTTTGTTTAAATAAATGAAACGAGTGACTGAGGTTGCTAAGGCAGGATTCGTGAACTGGAGGTCTTCGGTCTGAATCGCTTCCTTCCTCAGAAGATTATTTTTCAGCTTTATCATTTTATCTAACGCAGCATCAGAATCCATCGTTCCTGATGCTGCATTATTAAAACTAGGCATTGAACGCTGAAAAAGAAACTAATAATCAATTTCATCAGCATTCTATATCAGCTGCAATATAGAATGGTTAATATTCCCTGCTGTTTTTTTCTCAGCAAAGAAAATAATTCAGTAACATACTTAGGCTATTATATTAAGCTAATGAAAGTCCAACTTTTTGAAAGAAAGAACTCAGTGCAGCTTCCTGAAATCCTATAACCATTTTTATACCCCCAAATGTTTATTAAATATTATTTTCAGGCATATGCGGGGGAATCCTACCTTACACCGTTTGAATGCAAATAAATCGAAATAGTTAATGCTAAAGATGCTGGTTTCTTCCTTCGGAGCACATTAATTGTTATTTTTTTGCACATTAACTTCTGTACTTACAGGTTATTTTTCTTATATATATTATCTTCAATATAAAATAAAAAACCACGAAATAAATAAAGACTTTTGCCTATCGCAGCGACGGCTGCGTTTTCATGCGACATCTGTGCTAGAGTGCAGTATTCCAGGAAGGTATGTGGTCAGCACACCGCATTCCGCCGGCCGCTATAACACTAGTGCCACCAGAAGTCGCTACCTCTCTATCAGGCTTCTCCTCAATTAGCCTCATCTCCCTAATTTATAACATTTCTAAGCAGGTTTGTTTCGGGGTCAACAACGTTAACCACTAGACCAAGGAGGTGGACTTATTATATGTATAAAACCTACTTGTATTAGTAAGCCTGAACTAGCCTATGAAGTTGCTGGTAATGCCATAAACTATTTTTAAATTATTTTCTATAATTATATTAAATGCTATTAAATAATTGAACTGACTATTATAGCTATTTCAATACCCAATTAAACAACATTGAAAAATAAGAATGTTTTCTGACCTTACCATATATAGCACAATCTTCTTTAAACAAAAACATCACAATGAACATGACTTTCAAAACTTCCTTATTTTTTCAGTGCTGCTTGCTTGACAGTTAGGAGGAAATTTATAAGATCCGATTCGCCTATTGACCCTATTCCGCTCTTATCCTACATGGCTAAATAATGTCCCTTTTATCGTGTATTGTGTTTAGTTTGCAGTATTTCCAAAAGCACGGAATTTACTCTTTTGATCCAGTTAGTAAAACTGGTTAAACATTTGTTTCTTCAAAAAAAAAAAAAATATTAAATAGAATTCTTCAATTATAATAAACTCGTATATGAATGTATACCTAAATTTTACATTCAATGTTGTACAAATCTGTTGCTTGAATTGACATTAACATTGACATTAAGTGTATATATATTTATATGTATATAAATTAACAGTAATTATAATAGTAGTAAAGATAAAACATCCTTTTATCCTTATCCTTTACTACTATTATAATTACTGTTAATTTGTTACATTGTTAATAGTGTTACTTTATTTTTCTTTTATATTATATATATATATATATATATATATATATATAATGTCAAGTCTGAAGTTTTAACCATATATATGTATATATAGTTTAAAATATCAGATTCACAGAAGACATTTACACTGAAACTATAAGCTTCCTCAAAGCAAATGTACTTTGATGCTTAAAATTCAGTTGCAGTTAGCACTAAGCTTTCTGCAGGATGCACTTCTGAATGTTTTATTCGCTCGTATTTTAACGCGAGGAACTTTTCATCCTTTGCTGCGGAACTATAAACTTCAAGAGTTCCTTGCAAGTAAACAAGCACATATATACATACAGACAGACAGAGAGAAAGCAATTATTCCGCTAGAGTCCACAGGCGGTACTTTAGTGTACACAAGAACTATAAGTCAAACAACTTTATATGAAGTGGGGGTTGTTTGCCTAGAACGCAATATCTGTCCCTTCTCAACATGCATACTTTATACAGTGGTTTTATTTCTGCTCAGGTTTCGAAAGGATCTACGGCACGGATCAAAATCACATCACATCTTGAAAATTTCACCAGACACTTAAGTTAATTTTTGGGGCCGAACCTATTTTGGCAGGCTGACGAGGTTGAAGTCACTTTTTCGAGGAGTCAATGTAGCACACGTGACAATTCTCCTGATAAAGCTACTTGTGATTAACTGACGACAGATTCCACGCTGCGTTGTGCTTGTTCAGGTGTCAACTCATCAGGTACAAATCTACAGCCTCTGTATGACATTTTAAGAGTGAACGGTGACGTTTGTTGGCTTTCCAAGATCCCCTGCTTGCGATTCCTTCTTGCGAGATTACCTTAACAGCAAGCCTTGCCGTAGTCGATCTGCCACTCTGGAGTTTTTTTTGCTGATTTGGTTTATTTACGGAAGCTTTGTAACATCTCAGGTCATCAGCGTCCCAGCGGGAAACGGTCGACAAATTTTGCTCAGAGGCCTCTTCTTTCAGGCTTGAGGTTCTTTATCGTACCGTAAATGTAAAATGTACACGGCTTTACTTCCCTTCCGAAGGAAACCATACTTAGGATTTTTACGCCCGAAAATCCATCAATTCTGATCGGAATTGAACCCCCGACTTTGGGTTTAGAAGGCAAGCATGGTTACCGCTACACCACCAGGTCCGACACAGTTATTAAAGATTTCGCTAACTCTACTTATTGACGATTCTATTGAAGTGGAAGTGGATTTCGTCCGATATCCTCAGTTTCTAAATGAAATTGTCGTCCCCGTTCACCTTTTCCATTAATCGTTCACAAAACTGAGTTGCTGAAAGTAAAGCAGCTGAACGATGCAACTGTACACGGCTAAATGCTCTGGGCTTGTTACGTCAGCAGCTCGAACAAACTCGATGTTATCTGGTGTACGAGAGGTTCACGGTCTTCCTACAAATTTCTTTTATTCCTCAAAATTAGTACCCACGTGTTAATTGCTTGTGCTGATAAAACACTACCATGTCGCCCTAAATTAAAGTGACGTCGAAATTCCCCACCCGCGGCCTCCACGCTGTAATATGCTTTGACCACAAACGCATGATGCACGCCATCCCACTGCTTCTCGGTAGCAAAATAGCAGGGTTTTACGTCATTCAGCGCTACCAACACCCAAGGGCTATCTCTACACTTTTCAAAATTTCCCGTCTTTTTGAGTCACTCTATAATTATAAAATAGTTTTAAATAATTAATTTGTGTTATATCCCTAGCTACCTATGACAATAGTAACTGAATAATCAAGATTAAACATCCTCCCATTAATCCAGTTCAAGTTTTAGCCTTGGAAGTGAATGCAGAAAAAGCCCCTTTCCCCCCAGAATATTATTATAGAAAGGTAACTTTACAATACGGGAGAAGATGTTTTACAATTCCAACATGGTTAATAAAATAATAATTGTAAATATAATACATTGAATACTATCGATGTATTGAGTAAAAAATTTGATGCATCATTGCACGGGCACAAACTATTATTTAAACCTCCCTACAGCAGATAAAAGAGTTTGAGTGTTACCCAAAATGACAAATTTTATTAATTTACTTGCAAATTCAAATTCCAAGTTAAGAACATTACATAAGATAACAGTACGCCAATATAGCAACATGTATTTGACTACATTACAATAAAACTTGGATATAAAGTACCTGGGTCACATAGTTTACTCTTCGGAGAAGCCTCCGGACCTAACAATTTTGAAGAGAAGGATGAAAGAAGTATGTCCCGGAGACGACGCTCTGTATGTGGATAAAAGGCAAGAGCTTACCTGCATTTCACAACTACTACGTCATAGCATGATAGAGCTTTCGCTGCCTACCATCCTGAAGTGACCAAATGAACAGAATAAGAAAGAAGAGAGGGGAAGGTAATAGACAAAAGGGAAAAGCGTGCGAAAACGGCACAGTCTTTATTTGAATTTTTCTCCAGTTTTGCTGCTCCTGCCATGGATTGAAACATATTCTAATTCTTCACTTTTCCTCTATCGTGATCAAACTTACACCTCCATTCCATGAGTAAAGCAAATACAACTATACAGAGGGTGCCAAAAATGTATACACACTTAAAGCGAAGAAAAATGTGTTAACATAACAAAACTGAATTCACAAACAGAAAATGATGAGAACTAATCATCTTAGACTTTTACAGTTACAACAGTTGCTCAAAATGCCCGACATCGGCGTCGATACACTTCTGAGTACGTTGAACTACTGATTGGGCAACGTTTGCGAAAGTGTCCTCAGCGATTGCACCACATGCCGTTTCAATTTCTTCCCGAAGTGTTGCCAGTGTAGCTGGTTTTCTACGGTATTCAACATCCTTAAGAGTTCCCCATAGGTAGAAGTCCAACGGAGTTAGATCCGGAGAACGCGGTGGAAACTCAATCGAACCTCTTCGTCCTATCCGGTACCTTGGATCCTTCAAAATTCTTTCCGCTGTTCAAACGATAATCTTGACTCAATTTTGTTGTAGTAACCTATCATAATGTATGAGAGTCAAATCTGTTTACAGAACATCATACTACGCATTACTGTTGTTTTTCGATCCAACTTTGAAATATATTAAACGGATATCTACTGTGAAAGTGTGTATACAGTTTTTTGGCACCCTAGGTATATTGTATATCTTTTTTCTTACGATTTTACATCTTTAATGAATTACCTCACTTAATACCGTTATTTAAATTGGTTTACAAATGTTATACATTATTCAATATGTGACAGAAGGAGAATAAAATTAGATATATTTCTGGTGCAGACAACGGGAAAGATTTATCATGTGAACATTAAAAGCATCAAACATTACCAAAACTTCAATTGTTATTCACATCTTCGTGTTTATACCACAATACAGATATGTTAACGGTATCGCGTTGAAACTGATAAAAAATGTGTTCCAAATTTGAAGCTCTAGGAGGCAATAAGACAGCTTACCGTTCAAAAGGCCGACCCTCTCATATACTGTAGGAATCCATACACCATTGATTTAAACTTTCATCTAGTATTAAGCAAGATCCCCATTTCCTACTTTAATATTCCAGTGATGTTTTTTGTATTGCTTGCCTAAAATGCATGTTCCCTTCCATTCCCAGCTCAAAGCGACGATCGATACGTGTGTTGGGGTCTCTTGGTCGTATTCGCACACATGTATGACCTCAGGTTTAAACATTTCTATCAATTCCTCAAATCTTCACGAAAAAGTTCATAAACTTGGAACATTTCAACTCCAGTATGTATTAACATTTAGGAATGTAAAGCTTTAACTTCATTCTATGGGTCTTCTTTGGTATACTTTTTATACTTTGTTTAATGAACATGAAAGGCAAATTAAAATAATATTTATTATATCGTTAGTATAAAATCTTGAAGTATAGAGTCTATATATCTATGTTAATTACTATTTGTTTGTTAATATTATAGTACAAACAAACCAGGAAAATTCCTCCACTATTGTCCATTTTTATTAAATCAGTCGTGAACAATGTATTTATTACACAATATCATATCGTTTACTTCTATTTTATTACAAACAAAATTACCTTTAAGCATTTCAATATTTTACAAAATAAAAATGTTCATGCAATGTCAAATTTAGCATTACTGTCACCTCGTTACATTATGCATAAGTAATTCTTTTTTGCATAGCTGTAATGATGATGTGAATTATCATCAAACAAATAACAAGATAAGTATTAAATTTATAAATATTTTTGAAAATGAAAAAAGAAAAACGTGCTTTGTAACACACGTAAAATATCCCTTAAGAAATGCTGTGATAAAATGGAAAAAAAAAAAACTAAATAAAAATGACGGTTTACGGTTTACTTTAAAGATAAAGGCCTATTGTTTCAACAAGTAAATATTTTATATTATTACATGTCCGACATGGAGGCGGGAATCAGCATCAACCGAACTGCTACGTTGGCCTTGAGTTTCACGTCACTCAGCCAGTATCATGTGAAATGAAATAAACAACAGATCTCTTTCTACAGTAAACGGCAAATTATACGTTTAATTATTATTCGTGGGTGCTTATCGAGTCTGCTAGTACGCTTAGGAAATTATCTGAAGAGAGATTCCGAAGTGATTGAGTTCCAAGTCGTAAATTAGTAGTGTCCACATACTTAGCCGAACCAAAGAATAAAATCCACAAAGAGCCCAATTTAATTTCTTACAGAGAATTAAGAAGACGAATTACTAATTTCATAATTGGATACCAGAAGTGTGTGGGAAATGAAGGCAGGCAGTTACAGCATCTCTTTGCGCGATACGTTCGAGTACATAACTTTTTTTAATGCGTTATATTTTATTATTGTAGTGTTTCTAAACGCCAACTTTTGTGTTGCGCCGGCCTGCGCTCTGACTCTAGTGCAGCCTGTTGCCGTGAGCGATGGCTTATTGGCCGACGCACTCCCTCGCCGCCATGTCGGTCATTAACTAGTTGGATGGCCGGTATATTTGTATACACATTTAAACCTTAACAAATGATCAAGTTTCTTTTCACTTAAAAATGACAGCATTGTTTATTTTTTGAAATGGAACTGATTGTCAAATTATTATGCAATTTTTACAAAGAACCTGAAAGAACGAGTGAACACATTAAGATCTCGTGAATCATGGTGTAAAATTTTTACTAATTTATATTTACAGGATAATGTGAAGGTAAATCAGTATTTTTGTTTGTTTACGGATGCTCTTTAACGTCTCAGGTCATCAGCGTCCCATTCTATTCAGGGCGTGAAACGGCCGATAAATTTTGCTCAGAGGCCTCACCCTTCAGGCTTGAGGTTCATTTTCGTGCTGTAAATGTACGACACGGGATCCATGGCTTTACTCCCCTTCCGAAGGAAGCCTTACTTAGGATTTTTACAACCGAAAAAATCCATTGATCCTGGCCGGGTTTGAACCCGCGATCTTGAGTTTAGGAGACAAGTATCGGTTACCACAACACCACCAGGATTGACGTAAATCACAGTATGCACAGTTAAGTATGTTAATACAAGTCATGGTAAAAAGAAGAATTAAACTGTTTGATTGTGTTTTTATGTTTCAATGTTTATATCGACATGTAGTTTAGCAAAAGTTGTTTATAGTGTTAAATCTTTGCATAGATAAACCCTCGTCTTAAATTCATTACCTTAGCAACATTTTTCGCTTATCAAAACACAAAAATTTTAAGTTAAGTAGTTTTCCACCAAGATTAATTTACTTTTCATCAAATGGGTAAAAAATAATATAGCAACAGCCATTAACTTTGTTTTTATAATGAAAAACATGGTTAAAAGCATTTGAAATCATAATGTTACAGTTCATAAGGTTACGTTAATGTAAAATATTTAAGTAATTAGAATAACAGTAAGAGTAAATTTAGAAATATCAGAATGTTGTATTTAGAAATGACGGAATTTGAAATTTAAATATATGCTCTCTTTAAATATTTAGATATAATAAGAAGAACTAGATGAAAAACTAATTGCATAGCACTAATATCTTACACCCATGCATAGCACTACCTTAACTACAGTACATTTTTGTATTAGCATTCACCTCTAACCTTACGGTACATCCGCCTGCACGATCATTTCCGTGTGATCAAAACTAACGCTATACAACAAATACCTTCCTTCTTAGGAATACTCAGAGCCATGTTGTATCAATGAATATGTCAGCACCAAATGCAGGCTCGTCATGCTGCCATCCCTCCTATGTCTGTAGTGCATTGTAATGTTTGCAGACATAATTTTCGGCCAATTTCTCTTCTGGTTCTCAGATTAACCCCAGTATTTTTACTGTAGCGGTGCTCTAAAAACATTGAATGTATAGACAAATCATATCCACTTTAGAGGAATCAAAGATGAAGTCTGTCGCGAAATAACAGTTATTTCTGTATACAGCAAGAGATGCATGCTTTCATCAAAGGATACTTGCTTTGCTATGGTAACTTAATATACAACTATACATGGTGGACGGAAAGCAACTCTGTAACGACAATTGCTAATAAATGAAATGTGTGTGTATGTATGTTGTCATTAAATTGTTGAATGTTTTCTTTACAGTGTGCAGCGATAATTTTAAATGGGGTTGTTAAATGTAATAATGGAGGGAAGATTTGGTAGGCTTTCATTATGGATTCTTGGTGATGATGATTTTCTTCCTTTTCTTCTCCGATGATTTTCCGCTGATTTACGGTTCTCCGATTAGCTCTTTTTTTATTTGCTGGACTCTTTGTGATACGGAGACCACAGAGAGAATCAAGGAGATTAACAAGATTTAACGTATTATGAGATGAAACAAAATTTATTATCAAAATCTATTCCACCCAAATGGGCCACCGTTATTCCTTGGAGAATATCTTGTGCTTTGAAGACACTACTAAAAGAATTTCTTAATTAGTTCACCCACGATATTTCACGCTCGACGATTTTTTATACTCATTACTAGTCTTCAGCGTTTATTAATGTTCACTATTGAAACTGGTACCTCCGACACTGCCTACTGTTAATTCTATTACAACTGACGCAACATTATCCTGAAAGATTGACGAAAGATTGCTGACTTTCTGATCCGACTGAAAACTGAGAACTATGGAAAGGATGTTGGGGCGCAGAATTACAAACTTAAATAAACCTTGAAGTCGGTCAGTCTCCCGAAGCTATCTTTTCTTTCAAAATATGACTTTAGAAGTATCTAGAATATTATTTCACATATCTAAGGGTTTTCATTGGTTAATATTTTTCCCTCAGGTCTTTCTTATTTTCCTGATTGGCTAATCATGCCTACGTGACTTCCATCTCGTAGGTATCAAAATGACACCGTTAGCATCTGGCATAGCACGAGTTTATTACGTTCACCCTTCCTAATACAACAAAATCAAAACTGTATACAAAAGAAACACATTCTACTAGGACTCTGGTTTACAATTCTCTAACTATTAGCGGTCCGTTTGGAATCATCTAAACAAATATTGTTATACAGTAGGTTTCTCTGTTCCGTTTCCAGGGCAAATTTGGATGGGTTTTCACTCGGGTAAGAAAATAACACCACAAACAACAATTCAACACATGTTCAGGAAATAAAGGTAACACTGCAAATCATGATTACATCTAAATTACATAGCATTAATTAAAATATGATCTTTCATAATACCCCTGGGGATGGAAGGTATAAGTTTCGCTTCAAGTGGTGGAAAGTTACTGTTCCTGCATCGCATTTAAATGCAGCAACAGTTCAGTTGGCAGTCCATTACGGTCTGGGATTTCGTTTTACAGGTGCACAGATAGAGCACAGGTATCACGCTACAGTGAATTCCATGACTATAAACAATTGCCACCACAAACTATGAACACCAAATCTGTGAAGGATACTCGCAAAAGCTGTAATCTCTCTGCATTCTAGCTAGAGGCAACAGTACAAATGGTCGGGAGATGTTCACCAGAAGTTTCAAAATTCAACACTACAGACCGCTCGTGAAAGTAGGCTTACGATTCAAAATGTTTCGTCCATGGCTGTCAAGCACTAGCACAGGAGAATGGAGTATGTTGAGATCGTGCTTGGCTGGTAAGAGACTGACCGACATCGTTTGGAGCGACGAAGTCCTGTTTATAAAGCGCCACAAGGATCGGTAATTACTGGGCGGCAAAGATTCCGAGGGCCATAGCTGAGAGAATGCAGGACAATCCAGTGTAATGTGACATCCAACCACGTTGTGGGTTTGTGCCTTCTTTGGGACACCATGAACTTAGTCATGCTGTAAAACGAAGTTTGGCCTATACCTTGGATAGCATCAATGACCTCATCTTCATGCAGGATGGCGAGCCACCTCATTTTGCACTCTACGTCCATGAATGTCTTGATAAAACTTTTCTAGGACTTTGATTGGGTAGTCGTGATCAGCATGAAGTCCTAACTTCATTCCATGTGACCTCTTTCTGTGGGCATGGACGAAAAACAGCACCAAACTAAAAACTCTGGGTGAACTGGGGGATAGGATTGGTCATATTCTCACCAAAGTACCTCAGGAGTTTCTGCTAAAGTCTGACAAGAATATCCTCAAGGGATTACAGAAGCGCATAAGTCTAAAGTTATTATTTTAGGCCATTTCTACCATTTCACACTCCACAACAAAACTTATTTTCCTGCAATAGACCAATTAAATAAATTTATTAACGATTTCTACCAGCAAGATCATTTCCTTATTTATTTTAAACTTTATCAGTTATAACAACATTGAACGTATTAGCAATTATGACTCTATTAGTCCGTGCCGGGATTTATGTTTCATAAAACGGTTCATCTGCACCATTATTTTCATGTGTACCTTTTCCTCCATTGTAAACACTTTAAATTTATTTAATCGCATCTGACAAATGTAATGTATTAACATATTTGATGATCCCATATTTTTTAAAAACTAAACTGCATATTGCATAACTTAATTTTGTGATTCAGGAATCTTGAGTTTTGGCACTAGCATTTCATTCTTCACACCCGATTTTAATTTAAATCCCGTAAGCGGCCGTAGCGCATATATTTTATTTTAAGGCGTTTCGCCGAAAAATTATGAAATTACTTGTTAATGTTGAGCAGCACTTTGAAAATATTAAAAGCAAGTGCTGGTATGCGTTTAGCAGAAGAAATCTGCTGCTTGGAGCACAAAACACCCTCTCTTCCTTTGGTTTCTGTATCAGTAGCCACGAGATTGAGTGCATAACGGCATCTCCATCTATATGAAGTGGATCCAGGTGATGAAAATGGCGCATGGAAACAAAAGACTACATTAAAACCTTCCCTTCCGCTTCGTGTAAGCGTATTCCCCAGACTTCCCATTCTCTTCATCTCATTTCATCTTTTTGTTTTCACCAAGCCCCATTGCACGTAAGCACAGAGAAGAAGTGGAAAAATGGCAAGGCGAGAGATGAAGAGATAAATAGAACAAACTTAAACAGAACTTTCTGCCATGGAGTTGTGAATCTTCTATTACAAATGTCGGAATATTTAATTTGTCAATATTATGGACATTTTACTTATTGTAACAAAATGTTTTTGTTTTGCTAAAAACGAAAATTTTACTGTCATTTTCAATTAACATTTTTGTTGTTTTTCACTTCACTCTTGAGGAAACTTCTGGGATACCGTGCTCTATATGTTTTAACATTTTTTAATATTATTTTAAAAAATGTACACATATAAACGTTTATTTCTAATACTTCCAAAAATACCTATTTTAGAAAATTAAATGCAATAGAACTGATGTTGCGTACGAAAAGACGCCCTGCTTTTACTATTAGTGACAAAGGTTTCGACAGCGAGTTTGTGATTTTAGGTAATTTTATTGAATTTAAAAAAAAATTAAATGCCAAATTGTTGCTTCTTTGGCACATCTGCTAGTACACAAACTAAGAAATTTTTTCAGGAAGTGGCAAAAGAATTTGATTTCAAACTTTAAGTGTTCTGAGATATTTTATTAAGTTTTCACTTCTGCCTTAATATATTTTATCAAATATCTATGACGTTTACAATGTTAAGTGTAAATCTGTTCATTAACTGCAGAATACTCCCATATTTTTTGGGCATGAAAACGTTCCTTATGAAGAACACCACTCTTACAATATATCCACCCATATACGAGGGCTATTTTTTCCAATCTCCGATGAACATTACAAAAATGAGAATCACAAAATGGTTTTATTACCAGGAGTAGAGTAAGTCACTGTTACTTTTCCACATAGTCACCGTGAAGATTAAGACATTTGTCATATCGAAAGAGGAGGTTTCCAATACCCTTTTCATAGAAAGTTGCCGCCAGCGTATGGAGATATTTTTTTTTTTCAGAACCCATGTGCACAAATTTTTCGGTAGCCTTGGTGTTCTGTAACAATGGTGTACAGAGCTGATCTTGAAATGACTGGAATTTCCACTGACAACTCACTCCGTCTCTCTCGAATCACTTGATCAACTCGCTGAACTTGGTCTCCACTAACTACAGACCTGTGTCCTTGTTCACCTTTATCATGAACATCAGTCGGCCTTCTTTAAACTTCCTCACTCACTCATACAGTTTGCATCATAAACACGGCTCATTTTGAACTTCTGCTGCACTGTTTCCTTCTGCATGTAGAAAACGAATGACACTTCGGAACTCGCACTTGGCGGGAGAATCAATCATGCTGGCCATGTTTAAGTGTCTATAACTCAGCTCCAACTGATGTGTTGAACTTTGCCTTGGAGGAAGTTATAATGGGGTAGTAGCGCAGAGGCGCAGGTCCGCCTCCTTATGCTTGTCTGGTCACGTAGTAGAGCGATTGGATGTTGGAAGGGGGGAAAAAGTCTTTGTTAGTGAAACCAAGTTTCGTCAAAATGATGATGTAATTGAGATAAATTTACACTTGAGTCAATATCCGTTCACAAAATCTACAGGGTTACTTCTAAGGGGACCATAGTTATTTTATAGGGTTAGCTAAAATATACACTTTCACATGCTTTAATGCTCATAGTTCCAGAAGCATATAATCAAGCCTATTTTTCCCATTCCATGAGATTATCACAAAATTCAATGGAAAATGAGCACTCGATCCCAGTCAATGAAATAATGTGCTGTTGCCAAGTTTAACAATATATGCACACATCCTTCAGTTGCTATTCCTTCTTCTTCTTCTTCTTCTTCTTCTTCTTCTTCTTCTTCTCCTTATTGACACTATAGCCTGGGGTAAGCCTTGGCCTGCCGCAGCGACCTTTGATTCTTCTACTTCCGTCTTACAATTTCATTGAGAGGGCAGTATTGCAAGGAGGCATGTAATCAGCCTAGTCCTTTGGGAGGGACCTAAAACCGTGACTCTCGTATCTAGATTTACAGCAATTTGATGAACTACATATCTGAAAATAGAAGTCCCTGAATTGAATTTCCAGTCATTTCACGTCCAAGTAATACCTTAGCATCATACTTTATGACACTTGAAGCGATGACATCTTCCGACATCTGTAGGTACTAAGTGCAGCTAAATTCAAATAGTTAATTAAGATCTATAAGGACCGGAATAGACATTAGGCCTAAATCTTGTAAAGCATTCATTCATAGTCGAATTACTTGCACCTCATAGCTATGGCTACCGAAAGCAAAACTCATGCATTGTCAGTATGCACTCTAAGAACAGGGGGATGAGATAAAGCTTGCTTGCAATAATAACTTCGTAGCCACTCACACGGAAATTTAGGAAATTACAGTTTGGGAAAAATAATTTAGGTGACTTCTATAGGCCATATTCGATGTTATCCACAATTTATTCTTTGATTAGTGCACGCCATTTTCTTCGATTCTTATTTTTAGTGTTTCCGATTATACGAAATTTATTAATAAAATACTTGAATCATAAATAAAACAGGCTAAAAACTCTCTTGAAATATTCTGACAGACCTTTTTTATTTATTTATGGACGCTCTTTAACATCTCAGATCATCAGCGTCCCATTCAATTCAGGGTATGAAACGGCCGATAAATTTTGCTCAGAGACCTCTTCTTTCAGACTTGAGGTTCTTTTTCGTACCGTAAATGTACGACACGGGACCCAAGGCTTTACTTCCCTTCCTTAGCGTTTTTACGCCCGAAAATTTCTATCGTACCTGGCCGGGATTGAACCCGCGATCTTGGGTTTAGAAGGCAAGTATGGTTACCACTACACCACCAGGACCGACTCTCTGACAGCACGAGCAGATACTGCACAGACATAGAAATCTCATTGAATAGAAAAATAGGTCTTATTTTAATTTTGATGACTACATACAGATCAACAACTAGCATGCTTGTTGAGTGTTCACTATCATACGAGACTGCATACCTCACCTCGTTCGGCTATTATATCAGAGATCCCTTATGACCGAGGCAAAGCTTAATATGCTGGAATTGCACCGTGCTCACGTTTTGTAGATATAATTCGCCCATCTGGAAGAACAGTAACACAGTCAAACGATTTTCGCTCCACCCAAGCTACCGACTGGTATGTAAATGAACCCAAACGGCCTTATGTTCAAACCACACTCAGTCTAGAGACCAACTTTAATAGCTGAACTTTTACTGGTGCTTCGCTTAAATGAACTCAGATTTGTCTCTTGTCATTGAGGTTCAGTCATAGATTTAACTGAGTAGTTGAGATGAATTTTGTTTATTTTAAGCGTTTAACGAATAACGAATAAATAATTAATGCAATGAATTAATCGGGGTTGTTAAGCAACTCTTAATCCTTTTCAAGATGAGTAAAATATCGGAAAACTCTCACCTAAAACCTGAACCTAGTCTCGCCAGTTAACAGGCCTTATCCAGTGTGGTAGACGATAAATTCTTGAATTACTCGTAATTTTGTGAGTTTTCATACTTAATAAAGTTATAAACAATGTAAATATAACATAAACATTGAATTTAACCTGGTCGTTACATTTAATTTGGGAACCAGTGACTTCTAATGAAATATATTTGAAAATTACATTTACATGCTAGTAAACTGAACATGAATTCTGCATAGTGGAAGAAACTGTTTATTTTATTGTGACCTAAAATGCCTGTAACATTAAGCATGATTAGGTTCTCTCTGTCCTCAAGAATGCAGCCTCTGCTCTTTCCATCGATTTTCTAGGTCATCCTCAACTTCAATTAATAGTTGTAATGACCGTGACGTTGTTGTTTGTCTAGGTTTAATTATGAGTGTAGATTGTTCTGCCTGGGATCTAACAACAGCATCTTATTAGCTCTATTTTTTAAGAATTTCCACATTTCATCTTCATATTAATTTGATCTCCATTAATGTACCTTTTATTACACCCAATAGTTAAATATTTCTGTTCTACAGTGAGGTTATTCAACGTACGGGCCGCTCTAGCGCGGCTGCTTACTGAGAACTGAGCCTCCGAAACTGAATAACGGTATACAGAGTCACTCAATGTAAAGTTAAGTATTTTTATCGTAGTATTTATGTTTTTACTGAAAGAGTATATAAACCTGCAAATTAGGCATTGCCCTGCGTTTTAATATAAGTTAATAACGATGCTCCTCAGCGGCAGTACATTGTCAAAATCTGCGCAGGATGTATTTCATACAACTTTTCTTCAGTAAGAACTCTTCTGTTTAGAACACGTCTTTATAATTGAGAGATTCTCCTCTCTTGTAACTTTTTGACAATCTTCAGAACAGTTTCTCTGCTTCAAACACGATTACCAGGATTTTTTTTCTTTTGCGATTTATTTTACTACTTCTATGTCAGGATCCGTTTTAACATATGTATCGTATATAACATTTTTTCTTTAAGACTACCACTTAACACTTCTGTGCAAGAACCCGTATTTACAGGTATCGCGCATAAAAACCGTTCTTCAAGACTGTGTTTATGAAGTGGCATAACTAACGAGGAGCAATAAGTACATAACTACAACAATGAAAACACACAACCTCTCGCTGACAAAGCCTTCCTCAAACTAACTACAAGCAAGCTACTACCTAAAAATATACCACCTTGAAGACTGGTTTCTACCATTTTGCTGCCGCGCCCTACCGGCTCGTAACTCAAATAACCTCATTGTAGGATGAGGCCCTTTTTACGAAAAGTACTTAAGTGGTAAAACTAGCTCGCTAATTCTGTGTGCGCATACGCAGTAGTTGGTTAAAATATTAAAAACCATCATATTGTTTAGCTTTGGCTGAATTATTGCTTTTATATAAACGAGGAACCAGTCTAAAGTTGTTTTAGAATGAGAACTCACTGAAATACTCGCATTTTTTCGTTACTATAATACCGTTCTTTTCCACATTAGTTACATCACTTATTTTTATCAAGAAAGTTATTATTGTAATGTAGATGGCGTCTACCTACATGGTCTCGAAATCTGGGGCAGCGGAATTAAATTAATCGCACTCCTCACTTCCCTTTCTGTGTGCTATTCCATTTTCTTGTGACAGTTTGATTGATTTCTTGCCTCGTAAAGATGGGAAAATTATTCTGTGGGGTTCACAAGAGGAAAAGATATTACAGAAGGAAGGAAAGCTGCCTTTTTTACGTAATGGGCTACTGCTGTTGGTGAGAAATGAGAGAGAGTAAAGGAAATCTATATCAAAAGCCAGTCGACATAAATTGCTTTCTTATAAAATTGTAGCCTCGATTAAAGAGCACATTTTTATGAATTGCACCATGTATGTGAACTATTGCTTCCAATAACAGAAAATGACGTTTTTGAAAGAGAGAATGATTTTAATTAACATCCTTCCAATAATTTTTTCTATAAACGTAAATGTTCCAAGTACTTCGCCAGGTCTTCGTAACTTACTATTTCTATTTGCTTTTGTAGATACGTATGCAGTATTTTGACATTAAAAACTAAAAGTTATTTTTACTTATTACTTCTGCGGATGATTTTTATCTACTGGCTCAAGGTTTATGCAGGGTTTCTATCGAAATAAACCCTACAATATCTTCATGTGGGACCCACGGATAGGAAAAAAGGACACAAGGTAGACCCAGAAGGTGTGGACAGACCTCTTCAAGGAACATGCAGGTTCAGATTGATCAAGAGTAGCAAGAAGAAGAGAAAAATGGAAATCTCTCGAGAAGCAACTAGTGCAGTTAGAAACGGAGTAACCAAAAGACAGTCAGTGTCTTAAACAGCATACGAACAGCTAGCGTGGAATAGTTCACCACGATAGGAAAAAGCGAGCTTTTCCTACTTGTTAGGCAGCCTTTGCCCTTAAGGCTATCTTTACCTTGATATCTTTGTACTCTGTGAACATTCTAAATAGTAGAAGCTGAATAAAAGGTATATTGGCTTACACTTTTATCATCACAGCATTTATTCAATTTCTAAATACATTATGTCCCTAAGGTAACAAGTTACATTCATGAAATGCAGTTAATATAGTAAACGTATATACATAGAAAGGGCACATATGAGATATTAGATATCAATCAGGTGAACTGGCCACGTTGCAGAGAGTGTTCACAGGTTTACCTCTACAATCTTTTCTCGCAGCTGATGCATTAACCCTATACACAAAAGGCTTGATGTAACCCTGCGTAAAGAAGCCCAGATATACGGTGAACCAATCGACTGCTGGAACATGAGTTAATCGCGGACAAAGTGGGGAGTAGCTCCGTTCTGTTGGAGCACAACGGTATTCAGAATTCCGCCAGACTCCAATTGCAGGTTCCAGGAAAATCTGCAGTATATAAAGGTAACTTGTGCCTGTAACTGTTTGCTCCATGAAGATGAATGACCCATAAATCTTAGTGTCTAGCCACACATTTGGGTTTTTTTACCATTCTAACCACTCTTGAGGATTGTTATTGGACTATATTGGACAATTGTGGTGGTTCATTAAACCATGTGTGCGAGCAGAGAAGGTTTTCCAAGAGGTTTTCATTTGCCATGGCCTCCAAAAACAATGTCAACACACATTTCCATACGGACTGCATAATCTTCCAAGTGAAGCATCACCTTGATGTGACGACTTCTTCAGAATACGCCAAAAACTGGAACGTGGAATGTTTAACTCACGACGAACGCAAACACGTGGGCTCCTTTAAATGACACACGAATGCTCTGGACTATGTCGTCAAATGTTGATGGTCGTCCAGAACGTTTCTCATCAACACAGATCGTCTTAATTTCTACACAAGAAGCCTGATCTTTGTCCTTGTTGGTGGCTCATTTCCAGATCTTCCACCACAGTACAGCTCACGCACGTCATCCACCGCCAAGTTTGCAGGAAACAATGTGTATTATTTCTTGTATGCAGAACATCTCTTCAAACACCTGTGAAATAAATTACTATTTTCATGAAAATAAATCGTTACTTTGGGACACCCGGTATATTATATAGTTTTACTTTGTTACAGAAAAGTACAAATGTGTCATTGCGTTTAGAACTAAGTTCTGCTGTATTATAGTATCTTCAGGCTTTCATTAATGTACATACTATAGTTGTCTCGAGTATTTAATTCTATATCACCGTACTTAAAATACACTTTCAGAATCTGGATGCGTTGATCAGAAAAAAAAGTAAAAGAACATGAATATACTTATATATGTTATTCTAGAAGTTGGCAATTTTGGTTGACCAAATGCGCCTAGCGTCGACAGTGTACAGACAGGTTTGGAGTTTTGAAGATACAGGATCGATAGGATCAAATCACCTGGACGTTCTCGTCGATCGATAGAGAATGTTGCCCTCGTCAGACAGAGCGTTGCTACGAGCCCAATGAAGTCGATTCGCCGCTGTTATCAACAATTAACAAAATATCTGAATTTGCATCCTTTTAAGCTCGTATTAACACAAGAGCTGAAGCGGACGGTAACCATTTGCTTCTCTCTCGACGGCGATCAAGTTTGCCACCGAGATCGTGCAATTTGACACCACATGACTGTTTTTTGTGGGGGTATGTAAAATATTGTATTTATGTGCACCATCCCTCAACCCAAGGCAGAAATTGGACTTATAATGGGCGAAATTCAGTCTGAACTTTGCTCTAAAGTCGGAGAAAATTTTGCCGACAGAGTAAAAGTGTGCCAACGAAGCCGTGCAGGACATTTACCTCATGTTGTTTATGCTTCATATTGACTTAATATTAACACTTTTCAAATAAATGAATGTGCTTTATTATTCTTCTGATGTGGTACATTAACAGCATTAAGGGAGGGTTTCTGAAACGCCAGATATTTGTTTGGTAGGCTGTCGGATAGATAAATGTATCCGAAACGTAAGATTCTATTCCAAAACTTTATTTGTTCGATAAGTGTTGCCGAAACGTTAGATATAGAATATCAAACAGATATTCTTTCGATAAGTTTTCTGACGAAAAATCAATAGATTACTTTTTGATATATCTTAGGTGTAAGATGAAAATGAATGAATGGTGTTTAACGCCCATTTTTACTACTGAGATACTACAGATGGTGAGCATTTATAATGCACGAAATGAAATGACAAAGTGAGAAAGCATATTTTAAAAGGAACGAAGCGTTCTAAACTTAAGTTTAGGATACCTCCCCGAAATGTACTATATATGAAACTGAGGGAAACCTGGAAAAAACCCGTCACGGAACATTGTCCTGATAAGAATCGAACCCCGGACCCGATCATCCATGTCGGAAATGCGATTAAAGTATGACATATGATTGACATTGGCCTTTTGTTTCAAATGCATTTTTCATTCCAGTATCTCAGTTTGTTATTTTTTTCAAGGCTCTGGTAAATTCAACGAAAATAATTTTTTTCCTTGCTTTGCTCTCCTTTAAATAATTTATTTTGACACTCTTTTAGAGTTTTTGCTTGTAATGAAAAAAATGATGTCCAAAAGAATATAAATAAATGTGTGCAAATAAAAATAAATTGACAAATAAAATAAAATTTGTTCGAGCACAATAGTGAAACTCGACTATTCTGCCATCTCTAGACTGAACTGGATGCTGCAACAGAGGCATATGTGTGAAAATATACGAACGTTATCGCAAGACTTAAATATTGATAATACATAATAAAGTATCTAAATGGATGTTATATCTTATATATATGATATATATATATCTATAAGATATATATGATATATATATATATATATATATATATATAGGTCTAGCCTCTTGCCATTGAAGAACTCGCAGTAGTTCGAAATATAGCAATTTCAAGTGTGACTCTTTCTCTGTGTTTTATCTTTATCTACTTTTATTATTAGTGTTAATTTATATATATATATATATATCAGGAATAATTTTATTCGTGTTGTATATTAAAACATGCGATTTTATTGCCAAGGTGCAGACATAACCTACTTTAAGCGGACAAAAATCTGTTCCCCCATCTTCCTCTTATACGACGTCACTATATTTACTAATACATTACATTCTTTCGTGAAACAAAAGCTCCATACTTTACAGGTACTATTGTATTGATATGTACTACATACTTTACAATTACTATTGTATTGGCATATATACTTACAATGTATTGGTCTGTATTTTTGCGGAATAGGACACTTTTGTCTTTGATGTTCTATTGTTTCACAATACGCAATATGATACTATTACGCGACTGGCGACAGGTACAGTAACTACATGATAAAAACCCAAGAGCCATCTGTTGGACGTTTTGAACTTCGCTATAAAACACAGTTAACGAAAGATTATATTCTCGCTATGAAATATAAGTTATTTATTCTATTAAATTTATGGAACAGATAGTTATGGTGTAAATATATCGAACTTTTTGCAATCATGTCAAAGTGTATCCAATTATTTCCAGCAGTATTCTAAAAGCCAGAAATGACATATTACTGTTAGAAAACGTCAATATAGTGAATGGGGGAGCACATTAGTGGCTTTTGACGATGTTAACAATAACATCGGGCCTTTGGTGTCTTACTACGGGTACAAAGTATCTGATAACTTTGATGCTATAAACAGCAGCTCTAAATGAGAAAACAGCGAATCAGATCGAAGCTTTGAAATGTTGAGAACGGTTGATTCACATATTTGATCCAGCAACGCTCGAACTTTAACGAGAATGTAATTTTAGTGTTGTACGGAGCGAGTTTCCCCTCCCCCCCTGCTCTCTGTAAGTCCAGGTAGAACATATACCTATAAATTAATACTATAATTTGCATCGTAGAAGCTCCACAACTCTCATTATAACGCCACGCAAACAGGCTAATGCGCAGTTTGTTTGCTCTGCGTTACTTGCAGCGTGAATGAAGCAAATATTTTATCCAGGCGTCACGCCTTCTTCCCCTTATGCTTAAAGAGCCCCTGTTTGGTCTGCTTGCCTTCTTTTAGTTGACGTCTTGCGTCGTGTTTAACGAACAAGTTATCCCTTCCCAGGAAGGCGAGAGCAGAGAAAATGAAGTGCGAAACGGGGAAGAAAAAAAGAGAGAAATAATCACTTCGAGCCAAGCCAACAGAGGCTGGTTTCTGCTGAAACTGCGCATTCCTGTCAACACGAAAGTTGCACTTATTCTCTCTTGTGTTTTTGATGCTGTGATTAACGGTATTTTTTGCTGCATTAATGGTTGTATTCTTTACTGATTTATCATTCGCAATTAGTAAATTGCTCAAGAAATTTAACTATTCTGATTGACATAGCATTTAATTAATATAAAAAGAAAAGATTTACCATTAGTATTTCTGTAGTTTAAAAATTATGAAAAATATTTTGATACTAAAACAGTATAGCTGTAAGCAAACGTTTTTAACGAAATTATAGGCGAAACCGGTCCAAAATTCAGATTGAGTAATTTGTTTTTTTAAATATCTAAGTGGAAAACAGTAGCAATTAAACATGAAACTCACCATCACAGAATCCATGTATTGAGTCGTTAGGTGTTTTTTTTTTTTTAATTTTTTTCAGTCCTGCTGAACTCATTCTCTCAATAACCCTTCTCTTTCCCTTACATCTTTAAAACGGTAGTTCTTCAGCTGTGGAATTCAGTAGTTCGGCTGTTCATAATATGAGCATTGTGTTAATAATGTAAACTTACCTGATAATTTAAGTAAGAAACAAATAATTGGAATCATTTTCGACCTGATGTTTGATATTATATATCCTTATTTAATATGTTGACTAAAGAACGATGATACATTTTCCTTTCTCGCTATAAAATTTAATGTTACACTATCTTGCCAGCTTAATGCGTAATGCCACGGTCTTGGTGCTTTAGTTATAATCGCACGGTCTTGTACACTCAAGGTCGCAGGTTTGAACCCGACCAGAGGTGATGCATTTTTAGGGCGTAAATATATAAATATGGCTTCCTTCAGAAGGGAAGTAAAGCCGTAGGTCGCATGACGTAGATTTACTGCAAGAAAAAGAACCTCAAACCTGAAAGAATTTGACCTCTGAGCAAAATTTATCGGTCGTTTCACGCCCTGAACAGAATGGGACGCTAATGACCAGAGGTTTTAAAGAGGATTTAGAATTATTTTATTTTAAGAAGTTCTTTAACATTTTTTGGTCATTAGCGTTGCATTCCGTTCAAGATATGAACTTGCTGATAAAGTTTGATCAGAGGCCTCTCTTTCAGACTTGAGGTTCTTTATCGTGCTATAAATGTACGACATGGGACCCACGGCTTTACTTCCCTTCCAAGGGAAGACAGATAGAGAGAGAGACAGAGACACATACACACACACACACACACACACACACACACACACACACACACACACAAATCCATTGAACCCGCGGTATTAGGCTATGAGGCAGTTAAAGAGCGTCCTTAAATAAACCAGGTAGATAAAAATAATGTAATGTACACGAGTTCATTGTTGTCACTCCCGGTTTCCCCTCCGAGAGGTGTACAAGCTGAGACACGTTCAGTTCCGCTTGCAGCAAAATAGAGGTGACGCGTTACGAACAATATATTGCTGTAAAATTCTGCTTTCATCTCAACAAATCTTCAGCTGAGGTCTATGGTGAACCTGTTCTTCTCTATAGCACAGTTCAAAGATGGTTTAAAACATATAAAGAGGGGAGGCAAATAACAACAAAGAAAGGTGTGCGCGGCGCTCCAGTTTGTATTCTGACAGAAGAAAACATTGACATTGCTGTTATCATTGTAAGAGAGGATCGGCGAATAATATTGAACACACTTTCCATTTACACGTCCGTGACTGAAATAAATTGTACATGAAACGGTGAGTTCCAAGGATGCCGGTTGCCCGGCGGGGGGGGGGGGGGGGGGGACGGCACGATTGCGTGCCCATGCTACAGGAAGACCGGAGTTTCTTTCAAAGACAATCACTGCTGATTAAACTTGGCTACCCCGTTTCAATCCTGAGAGCAAACAGCAAAGCTCTATATGGAAACCTCCATGAGGAAAACGGCAAAAAAAAAAAAAAAAAAAAAAAAAAAGTTGCTTCTGCTGGGAAAGTTATAGTCATAGTCATGTCATGTGTCGATGTTCAAGCACTGGTTTACCAACACATCATACCTGAAAACACATCTGTAATTGGGCAATACTAAAGAGATGTCCCTAAACTCTGCAAGGTCATATCATATGGAAAAGGCCACATTTCCTTGCTTGCACCATGATAATGCGCGGACGCACACCGCTGAAAATCAACGCGAAGGTTTCCTTACGCTGCATATGGTTCAGATTTAACTTCGTGTGACTTTTACCTTTTACCCAAATGGAAGAAATCATTTCCAGGGAGTCATTTTCCATCATGAGATGCAACGAGGAAGGCAGCAGAGGCGATTCTGAAGGACCTGTCAAAAAATAGTTTCCAGCTTGTCTTTGAAGTCTGGCAGAAAGCTGAGACATCCAATGAGGACTATTTTGAGAAAGATCATCAAAATTATGAGGATAAGTAAACGTATGTTATATAAGAAAATATATTTTTTTTTATTGAAAAGCTCTTGTATTTCTTTTGAAACCCTGTCTCTAATTTGCACGATTTCTACTATTCCTTCGTATGTTGCGGCCGTTCGTGATCTTTGTAGCGCACTTTTAATGACAAAAGTGTAATGACCAATGCTTCAGTATTTACCAGTGATGAAACATTTGCTACCATGTACGTAAGTTAGCTTAGACTTTGCCTAGCGTTTTGATGTAAACAAGAGCAGATTTCATCATCGTAGCCACAAACTCTAACTCTCCTCCTCTGAGTCCATTTACCTTCCTTAGTTATTACATAACGCATTAGAAACTTTCAAATATTTTTGAATACAATGAGTTAGTTTATCCTGAAAATGCAGATAAAAATTCCTAAAAGTCTTGGATTTTAATTCAATGATTAATTGAATACCCATACATCTGGATGGCATTCTGTTTTCCATATAATTTTCTAGGAAATGTTAGCGATTTTTTGTGTCCTGTGCTGTTTTCATCAGGAACCGAGGCATTACTTCAATATTACATATATTTCTGCTATTTCATGAGAGACACAATTTTTTTCTGTCTTTATGCCATACTTTTTCCCTCAGGCTTCTGTTTCATGCTTCATTTTGTCATTGATGTCATTTCAACGTAGTATGGGAACATAAATCCATATAGAATCTAGAAGCAGTTGACCTTCTAGGGCAGACTGAATGCCGAGCGAGCATTGTGCAGCAGGTGGGGGTTATGTATGTCGAAAGGAGGGATTACAGTACAGCCTTTGACAGGGAGAGTGTTCATATTCCTAAAGCATGTTTTATCTAGAGCCCCATGGACGTCTGAATTGCAGGTGCATCAAACAACAGTCTACTTATTCAGAAGAGAACCAGCTTTATTACCATTTCCTGAATGAGGTACCTAAATAAATTTTGTATTGATATGTTTTATTAAATTATTTGTTTATATACAGGAGTAATATTTTGTAACGTCGAAAATATTCTATTACTTTTGATAGATATCAAGTCAGCAGAATCTTTCATTAACACTTGTAATTCTATTACACATAAAGGGTGTATATAAAACATTTTAGAGACTAATTCCTATCAGTAAAGCATTAAAAAGCCATACCTAAAACCATTCGTTTCGGAAGCACATTATTTTATTGCTAACAAGATAAATTTTGAAGCTATTTTCTCAAAGTACCTTCACCAGTTACAGATGTCACATAAACTAAGGACTTTAGAGTTTCTAATATATGTAACAGGTCAGAAAAATAGACATATAGTACCAAAATACTAATACTAAAATAAGAAGTTTTAAACTGCATAAAATATTCAATGATAATCGTAATAAACCTCACATGATATTTCCTAATACATGTATGGGATGCGAATCCTGCCAGAACCGTCCTCCCTGACTAAGGTTTTAAGGTTTTTTTTACAGGTTTTCCTCAGTCCTCATAAATGGCAAATGCCGGGCAGGTACCCTAAACTTAGGCCTGGAACGTTTCATTCCTTAAAAAAAAATACTCTCCAATTTATCATTTCATCTCATGTATCCTCAGTGTATACACACTTCAAGCCAAGGAAGAAATGTGTTAACATAAAACTGAATTCACACAAACAGAAAATAATGAGCTCTAATTATCTTAGACTTTTACAGTTGCTCAAAATGTCCACCATCGGCGTCGATGCACTTCTGAGTACGTTGAACTCCTGATTGAGCAACGTTTGCGAAAGTGTCCTCAGCGATTGCAGCACATGCCGTTTTAATTTCTTCCCGAAGTGCTGCTAGTGTAACTGATTTTCTACGATATACAACATCCTTAAGAGTTCCCCATAGGTAGAAGTCAAACCGCGGCTTTGTTCTGTACATACGTCTCCATTGTCTTTGAACTTCAACAACATTCTCGGTTCGAATTTGCTTTCCGCTGTTCAAACGATAATCTTGGTTCGATTTTGTTGTAGCAACGCTAGCATAACATAACGTGAGTCGCATCTGTTTACAGAACATCATGCAATAATCTTAACTTTATTTGTTCATTGTTGATTTACCTGTCACATAGCAACGCTAACATAATGTATGTGAGTCACATCTGTTTATAGAACATCACACTACATATTACTGTTGTTTTTCGGTCCAACTTTGAAATATATTAAATAGATATTTACTGAGAAATTGTGTGTATATTTTTGGCAACCTCGGTATATGCTGAGGGAAACCTATTCTCCTTTATCCTGCGTTATGTTATAAATTATCTTTTTAATACACTGCATACATGTGTATTGTGTGAGGATCATAAGGCTAAAATTGATTTACAATGCAAATTTGAATTCCAAATGTACAATCATGATAGCTTAGCGAAATGCAGAACAACAATTCACCTATAACTGAGTATCAATCCCAAAGCGTGTGAACACGGTGTTTCAGCAAATGTAGCGTATAATGACCGGCACGAGAATATCCCATCCTCCGCAATTACAGACCGTATCTGTATGCACATGGCTTGTCTGCTACTCAGAAGAACAATGTCGGGGGACATGAATATTCATCCTGGTCTGGTTCGGTGATACAGTAGCCAGCAGTCAGGGACTCATCAGATCTTGGAAACCCTTGAGGGGTATATTTAGATGGAAATATAATAGGAAAAGAGGGTTGATAATTTTTTGCTTCTAAATTTGACGATACTTAATGATTGAAACTACGAATTTGTCAGAACTATACTTACACTCTTTCAAACTTACTTTGGGACCCTCAGTTAATAGTACTAATTGTAATGTTTATTTAATTACACCGGTTTACATTTTTTTTGTATATGATACGTCGAAATCTATTTTTCATACTTAGTTGAGGAACCGCCACGGATGGCCGAGGTCGTTAAGGCGCAGATTCGTGAGAGGGAGGTCTGGGGTTCGAATCCCGCCAGGACCGTCCTACCTAACTAGGTTCTTTTCCCAGGTTTTCCTCAGTCTCCATAACTGGCAAATGCCGGGGTGGTACCCTTAACTTAGGAATGAATATTGTTTAACGCCCGTTTTTGCTACAGAGGCACCACAGGCGATGGACACTGGTGATACATGAAATGAAATGATATATTGGGAAAGGATTTTTTTAAGGAAGGAAACGTTCCAGGCCTAAGTTTAGGGTACCTCCCCGGCATTTGCCATTTATGAGGACTGAGGAAAACCTGGAAAAAACCTCAGTCAGGGAGGACGGTCCTGGCGGGATTCGAACCCCAGACTTCCCGCTCACGAGTCCGCGATTTAACGACCTCGGCCACCCGTGGCGGTCCCTAAACTTAGCCTGGAACGTTTCCTTCCTTAAATAATCCTTTCCCAATTTATCATTTCATGTATCATCAGTGTCCAACGCCTGTGGTGCCTCAGTAGTAAAAACGGGCGTTAAACACCATACAAAACAAAAATACTTAGTTGATAAGGCTTGACATTGCGGTGAAAGAGGAGTTACTGTGAAAGAAATAGAGCGCAGCATATACCGTAGGGACAGCTTGGGTATTTCGCGGGATCGAATTCCGAGTGCGCAAGTCACGAAATTAGATTTATTATCTAATATTCTCCTTCAGATGACTGCATAAATATACAAAAGGTATTATTGAATACAAACACAGAACATTTATTGCTATTGCACATTTTAAATACATTAAACGAAATTTATAGTCAATCTTTCCTAAAGCTAAGCCCTTAAAAATTAACAGCAAAAATATATCCATTCCAACAAATAATATAAATTACCAAGCATATATCTGAGATTAACTCCTGTACAAAAATGAATATTTATTATAAACATAAATAATACAAAAACAATATATATGGAATTAAAAATCTCATTTTACTCTTAAAACTATTGTTGCATATGTATGCCACCAACACAACAACAATAAAAAAAAATAATAATAATAACTTTCTAACTGTGAGAATTTCAAAATATTTATTATTTCTCCAAAGTTTAAGTTAACAGATTGATTGTGGTAAGCGAGTTCGTTCTTACTACCTACTTCTGAGAATTTATGGCATTTCATAATTTTCTGGTTGCACAGTTTAGGGCTATAATACAAAATTGAAGTTGAATCAAATTTCATTGAATAAATCTGAGCAAATGATCCTAGATGTTTTAAGTTCATACATTTTCACTGCATGAAAATCTTACAAGCAATGAAAAGTGTTCCACGGAATAATAAATAATTAATATCCTGATACCAAATCATTGAGAAAATTCGTTATTATTATTATTATTATTATTATTATTATTATTTCAAGTAATGTTAGAATCTTTTTATATGTTGAAATACTGCTTAGAAAATGAATACAGGAAAATTACCATATGGAGGTAGAATTTGTGTAGAGAAATTTGCTCTTCGTCATGGTTTATTTTATATAGTAATTTTGCGGAACACCCACCCTCATCTCCTCTTTCTTTGCCCCGTGGTAAGCGGAGAAAATACAATATATTGTTTTCAGAAATCAGTCATTTACGGCAATTATAAAACTAAGCTACACTCCCCAGCTCCTAACCTTAAATTTTCTATATTGTCACGACCTCCTCTAAATCGCTTGGCTGTATATGATTTATCTATACCTATCTAACGAATTGGGGCCGTGGCAAGGGGTCTAACTTCAACACTACTCTAAAGATATCATGTTATGAATGAATGAAAACTTTATTTCTACACAATTCTCTTATATCAATTTACATTCTGGAGCGCTTGTTATTATAGAATATATACATTCAATACTCTGGTTGTGTATGTAATATTCTACTTTCCACTCATTAACCCCTTTCCACTATTCTCTCATAACTATCCTCTTTCTTTAGTTTATTTCTGGGCCGTGCTTATAACGGTTTAAATCACCAATAATCCCTCTCTAAGTACTTATTTTTTAATTATTCACTATAAATCGCTCTAATTTCGCCTTTAATCTTTAACCTTTATATATCCCTGAGTTTTTGGCATCATCTATTTCGATAATACTTCCCAAGGACAATGGCACAACTCTCCAGCTTCTTGCCTACCAATCAGTCATCTAACCAAATGATTCTCCCCTTCCACTTCTCTCCACCATATCATTTACCCCACTCAGCTAACGGTTACGTTCTTAACACCCTCGCTGCTATGCACTCCGTCCCTCGCTGCCGGATGCTAGTTGTTCCCCTTTCTTCATTTCTCCTCTCTTCCCCTTGGTGCCACGTCATCAGGTTCCACCTAACCATAACTGCATTCCACGCATAAAGGCTCTTCTTCCTTAAATCAACAGGTTTATTTATTAACTAAAAACACAAACATTGTTTAGGTATTGATACTGTGATCTTTACAATGAACGTATATGATGGACATTAACAAAATGGATTCCAATATTGGTAGAACCGCTCTTCTCGACATTTCCCTCTCACTGGGTACTTTAGACCGTTATAAACACACACTTCTCCCTTTCGCGCATGCGCAGACTCTAATTGTGCTTACGTACATGTAAACTTTCCCCAAACGCATTTCCGCTTGAACGAACTTACAATGCATTCCTCATATTGTCGTTCCCCTATATGCCACAGTGCCCCTGAAAAATGAAGAAACTTTAGCTATACTTTTTCAGATAAGCATGAAGTGATAATGTAAAATATGTTTGACCGTCATTCATAAATCACTTATAAACAAGCAAAACCCAAAACCAGAGTAAAACACCGATTTACCCACCGTAATTGATGTGGTGTTCTAATTAATTACCTTTAATTTCAGTGATAAACACTAGAAGTTCATATCTAGTTTGAAAAGAAAAATATCTTTACTTAAAGTTGACTTTACTTAAGGAAATTTGTACGTTTAACATCTATTTTTAAACACACATATTAGCTGCGGGAATAGCAGCGATACCAAATGGATTCATTCAGAAATATATCAACTCGGAACTGAATTTTAGGTGCAAGAATATCAAAGTTGTCGACACAAGCTATCCTTAAGGTTCATACTGTTAGAAGGAAGCATTGCTATACCCGAAGAACAACCAATGAATTATCACAAGAGAGTCTGAGATTGCTGATAAATTTATGAATGTAGTGAGTGCATTTACCTGGAAAGCTAAGATTCCCCAGGAATATATATTTGGGCTGTGTCACAAATAAAATAAGAATTTAAATATAATTCCTGCAAACATGGATTACAATATCATAATAATTGTACATTTGTATTATGATGTTAACCTTTTCAAGCTATCTAGCAACAGAGGAATGTCAATTGTCAATAATGCCAATAAAGAGAGCCAAATCGGGGTTTGGGACTATTTCATGAATAGAACAAAGAAAATGTAATATATATAAGAAAAATAAAAATAAAACAACACTATCAACAATGTAACAAATTAACAGTAATTATGATAGCAGAAAAAGATAAAACAAAGAAAAAGTCACACTTGAGATCGCTATATTTCGGACTGGTGGAGTCCTTCTATGGCAAGAAGACAAGTGTTTTATCTTTTTCTGCTATTATATATATATATATATATATATATATATATAATTATAATATACGAGTACCTATCTATTCAGAAACAGCGAGAATGAAATAGACGAATGTCGACTCTCACAATGACTACCGTTCGATTTACTAATAACAAATGAGGAAAACAAAAATATTTTACAATTTCTGAACTACGTGTTTATTAAGATTTATGGTTGTTTAAGCAGACATTGGTACATAATTTATAACACGTTTTGGCTGAATATGCAAAAACAATTGCTTGAGTGAATATACATTAAGTTAGTTAAATTTACAATTCCTGAAAATAAAGAAAAGTGGTCAGTGATGCGTGTTCAGGAATTATATAGTGGAGGTATAAAGGTGGCTACTCTGACCACAAGACAAATGCATGTCGCGTGATAAAATTGTTTTGATAAAACTTTTCGATAATTTCATTGCGATATCCGGCTGTGATTGGTCATAATTCAATTTGTTTTCGTTTCATTGGTCGATTTTATGATGACGTCACAAGTGAAATAGTTACAATAATCAAGCAAAAGCAATATTAGGCCGGTCCTGGTGGTTTAGTGGTAACCATACTTGCCTCCTAAACCTAAAATCGTGGGTTCAAACCCGGCCATGATCGATAAATTTTTTCGGGCGTAAAAATCTTGAGTATGGCTTCCTTCGGAAGGGAAGTAAAGCCGTGGGTTCCGTGTCGTACATTTCCGACACGAAAAAGAACCTCAAGCTTGAGCAAAATTTGTCGGCCGTTTCAAGCCCTGAATTGAATGGGACGCTGATGACCTGAGATGTTAAAGAGCATCCGTAAATAAAAAAAACAAATAAAATCTTCAAAATCAATATTACTTTTTAGACAGCTCATGCTAAAAATGTTAGAAATTAAGTATTATCATTTAGCATGTCAAACGTAAATAACTTTTAGTTTTTTCAAACAACTGACAAATGATGCATGATATTCTTTAAAATTGCTATATTTTATTAACAGAAATAAAACAAAATATCTTTAAAGTCTTTAAGAAATGGCTATGTGCTGCGGTTATTGCAATCACTTATAAGCATTATTATTCAACATTAAACACGTTTTATTTGCCGCATTGCTAATTATATCATCAACTTGATCCTGTGTTAGGATTTTGAATTTTTTCTGTCTTAAACGTTCACCGTTCCTCTTTAAGAATGCAGTGATATCTTGGTTCTCTTTTACATTTAGGCAGGTTGGTGAAACTTCCATATATGCACCCCATAGGTAAAACTTTTAAACTTACTTAGAATAAAAGGTGGGAGTGAATGTAAACAAGGAGATGGTGTGAATGTGTTAAAAGCTAGTAGGCCACCCAGTCGACTTTTATAGCTGAAATCGGATCAAGAGAACGGTATAGTGTGTTGAAGTCAAGGATGTACCAGTAGCTACTATTGTTTTGTCTGGTTCACCCTATTCGATAAAAGGATGGTCTAATACATTACAAGTCCCTATAAAGTACGTATTGTAATTTTCTGTTCCTCGAAAGAATGTACAACACTTGTAAAGTATTAGTAAAAAGTTACAAGTGACCCTGTATAAGAGCAAGATGGCGGTACAGTTGTTTGCCACAAGTTTCCATACCTTAAATTAGGTTATGTCTACTCCTTATTAATAAATTCGTACAGAGTGGATTCTTCTCATTCAGCTAAACGGGTCTTGTATTTTTATCAGAAATAATGATAATTTAAATTAGTTATGCATTTTTTGAATAGTGTTTAACGCCTTTTTTACTGCTGAGGCACCACAGGCGGTGGACACTGAGGATACACGAGATTAAATGATAAATTGGAGAGTATTTTTTTTAAGGAATGAAACGTTCCAGGCCTAAGTTTAGGGTACCTCCCCGGCATTTGCCATTTATGAGGACTGAGGAAAACCTGTAAAAAACCTCAGTAAGGGAGGACGGTCCTGGTGGGATTCGAATCCCATACCTCCCACTCACGAGTCCGCGCCTTAACAACCTCGGCCACACGTGGAGGTTTATACATTTATCAAATAGAACCAACCAAGAATCCTGTTTCAACTAAACGAACAGATTGGGGGCGGGGGGCTGTCGGTTGTTATCACAAGGGAGGTATGTTGTAGAACAAAACATTCAGTGAAGACGGTTTTTTGAATCTTGCTTATGGTTGGTTTATCTTGCAATCTATAAAACACGGAAGAAAGGATCGTCGTAAATAGTGGTGCTGGATGATTGCTCTTATGTAAAAGTGAAATTAAGGAGCAACAACAATGTTGAAAAAAAGTGATATGATTCGTTTCATAATTTTGAAAGAATATCTACTACCGACTTTTTAATTCTAATAAATTTAATTGGCACTAAGATTTTCAATCTTAGAGATTTATAGGTACTGGAAACTGTTTTCAAAGTTTTCTTCTCTCGTCGCATCTCGATTGTCCAGAGTTTGATGCCACCCGACATAGATGTTAAGTTCAGCAGTTTCTAGAGGTATTCGTTCTTCGATCGTCGGTCGATAGTTATAAGTAGACGCATAATTAACAACATGCAATTGGAATGCATAATTCTAGCAAGATACTGAGGTAAAATAAATTAGTGATAACAGAGTTTGAACTATAAATTCATATAAGAGAGTCGGATGCATATTAATGCTTATTGAAGTCTTGCCACCATGTGCCAGTTAGACAGCTGCGTGATTGTTTTCAGCCAGGGAAGCTCGCGGTCTTCACAAGTACATAGCTAGCCGGTGCGCAGAGTTCATTAACAAGTAGTCCAAGAGTTACAGGCATTCATTTCTCTAGTCATACAATAGCCCCTTTGTAAGAAGAACTGTGTCAATATATACATCGGTATAGTTACATTCTCTCATACATTTATATGTCGAGCTTATTTCCTGTACTCCTTCCCGTTGTTTAAAGAGGACAACGAAACGGCGGAAATCCTGAGACAGAAGGTAGCTGTTGAGAGCTACGTTGCCTTCTACACCCACGCAGCAACAGTCAACGTCGAGAATCGAACCCTTTCTGTCGGAAACCCTGACGGAAACTCACCACTATAAGAACTTCAGATAAACTCATTCAAACTTGGCGCCCAATGTGGGGCCACTATTCCAAGATCTACTTCGTCCTTTTGGTGGAAACTAATTTAACCCCCAAACCAACCCAGAAACCTACACAAAACAGTCGCTAACAACTCAAGTTTACAACATGTTTGGCAAATGTTGCACTTCTATTCCGAAATTCATGCCCGCGCTCCAATACGGTGCAGTTAGAATGCCCCTGCAGGAAAAAAATCCATATCAGAACTATCTGGAAAATGTTTAATACGGTGATTGGGACCTGCTTTGTTCTCTTCTTTCCCTGTATTGAAATCCGAGAAGGACCCGCAATGAACTTCTTTTCTTTTGAAACCCAAGACACAGTCCTCTCACTTGTACTAAGGGTACCGTATTCCTTTTCCTAACACCATTAAACAGAATTAAAGATTGCACTCTAAAGGCGCGTGGTCTTCTCTTCTTATCAAGTTCTCAAAGAGCATACACATTCCAAAGCTTGACCATTTATACCACGTTCTGGAAGTTGATCTTTGTCGAGGACTGCGGATGATCGATGCTTTGCTACAGTGCGCACGTCCTGATGCCCTGCCTCTCTAAGGCATTTGTTAAATGTTCTTTGCAGGGAAGTGCAGCAAAGTAGCTCATCAAAACAAAAGAACAACTAAAATAACACACGGTTACTTAAGTACGACTATAAAGAATATGAACAGGGTTTTGTTTTTAAATCTTTGACATTTATTATCTTATTCTAGAGGCTTCATCTATTAAGACACTTTCGATCCATGGTACGAAAAGGTTATCTAAAGTCAATACACTCATTGGTCTATTAATATGTCATAGGGCACCATCTTGCAAAATCTACTACAACAGCATCAGTCCTTCCGGCTTAATATATTTCTTTGGTTAGTCTTGAAGAGAGCTCCTTCGAAGCGAAAATGCTGTACTAACTTGGCTAAACGATTTCTTCAGCTCCAAACCAGCAAGTTTCTTCAGACGTGGAATCGAGAAACTACCCCTGTGTTGGAATGGAATCATTGATAACTTATATCAACCTGGCACGTAGACTATCCCTCTCTAAAACCACGCGTCGGTTGTAAAACTAGACTTTTGCATTTAGAACAGAACGAACATTTATCTATCAATGAATTTACACAAGATAAGTATAAGACTAAACGGTCTATAATTTCCTATTTCCTTTGTTGCCAATTACTATAATATCTGATCTGTAGTCCCTAGAATTGATTCGTTCTAAGCTCTTAAACTTCTGCTTTATTACAGTACGTTAAACCGAAATAGCTAGCGATCTTAACGTTATATGGCAGAAACTCCTTCATAAATATTCTTACGGCATAGTCATTCATTATGCAATGCCGGTAGTAGCTTCAAAGTTCTGTAGCTAATTATTTCTATATAGAAGTCATCTTCTATCTGAGATGAGTATTAATAAAAGCCTAGACTTTTGCATTTAGAACAGAACGAACATTTATCTATCAATGAATTTACACAAGATAAGTATAAGACTAAACGGTCTATAATTTCCTATTTCCTTTGTTGCCAATTACTATAATATCTGATCTGTAGTCCCTAGAATTGATTCGTTCTAAGCTCTTACACTTCTACTTTATTACAGTACGTTAAACCGAAATAGCTAGCGATCTTAACGTTATATGGCAGAAACTCCTTCATAAATATTCTTACGGCATAGTCATTCATTATGCAATGCCGGTAGTAGCTTCAAAGTTCTGTAGCTAATTATTTCTATATAGAAGTCATCTTCTATCTGAGATGAGTATTAATAAAAGCGACGAAGTATCATCTCGTTCATCAAGCACCTACTTTCAGTAAGTACAGCCGTCTTTATTAAGTAACTTCTTCTCAAGAGGAGGCACATATTTACTTCAGTTTTTCCATTCAAATTGCATTCATTAGTTGACGTCCTGTATAATTAAATGCGGAAAGCAAACTGAAGTTTTAATGAGAATTCTCCAGAGCTTTCTTTTAATTCCTTTCGTTAAAAATGTCCAGAAAGTTTTTAAGAAACTGAAGCCCCATGATAACTAACTGCAAAGATGCCCCTAATTAAAGTCCCAATTCATTAACTTACTTTATTCTTTCGCCGCTAGGGGTTCACGGTGGATATTAAAAAAAACCATTTGCTTTGTCAGAAGAAATCAAAAGCAGTGTATACTCCGTTACCTAAGGAGATTTATCACGCTTTAGTCTCTTAAAGTAGCCGATTCAGTGGAATATTCATACTGGATCGAGAATTGCATTGTTTTCATTTTTTTAATATTTTAGTAGCGCTTCAATTATGACAATGTAACATCAAATATTAGAATTATTGATAGCAATGTACAGTACAGACCGATAATCTTACCACCACCACCACTACTACTACTACTACTGCTACTACTTCTACTACTACTACTACTACTACTACTTCTACTACTACTACCACTACTTCTACTACTACTTCTACTACTACTACTTCTACTAGTACTACTACTTCTACTACTACTACTACTACTACTACTACTACTACTACTACTATTGCTACTACTTCTACTACTTCTACTACTACTACTACTACTACTACTACTATTGCTACTACTTCTACTACTACTACTACTACTACTACTTCTACTACTACTACTACTGCTACTACTTCTACTACTACTTCTACTACTTCTACTACTACTTCTACTACTACTACTACTTCTACTACTACTTCTACTACTACTACCACTACTACTTCTAGTACTACTTCTACTACTACTACTACTTCTACTACTACTACTTCTACTACTACACCGCCACGGGTGGCCGAGGTCGTTAAGTCTCGGACTCGTGAGCGGGAGGTCTGGGTTCGAATACCGACAGGACCGTCCTTCCTGACTGAGGTTTTTTCCAGGTTTTCCTCAGTCCTCATAAATGGCAAATGCCGGGGAGGTACCCTAAACTTAGGCCTGGAACGATTCCTTCCATAAAATCCTTTCCCAATATATCATTTCATCTCATGTATCATCAGTGTCCATCGCCTGTAGTGCCTCTGTAGCAAAAACGGGCGTTAAACACTATTCATTCATTCTACTACTACTACTACTACTATTGCTACTACTTCTACTACTACTACTACTTCTACTTCTACTTCTACTACTACTACTACTATTGCTACTACTTCTACTACTACTACTGCTACTACTACTACTGCTATTACTACTACTACTACTACTACTACTACTACTGCTGTAATCTTACCACCACCACCACTGCTGCTACTACCACTACTACTACTACTACTACTACTACTACTACTACTACTACTACTACTACTACTACTCCACTATCACTACTACTACTACTACTACTACTACTACTACTACTCTACTACTACTACTACTACTCCACTACTACTACTGCTACTACTATTACCACCACCACCACTACTACTACTACTACTACTACTACTACTACTACTACTACTACTACTACTACTACTACTACTACTGCTGCTGCTGCTGCTGCTGCTGCTGCTGCTACTAATTTTTAGATTTTCACTGCCGGCGGTTTTACTGTTAAATTTTTAAACTTCCGGGATCTTTTACCTTAGTCTTAGATTTGCTGATGAATGTGCTTTTTAACTTAATGGGCAAGTATACTCGTTTTGGATTCTCTAATAGATATTCCCTCAGCTTTACGTAAACCATATGCTACCCCAAGTAAACTTCCGTTGACTTAGGTTGGTCAGAAAAGGGTTTCCTTAACATAACAAGTAACAAAAAATATTTGCTTTTAAAAAAGAGGTCACCTTTTCTACGGGTTTCTCTTATCTTGTCATAAATTTCTTTTAAGCAAATATTTTATTTTCCAGGCATATGGCAATTTAAGTGTTAAGGTAACATTATTTGGACAATTTTCCTTAAAAAATAATAGGTAATAATGATATACTTCAATATGCCTCAATATGAAACATTTAAAAATATTTTTGTCATTTACAAGCAATCTTTTTCCCAATAATCCAGTCACAATAGGACAAATTTACTTGCGTATTAACCTTGAGTAAATTTTAGATTTTTTTCTTGTCTAGTGCGAATTAATATGCATAATAATTGCACGAAATCATTGAGAAATTGCAGAGAGGGCATAAGGCATTGAATGCTGCCCGTGAGAGCATAAACTGCTAGTTTTGTGTGTTAGGAAAAAAAGCACCACCACTTTGAGGAAGAAGGCTCAGAAAACTTTTCATATTTAACTTCTCTGCAGTATTTTCGCGTTGCTGGGTTACATATCTCTAGAGGAACCATAAGGCACAATGTTTTTTTTTATATGCAACCTATGCCCATAGTGGTATAGCCCATGTTTCATGTTGCATTGGTCATGTGCTAATGCTAGATAGAAGAGACGAAAGAAAGGAGGGACATTTGCACAATTAATGCTATCAACTACATGTATTATTAATAATAACTTAGTGTTCTATCTATAATAAACTATGGGAGATTATCTTTTAGATACTAACTTAAAAGAAAAAAAAAAGTATTCGAAATGGCGTCTCTCGTTCTAAAACGAGGAATATGCGTTCTTTTGTCAATCCGTTTTCATGTAAGTTTAGTCAAAGGTGCCCTATTAACCTAATGAGTCATTGTTCTGTGTGTTAGAGCTAAGTATGTAATGAACACCGCTAAGAAAAAATCCTCTCAACTTCTCTGTAATTGCCTCAAGTTATCCATAAACACAGTGCTTGTCACCAAGCTCTATAAATGCATACTGACCCATATTAACAATTACAACTAAGTTAGTTGTCTAAAGAGTTAGGCTTTCCTAGTTATTTTTTAAATGCATTGCATTACAACTAGCTTAGCTTTTGAATCAAACACCCTTTCCTCAGCAATGAAAGAATACAACCAATAATTAAAAAAAAAAAAACATTTTCAATGAATACACTCACAAGTCGGTCAAACCAGAAATGAAATAGAAGATTCCCTGCCCAAAAAAGGAACAAACATCAATCCATCGAAACAGTGATGAACTTATTTTCAATAAAGAATATAATTAAAATAGAACTAAAGAACAATTCCTCAAAGACAGTTCACAAACAACAAAACATGGAAAAACATACAAGACTTCTGGCACACAATTAAAAAAATAAATAAAAATTTCTTTTAACTAAATACCGATAACGACTACCTTATAACCCTCTTTCACAAGATAAAAATCTAAACCAATTTAAACACTGTTAATATGCAAGCAACCAGACACGATATGAACAAGCAGAATAATGGTGATGATGATAATATAGTTAGGTGAATTGTATTGAGATGTCAGAATACAAATGAAGCAAATCTTCAGCGTCAGTCATTAGAAACCAACCAATTTTAATCAGAATTAGTGTTATGAAACATTTTGATTTCTATCACTTCCTTACAATCTGGATTGTTGTTGTTTAAATTTCAACAAAAAAATAGTTATAGGATGACAAAGTATTTTGGGTAATAGTAAAAAAATTATTCATATTTCAACATATTTCGGGACACTTGGTCCTCTTAAATTCTGTTATTTGTAGCAGGGTATAATAATTTTGGAACAATTGATTACCAAAACACAACTATTACATTAAATGCTCAATATTTTTTGTAGTTTTACTCTGTTAAAATTCAAACAACAGTAATAGCAGTCAGGCTGCCGGATAACGATATAAACAAAAAATGATAGAAATTTCATTCTCGTTGAAACTAAGTTGGAAGGGGTGTCATTTGAAATTTCATAGTGGTGGTGACTGAGGGTGAGGGGGTGAGATACAGAATGTAGTTAACATTGGTTTTAAACTTGCCCCTCAATATCTAAATTTATGTATTTTTATTTAATTAAATTTATGTTAAATATGTAGCTATTCAGATTGGGAAGTTTTGAAATAAAAGCCCTATATGCAAACACATTGAAATGTACAACATTTTAGTATATTGTTCTTTTTTTAATTGTTTTGCATCTCTGAATTTTTAGGTAATTAAAGAACTCTAGAAAAGTGTATGATGATCTACTTTTCGAGGTAGAATATTGCACTCTCAAACGATGGGATATTTCAGTTTTGTTATACTCATTCATTTTCCAAAACTATTATTATTATTATTCCATTTTTTCATTTAATATTCAGAAACACTTCAGATTACATATATATTCATCTGGATTGATGATTTGTAATTTGCTATTACGTGTCTGAGACTTTTTCTTAGTGTTTTATCCTTTCCTGCTTTTCTAGCTATTATTATTTTAGTTACATTGTTAAGAGTGTAACATTACTTTCATTTATTATATATACCGACGGTGCCAAAATTGTATACACACTTTCACAGTAGATGTCTATTTAATATATTTCAAAGTTGGACCGAAAAACAACAGTAATGTGTGGTATGATGTTCTGTAAACAGATGTGACTCACATACATTATGACAACGTTGCTACGTGACGGGTAAATCAACAATGAACAAATTAAGCCAAGATTATCGTATGATGTTCTGTAAACAGATGTGACTCACATTACGTTAAGCTAGCGTTGCTATAACAAAATGGAGCCAAGATTATCGTTTGAATAGCAGAAAGCAATTTTGAAGTGGTATTGGAAAACCGAGAATGTTGTTGAAGAAGGCAATGGAGACAACTCCGTTGGACTTCTATCTATGGGGAACTCTTAAGGATGTTGTATACCGTAGAAAACCAGCTAAAATGACAGCACTTCGGGAAGAAATTGAAACGGCACGTGCTGCAATCGCTGAGGACACTTTCGCAAACGTTGCTCAATCAGTAGTTCAACGTACTCAGAAGTGTATCGACCCCGATAGTGGGCATTTTGAGCAACTGTTGTAACTGTAAAAGTCTAAGATGATTAGTGCTCATCATTTTTGCTATGCTAATACAGTTTTTTCTTTGCTTGAATGGTATATATATTTTGGCACCCCCCCTCTCTCTCTCTGTCTCTCTCTCTGTCTCTCTGTCTCTGTCTCTCTCTGTCTCTCTCTGTCTCTCTCTCTCTCTCTCTCTCTCTCTCTCTCTATATATATATATATATATATATATATATATATATATATATATATATATATATATATATAAAATCTGAATATTCATAGAATTATGCTAAAATCAAGTAGTAAATTTCTATCTTAAAGGATATCATTATAAATTACGGTAACAATACATTAAGCTAAGAGAAAAAGGGTTGTATTACAAGGGAGAGGATTGATATTTGGGTTCGCGGAATGATATGAAAGCTCCTTTGGTTCTGTGGGTTAACAGATGGGAAAGGAAGGCGATGTCAGTAAGGAAGATTTATAGCCGAAGATGTAAGCAGAAAGCTCTTAATCGGAGGGAAACCCATGTCTGTATCAAGCTACAAAATCTCATTACATACTATGGGATGTTTCACATCTCGTGTGGGAGCATCACAGATACGACCCATTCACTGCTTTAAATGCAAAATTGCACCAGTGATTATGCAAATAGGTTTACGAATGTAATAGAATGAGAAAATTATGACAACTTTTATATGAAAACTTTGTGTTTGAAACTTTTGTTGAATACAGTAATATTTAAGTAGATCTATGTTACACGCTTAAGTTCACAACAAATATACACATTGCCCCTTTAATTGAAATATTTTGTATATAAGATCTTCTTGTTTCAGTTTGTTATTTCGGCGTAGTTCATGTTATAGTTTCCGCCCTGATTGTAGGGATTACAGAATGTATAATTATGTAAATTTAACTTTTTATTTTTAGAGTATATAGTATAAATATGATATATTGAGAAGAAATTTACACAAGTCCTATTTTACATTAGACTTAATGAAACATTAATTTAATCAGTGATTAATTGAGCCATTCTCTTCTTGAATATATAAAGTAATATACAGCAATATATTTGGACAAAAAGTTCTGCAAATATTATTAATCATGAAGTAATATTAAAAAGGAAACTTATGTTGCCGTAGAAAACAAAAGATTAAAGAATCTCTGCACAGTCTAACGCACAGATATTGAGGGAAACAAAACAGAATAAATAGTGCAGTGTAATCCAGTAAATTTTCAATTATGGACCAGATTATTATCTAATTAAGTATCGAGAGCCATACGTTTTTAAATTATTATTATTATTATTATTATTATTATTATTATTATTATTATTATTATTACTATTATTATAGCTATGTTGAAAACGATTACTACGGTCTTTAAAATAGTCCCATTAAGAATTCAAGGTTTTTCCATATGCGTGCATCCATCTTGGTGCTGAAGCGACCTTGCACTGGAGTTATTTGTTGTTCACAGAATACAGAGCTTTGCAATTTTGTTGGAACATGGAACAACACAGAAGAGACGAAGGAAGGGATTTGACTTGAGTCCAGCCTTTCTGTTTTTCAATTACTTCTTCAATTTAGTTCGTAAGAACTTGATTTAACTATACTCTTATTTTTTTTTTTTTAAAGTTTTTGAACATAATCCCTTCGAGAGCCAGAGAAAAGAGCCCTAATGTCGAATCTGGTCACAGGGCCGCCTATTGCACCACACTGAACTAATGTGTAATGTTAATCATATTCGAGAGTCAATAGGATTTACATATCTGAGTAAGCTCATTAGGGCGTTAACTAATTAGTTCGCGAAGATAATTATTATAGTCGTAAAATATGCCATCCTCAAAGCGTTTATGGTATCAAGCAAAAATATAGGGTTTTAATTATTCATATTATGTCCCAAATTCCGACGTAATGTTCAGCTGCTATTAAATAAAATAAGCAATAAAAGCATACAGAATGAACGGAAACTCAATGCCAATATTTTATGGGAATATTCTATGCTATAAATGGAACATTTTACTATACCATTTTGGCCATTAATGTTTTTGGCCGAAAAATATTAATTTCTCTGTTACTTTTCATTTTTAATGTGTTCTTATACACTAATAATAATAATAATAATAATAATAATAATAATAATAATAATAATAATAATAATAATAATAATGATGATGATACATATAATTTTCATGTGATTTTTTACATAGGTCAAAACATTTGATGTAAATTCACCTGGAAATTTTTAAGTGCATTGTTTGGGTTTGCATCACTGGGCTTATCATGCTGTCAGAGCACACTGATGTTATCAAAGATTAAAACAAGTGAGCTACGCTAATTATGAACTTCTTTCCGCAGTAAGGTTATGCAAACAAACACATACTGAATTTCTGCTATTATTGCATTCTGAATTTATAAGTTAACTACGCAGAACATTTAAGTAGCGTTACCAAATGTTTCGAGATAAAATAAATTTGATCAAAATAGAAAACGTAAAGCAAAAGGTGTTTATACAGGATCCGGCAAAACTATCTTGAGTTTTTTGAAAAGAAGTAAAACAGCTATATTTTAATGTAGGTAGGTTTTTATTGTTTTATCAAAAAGAGGCGTTTTTTCCATTTACTCACACGAAAGAACAAACTTAGGCTTCGAAAATTACACGCTCCAAATTTTGCTATTTGTTCCCATGCACTCCTGGAGCCTGACTCTGAAGTTGTGGTAATGCGGTTAACCTTTCGACGAATTGCTTCCTTCAGGCCATTAATTGTTCGGGGGTTGTCGATATAGACTTTTGCTTTTAGGTAACCTCAAAGAAAATAATCACTGACAGCGAGATCGGGCGAACGAGCTGGGCAAGATACATTGCCACCTCGGGAGACATGTCCTGGAAACATTTTGTTGCTGAACTGCCGTTGAAGCTCTTGCTGTATGCGCAGTAGCACCATCTTGTTGGAACCAAAGTTCACGAGTAGTAAAGAGTTATCTGCGGAATTCTGGTCTTCCTCGAAGAAATGCGGACACACTCCACACCACACTGTGACGTAACTCTCATGCATGACATATGAATTTGGTCTACTTAATGTCTAAACATTTGTTAGTTAACAATCTGAGAGGTGGAACGTATTTCGTTGCTCTTTATCATCATATTGTCATTTTTCATCCTTTCGAGCATTCTTTCTAAGAAACCTTTTCGATTTGCCCAGTCACTACGGCCCAACCGGCATTTTGTAAGGGCTAAAAGTATTTCCTGATGCAGAATTTCTGCTTACCTATCTATCAGAAAGACCCACAGCTGAGGCGTGTCGTAATGCTAAACATTGAGGGTTGGCCTGAATTGCTTGCCTTACCGCCTCCAAGTTTTTTGGGGTATGGGCGGTCATTGGCCTTCCATTGGCGGTCTTGCAACCTCTCTGGAATTCCTTATTCACAATTAAATTGTGTTAGGCTGGGAACTCGGCCCATGTCAATCCACATTGAAATATTCCAAGGCCCCATTGCATCAACAATAGCGGTTATTTCCTATCCCTCCACCTCTGCGTCTCCGTCTTTGCTAACCAACAACCATTAGATCATTGTACCCGACTCTGTACTTTCCTGTTTTCCTTATAAGCTCTATCACCAGCTTTGTTTATTGCACTGAGTTCTCTTCCAGTCTGTATTCCTAAATTTATTTTGTAGGTAGTAATAGAATCGATGTTGTGTGCTGTGAACCATTGCGCCGCATAATAAACATTATGATAGAGAACTGCCATGGCTGTTAATTTGAAGAGCTTATGATCTCTAGCCTTACTTATTATCCCTCAGTCAAAATCACTATGCTAGTTCATCTCCTCCAGACCATTGATGGAGGCCATTCGTGTTATTTTATGCAGTGGCTTATAACTATGCCATACTTCACTTGACCATTAGTATTGACTCGCTTCTCTTTAATTAAAGCCCACTAGACATGTTTTGCTGGTGCTAATTAGGTCCGGGGATGATCGATAATGTTCTTGCATATGTCCATGTGAGCGTTACTACTCGTGATTGACCATGAATTGTTCTTCTCCTGCAAGGATTAGATTGTTAACATAGGATGCCCGGAGGAACGCTTATTGAACGCAATGTTTAAGTCATGAAAATGCTACTTCTTTAAACTTTATAGATGTGTCAATTATTATGCTAGAAGATAAGTGCCCCACTTATTTATTTATTTATTTTATTTACGGACGCTCTTTAACATCTCGGATCATCAGCGTCCCATGCAAACCAGAGCGTGAAAAGGCCGACAAATCAGAGGTCTCTTATTTCATGCTTAAGGTTCTTTATCGTGCCGTAACTGTACGACACGGGACCCACGGCTTTACTTCCCTTCCGAAGGAAGCCATACTTAGGATTTTTACGCCCGAAAAAAATCCATCGGTCTTGGCCGGAATCGAACCCGCGATCTTGGGTTTAGGAGGCATGTGCCCTATTTATAAGTACATCCCAAGTAGTGATAACAAAGGACTACAAGAACAAACTCAATTATAGTAACCACCATGTTCATATGAAGGTTTGGCTGGAAGAACAATGAGGGTCTAAAAAACTTTAGAGCAAAATGAATGTTAAGGTTTAACCGTTACAGTATGTATGCATAATGCGATTGCTTTTAATGTCGGTCCTGGTGGTGTGGTGGTAACCATACTTGCCTTCCAAACGCAAGATCGCGGGCTCAAACCCGGCCAGGATTTTTTCAGACGTAAAATTGGACGACCGTTTCACGCACTGACTTGAATGGGACGCTGAGTTGATGACCTGGGATGTTAAAGAGCGTCCGTAAATAAAACAAATTGCTTTTAATTTATTCTATTTTACTTTAGTATGTTGTTATTTAACAGGCTGAGAAAAAGAATTGTAATATTGAAAGTAATACTTTTAAAAATAATAAATATCATCACTGATCACAAAAAAAGTGTAAACAAAACTTAAACATTGCCTTATAATCGGAATTATGTAAGCATATTGTTGCAGCGTTGGTGGTATTGTCCATGAGGTATTTCACTTGCAGCAGATATACTGACTGAAATGCTTTGAATTTGAAAATAATGTATCTGTAGATTGAGACATAAATGTGTAATGTTAAAAAAAGGTTTCTGACGTGTTGTAGGTAAACTACTCATCACAAAAAACAATTACCTTGACATCAATTATCTTAGTTATCCTCTTCTTTGATGTCTGGAGTTGTCAAATTATATTAGAACCCTTGTGCTTCTTATGAGATACATTTCTTTAGATTCTGCAGGTGGTTGAACGTTTCCTTCGATATTGGCAATATTCCTCTGTATAACGTTTGTCAAAATTAATACTCACCAGCATCTTCCTTGTCCAGATAAAAACAGCCTTAAACCAGGATCACGGTCAGAGATAGACGAGGTCCTCCCGGAGTATCTGGAGGCTTTAAAAATTCAAACCAACCACGAAATATTGATTACCCACACTCAGTACCTTTGAAGGGTGAGATTTTTGTCTGTCACTTCTAATAACATCTGCCCATTCAGTAGCAAGTGCTACTGATTAATGATATCCGTATTTCATGTAGGAATGATCAGGAATGGGAAATACATTTGAACACTATCAAGCAGGCGTCTTTCATGAACATCATGATACAAAAACGAAACATTGTATAGTTTTTATTTTATCCGTAGCATGAACCACTATATAATTAATTGTCTGACTTCAGCAGTGAGGTTGTGAAACATGAAACTACACAGAAATGCCACTTCTGGCAATTCTTTGGTCCATAGTTAAAGTATGGATGTTAAAAAGATAATATGAAAGCTGTCGCTTGTAGCATACTTAAATATTTTGAATTAAACGCTTATTGCGATGTTGCTACAGCTATCCACGTGTTGCCTTCAATGCTGCCACCCCAAGTTGAACTATCATTTCTATTCCCTGAAACGAGGCGGACTTCCATTGCACTTCCCCGATGAGTTTTTGAACTCTGGACCTTCATCATATTTGTAATAACCAGGTAAACGTCCATTAGTTCTCAACACAATTCAACAGATGAGAGCACTAACTAAAAATGGCTTTTTATGGACTCCGATCGTTCTTCATATGGATTCTAAACGAGCTGTACCTTTTAGGAGGGCTGTACCCTTCACGTGACACAGCAGGGTTTTCACTCATTTATTAGTAAGGCTCTATTCACAATGAAAATTAAACGTAAACGTAATAAAATAAAATGTAATACGTTAACTTAGTAGTATGTAGGCATTCACAATGAAAGACACAAACGTACGTATTAGCCAATCAAAAATAATAACAAGCGAAGATCAACTAACAGCTAATTGAAAATGGCTGCTTCTGAGCAAAGTGCAGTAACTAATTTGTTTGCAGTAATATGAGCAAGGATAGTTTTCTTATAACGCAATTAATCTTTTGTCCAATGACGTCATTTTGTCTACAGAGTCACTGATCTTCAACTCTCTCTTTACTATAGTTTGCCCTTAAACGGAGCACGGAAATCAAGTGCAACTCCTGCTACTAGCTGCTGCAAGTCCCGAACGGCAGCGGAGAGAGTGTAAATGTTGCATGTAATATTTTTTTTTGTTAAACATAACGTAACCTATGCGTTGTCCTCCGTAACTTTTAAATATAAATTGATAGGAGATTGTTAGGCGGGTAAAATATTGTAACGGTGGCAAATCTGTTCTTATTGCATTTCGCAATTAATATATACACTAACCTAACGCTAATCTCGGGTAAATTCTATAAACAGGCGAACCCAGTGTTTTTTTTTTTTTTTTTTTGTAAATATAAATTGATAGGGGCGGCTAAATCACCGTAATGGTGGCAAATCTCCTTTGATTGCAGCGGAAAAAATATGCGTAAACATAAATTTATAGCACACCTGTGCTATAGTACTATATTAATATCCGCTTGAAAGTCTTATTATCTAGCTATATATATATATATGGGTTACTACCTTCGGCTCTCTCCGCCGTCGCTCGGGACTTGCAGCAGCAGGCAGCAAAAGTTGAATTTGATTCGTGCTCCGTGTATAGATAAATCCTACCACAGAGCTCTACAAACAGAGCAGCTGTGTTCTGATTGGTTGGTTTCTTAAGTTTGTTAGATGTAGACGTAAAACCTTGGATCTTGCAAGCTTCTAAGTTTACGTTTAATTGTACGTTTATTTTTATGTTTATGTGATTCATTGTGAATAGTTCCATTACATTACATAGGTTTAAGTTTACGTTACGTTTAATTTTCATTGTGAATGTCTAATATAATTATCATATAGTGCACACACATTGATGAAAGTTTAAGGATGGACAGATAAAAACATATATAACAAATGAATCGACGAGAAGAGAGAGCAGATTTTTTTTTTTTCTACGAGAAGAAAACAATTCCTGAGTTTAACCATACGAAAAGAATGATTATAATAATATAATTTTATAAATTTACACCTGTGGCATACAATCTATAATCAGTTTGATAATGATAAATATTGGATATAGGTACGTTAAAATTTCTTGGTGCATTTCCCATAGATCGTGTCAGTTTTATTCAATATAATTGTTTTATTTCACTTCACCAGTGCTTTGGTTTACTTTTATTATTGTGTATTTCTTTGGAAACTGCTTTTCAAGTGCTGAGCTCAAAGTTCTACTAGTTGCTGAATATATCCATTTTATTTTCATATTTTTTTCCTTTTAATTGATCTGCATAGTAGTTGCATTTATTGTTGCCAAGTCAAGGATATTCTGGAAAGTATGAATCTTCTGGAGAATTTTCTACGGTATATTCAGTTTCTGTTTGCCTTATCTGTACCCTAATTTCAAATACACATTATACTCTTATTATATTGTTTAAAAAACCCTCTCACAATGTTAGCTGTGTTAGAATTTCATTGCCAATTAAGCTGTACTGAGAGTTATTTTTAGCCCGCGTCCTCAGCTGAGCACAGCACGCGCAGGAGCAAGACCAAGCGGACGGTTCCACGCTGATGACTGCAGTGGACAGTTTGCTCTTAGAAAAGCGTTACTTCTATCTTTGTGTTATTAGAGGTAAAGAGACGAGTAAACTCAAGTGTTTGTGTTACACAGGCTAACGGTACGCCAATGGTATTAATTACAGTTTATAATTTTTACTGAAATGTAGTTTTTTTTTTTTAATGCTGTATAACGTCCGTTTTACTACTGAGGGACCACAGTAGGTAGACACTGGTGATACATGAGATGAAATGTTATATTGGGAAAGAATTTGTTTTTAAGAAAGGAAACGTTCCAGGTCTAAGTTTAGGGTACCTCCCCGGCATTTGCCATTAATGGGAACTGAGGAAAACCTGGAAAAAACCTCAGTCAGGGAGGACGGTCCTGGAGGGATTCGAACCCCAGATCTCTCGCTCACGAGTCTGCGACTTAACGACCTCGGCCATCCGTGGCGGTCTGAAATGTAATGTATCGATAAGCAAGCGATAGAACAGAGAGAAAGCAAAGTCTTGAATAACCACCAAATTACACAGGAAATAAACAAACAAAAAAAAATATCAGAACAGAAAAAACTTAGAGGAACAGAGAGTTTGCAAGCGAATGCAAACTTCATTACAAGATGCCTGATGAACTAGGAACTGACGCAATCAATGTGGAAATTTTTGTATTTTGTTTAACTATCTATAATTTAGGTAAAGGTGTTGGTATAAAGTGTTATTATTTGAACAATTTTAATTGTGAGGGGTCACCCGCTTGTAGTTTTGTTTTTTTAATTTTTCTTAGCACTTTATAAATTTCAAATTTTATTATAGTAGAGGCTTGAGAAATAAAATAATTAGGTATAGGTACAGTATTTGAAAGATTTTATTTTAGTTCACTGGGTTGGGTCGGAGTCTGGTCCCCTGGAATTCCGGTAGGCTGCTGCTGATGAACCGGGGACCGGGGTCTGATGCAATCAAGGTGGAAATTGGAAATGTTGTACTTTATTTAATAATTTCGTCTTTAGATAAAGAGTTAGTAGGAAATCATCACTGTATTAGAATTTCTGTAATTGCGAGCAGGTACACCTAAAATGGCCTGGGCCAAATAGGTGGAGACCCCTTGTAGTTTGTATTTTTCTTAGCACTTTCAATACATTTCAAATATACAAGATGCCTAAATGTGTGACAGACCATTCCAAACAACTCACTAAGAAATAAAACTAATGCTGTGTGCATGCGTTATTGATCAAAATTGATGTGGCGATGTGAGGGAAACCTGTCCATTGAGAGCCGGCGATTGGCGCGACCTTTACAGTGACGCTTAAACTCAGTTGCGGACGAAGGTCAAAATAAATCTTTGTATATTGTCAATATGACAAGAATTCAAACCAGTTTTAGTACCACATAGTAAAAAGGAATTAGCTTTAAAAACTCGTTGTTACAACCAATTTTGAAAAATGGAAGATAGGAATTATTTAAAATAATTTCCCGTGCACGTTTCTGTCTTACGATAAAGTATTTATATTAATTTTATTGACAGGAGACTTAAGTAGTGTCTAATTTTTTTTTCAGGCTATTATCCAAATATTAAATGATAGTTATCGACTATTTCCGTGCATAAATAATCACCTATTTATTACCTAATACCTGAAAAGAGTCAAAATAGTAATTTTTACCGAAGTATCTAAAAACTAAAATAATTCTGAATCATCCCTACCCCTGTACTTTGCCTCTCCTGCCATTCTAGTTCTGCCTTATATGCGGTTAGAGTAACGATCTCAAATCCTTAACCCTTTGTATGTTACAATTCCTAACCGCATATGAAACTAATTTTGAGTGTTGGCTAAGTGAGGGCATGGATTTGTGGTTTCTCTCGCTACTGATTTAATTTCTCTATACAGATGAACTCTGACAGAATTTAATGTGGGCCGGGGTAAAATCTGGTAGACGAAGTGATGGATGATGCTTTTAATTTCCGTGTAAGAGCGGAATGCGTAAGACAGCTAGCTCGGTGATGGCTTATCCAGAGGAAATTAAGTGTAGCTGCGCTTCTCCTAATTTCTGTAGAAGTGTGTGCGGAACGATGGTTAAAAGGAACACGTTAATTGCCAGCTTTATTAGAAAAGAAGATAATGTCATGACAGAAGACCTCATTAGGGAAAGGATTAGCCTGTTGATCTGCTCATTTTGGAACCCGTATAATTTTTTTTCCGTTGTTTTTCAGAATTACGTGAAGGCTACCGTATACTCCTAATAGAGTAATAGCAAGTATGACCGTTATAAAACAATAACAGTCTCTAAGATGAACCACACTGGTTAGTGCCACAATAACAGGAAACTATGATATTTAAATCTACTAAGCTTTGTTGTTATTGCTTTTATCAGCATAAACAAAATATCCTAACACCCTGTAGCAATTCTTCAGAACGATATATGAAATTATTAAACTATGAAGCTTATGTCCTTTGTATAATTACCTGGAAATTGTATTTATTTACTGTGTTATGTACCGTTTATTTTTTTCCCAGTTTAGCATCTCTCCTATAAACTATGCGCATTTTTCTATTTGTTGGAATATGAATTTCACACTTCTGAATTAGATTTTTGGAAATATTATATGACAAAATAAAAAAGTGGACATTAAAGTTACGCAAATTTAGTTTGTTTTCTTGTTCCTTTGTACCAGACAGAGCATTCTTATTGAAATTCTAGCGGTACACTTGGGACTCGGGTCATTTAGGTGAATATTGGGATATATATTTAGTTTCCACGAGTTTTCCATTCTTCCACTTTGCTCCATTTCATCTGCAGCTTGGGCGCTAATGATCTTAGCAGTTTTGCGACCTTAAACAATAATCATTTGTAGAGTGATAAACGCAAAGAGGGTTGGTGGTGTGCGTCGTGCGGGAGTACAATTTGTTCATGCCCTGACTTCTGGTGCGTAAGTGGTCCTTGCATTTGAAAATGTTCAATTTTGAATTTATGCTCAATGGTGATTTGAAATTAAAAAAAAATCGGTGTCTTTAATTTCAATTCTGTAATTATGTTATTGAATGAAAATACAAACATTTTCCCTTTCCTCTATACCCCACACTCTGCAGTGTTTCTTTCTCGGCATCTCTCGGTCTAACGATCAGATTTTTTAAAGTGCTATTATAGTTTGTACTATTGATATTGTGTTGTGCGTTAGTTATGAAAGTGAATTATTCAAACGAGGAAATGGCAGACACACGCTTGATATATGGACTTGCTGAAACAAAACCCTTCTATGAGTTTCCTTAATAGATATCTTTCAGGCATTATACAAATGACGCCAAGATACTGCACCAAACTGTATAGCAAGCTGTATATCGTCCTAACTGTTAAGAGACTGGAGTTTTTAGTACCTTGAAGAAAATAACGACTTTAATACTCGAAAAATACTTGCAGGGAACATAAATTGACAGGACGCATTAAAGTGTACGAAATATTTAGATGTCAACTGTACCCGCTCGATGTTCAACATATATACACTGTTCAAGACAACGATTTTCCACTAAAAAATAAAAACTTATTACATGAGCACACTGCAATCGAAAACCTAAAGTTAAATCCCGTCTACGCTACTCACACTCCCCGTTTTGAATTTAATTGCACTTCTCTACCAAGAAGGAGATACTCCCCTCCTTAGAAGGCAAAATCAGAAAAAGGTGACGTACTGGAGCCTAAATCATCAAGGAAAATGTACAGACATAAAAAAGAAGTTACTTAACAACTGCAAACCTTATTTAAATTTTAGCACATAGTAATATTAAATCAACAAAGAAAAAAAAAACGGAAATTGAACACGAACACCATTAAATGCAAAAAATATAGCAGAAATAAGCTAAAAGAGTGCCTCCTATATGAAATATTTGAGCTTACATTTTGCAACTTACCTAAACAAGTGAATGTAATAAGCAAGAATGATAAATCTGGTTAAACATATGAAAACGTTTTTTTAGGAACTAATAAGAGGTTCAAATAAAAGCAAAAATATGCAAAAACCCCTTAGTTGGGCACCTTCTGAGTCACAAAGTGTTTCACTGACCAAAAGATCAGGAATAAAAATAATTTCCAGAAAATGGTTAATAAATAGTGATAGCAACTTATCAATTTAAAAAGAACCAAACATTACAGCATTCGTGAACAACTTGCAGAGTCATCAGAAGGTCCCAAGTTCGAGCTTCGCCCTCCAAAAGTTAACATGGCAGTCTCCTCTATTAATGGGATAAGCCATAGTGAAATAATTGGTTATTCCTTTCAATTATTTTGAATTTTTCATCCACTAATATTTTCTTGAATGAAGGTAAATGATTAATTTGGATGTAAGTTAGCATTATTCTTTCGAATATAAACTTGCATGATAGTAACCTACTTACGAACACATATAATGAGATGGGTGTAATTTCAAGCGTAGATTTTAATGGCAACACAGATATGCGCAAAGCATCTACATTGTATAAGATGAGCGTTTCAGGCCACATAATCGATCAAGATCACGGTTGAAACGAAACAACTGAAAGGAAAACTAATCGCATGCTCAATTGTTAACAGCGACTGGTTATATTTTTCGAATGAAAGGAAACAATTATTTTCATATGAAAACTAAAGGTAACGATTACAAAAATGCAATGTTATAACAATTTTGATACAATATTCAAGTATTTTAGATTTTTCGTTTACTTCATATTTTGAAAATCAACAATACTATAGAAAATGCTTTAGTATGTCTGAGTTATGGGCGTATAATAATTAACCATATTACAGTCAAAATAAATTACGAAATAAAGACATAAAATACATAATATCACTTAAAATGAATCTTTGTTTTTGTAAAGACAGTTGGGAAATTTAAATCACGAAATCTTTATTTTGGGGAACTACTGAATAGGTTATGGAAAATTTATTATTTCTTCCATCTGGCAACGTTGCAGTGCATACAGAGAGGGATAATCGATTGATTCTTTTCAATCGAAAAATAACCGAATAAAATAATCGATTGCTTTACAAATAAGAATATACAATAAAGTTGAACAATCGATTGTCTTCTGATGGTATGAGGGGAAACAATGAGTCTCCTGCTAATGTAAATAGTTTAACCAACAAGCTCTAACTATTAATAAAACAGATTTTAAAAAGAACTTGCCCCTTGACAGTACAACAGTTACAGTATTTGTTACCTATTAGAAGTCCGCGGCAGCTATTGCTTCACTTTTGTCCATCAGAGCGAGGCAATAATACAGACATTGAAATCTCTCTTTATGTAAAATTGTCAGTTGGCATCGGCATCTTTTGCTGGTGGGCTTTTCATATGATTATCGCGACATATTGTAATTGTAAATAATGTAACATTATACAAAAGTGACATAACAGTGCAGTATGTAAAAATAAGTTCCAATTTCTGAATACTTACCTACGCCTGATATACGAATAGATAGCTTGATTTTGTACTACTCACACACAGCATTAAGTAAGTTTTATTAATTACTTATATATTTTATTTTCTAAGGTTTCGATTTATGAAAATAAAGAACAATCTCAGAGCTTATATGATAATATTAGATAGGTGTACCTTTTTATTTACTTACCTAGTCTATTTTGTAAGTTTTTTGTAAAAGCTTAATATATAACTGAACATTGCTTTTGGTTCAAGTAAATTTTAAATATATGAATTCATTACCTTAGTAACGGCGTACATTAATACACCATAATCACGAAACATTTATTTTCTGGGGGGGGGGGTAATAAATTTAATAAATTTAACCTGGGGTTATATGCCTAGCAATTTTACGATTTGCCATCAATAATAAAATGTTACGAGAAACATATGTGTGATCAGCATTGTTGTTTATAAAGTTCATTTTCTGTTAGGTAAACTTCTTAGGCATTTATGGAGCAGGTTTTAAATAACATAACCACTATCCACTAGACCACGACGTTTTGAAACTAATAGCATCGAACATAGAATTAATTTCTGTAATAGCTTCCTGAACCTGGTAATTAACTAAATCGGTGTTTATGAAACAAGCCTTACCTGAAAAATTTGGCTGCACTTCCTTCTTTCCAGTACGTTCTAGTAGACAATTTGCATGGTTGTTCTCTACTTTATCTCAAAAACTAGTACCTACCATCTGCCATCTTTTGCCATAAATTGAAACTTCGTTTTCGAAAGTAGCTCATTGTTGACTTCTTTTATTATGTTCAGCGCTAAAATGAGCATTTATATTATTGACATTTCTAATTCGCGGCGTGTCGAATAAAATTATAAAGAACAGAAAAAATACGAAACTAAATGAGAGTTATAAGCATTTTTAAGTTAGTTAATTAAAAAAGTACAACGTTTTTTTATCAAAAACCAATCCAATTTTGTTCCTCAAACTTTCACTAACTTTTTTAGAATTTCCCATTTTGAGAAAAATCCCCAATCTGGCAACACTGGCACGCTGCCAGGCAGAGCTTCCTCGCAAGCCAGTGAAGCAGAAAGGAGGAAGGAGAATTCATCTCTCTTTGATGAACATGCGTGATGCTGTTTGTGACGTAAGAAGGTCTGTTTACAGATTCATTTTATATAATAATTACTTATGGTCGCAGGGGATTAATCGGGAATGACATTTTCACTTTTGATAACACGCAATATAGACTGACGAAAATTGAGCAGTTATTTGTCCCAACACCAACAAAATTTGATGTCATTATATGGATAGAATACTCTCCGACAATTTAATGGAATGTGTTTTTGTTATTTGAGATTTACGAATTAAACTTCTGCATTTTTCTTTAAAAAATAAGTTGCACCAGCAATTGGAAGATATGCATTACATTTTGTTGGACCAAATCTTAATGTATACTGGTTTTTTGCCCGTTTTAATTAGTATTTGTGCAAAATTGTGTATATTTTTGAGTGAGCTAGTAATGCGTAAGAAGCATACATTATAATGCTGATTATCATTTTCATTCATGTCTATCTGCCCTATTGATCAATGAGATATCTTGCTGAACGTGGTGCATCCCTTATTTTTCAGCTGCACCCCGATCGGTTTATTATAAAAACATTAGGTTTTTTAAATAAACATTAGTATATTATTTTGAGTTTGTTACATGAGTATTTAATGTGGCATATACTCATATTTGCATTAATAAGATGAACTAAGTAAAACATTTACTTTGATTACTTGCTCAGAGCCCCAGGCATTTATACTCATATTGAAAATGTAGTAGCATGGACTCTTGAGTACCCACAAACATTTAAAGTAAATACTCGTAAGAACTGCTTTATTTTTATTTTCCTTTCACACAGGGGAAAAAAGAGAGAAGAAAAAATAAATAAATGTGACGAAGAAGAAATTACCAGACAAGTTTTATTTATCTTTATTTAAAAATTCCCGAACTCCAGAGATGATGAAAGTTTGATTCTTTTATAGCAGTTAAATCTGAAATGAGGTTAAGATTAGACAAAGGTGTGACTGAAGGTCAAATCATGAAAATAAACAACACGAGGACACTTATAAATAATAAAACAATTACATTGAATGGTTGGTAAGCTCTTTATGAAGATATGCAGGGATATGAAACTCCAAGTTAATTATGAGGTGCATTCAGAAAGTAAGTCCCAATCGCGTCTAGAGATGGCACCATTAGTCGAATAGGAATGCACGTGCGCAGGAGTAGAGAGGAAGTATGTGGAAATAATGCAGTAAAGTTTCAGCCTTACGACGGCCGTGGTTACCGCGCTGTGCGAGGAGAAAATGGCTGCTCTGATATTGTCTCCCGCCAACTGCGAGGTTCGTGCGGTCATCCGAGGTTTGCACGGTCAAAAGCAAAGTCCAGCAGAGATCCATCGCCAATTGTGTCAAGAGTATAGACATGACATTATGTGCGACAGTATGGTAAGACGATGGTGCAGGCAATTCACTGAAGGACGAACCAATATTCACGACGACGACCGTAGGGACCGACCGTCCCTGGTGACGGCAGAAATGTTGGAAAGTGTGCGGCAAGCAATTGAGCAGAACCGGCTCTTCACAATTTCAGAACTCTGTTGTCAATTCCCCCGATGTCTCGCTCGCTTGTGCACGAAATTGTCTCCCGGTGGCTTGGTTTTAAAAAAAGTGTGTGCATGATGGGTGGCTAGGCAACTGACAGATGAACACAAAACCAAACGTCTGGCCGTAGCATTGACATTCCTACAGCGGTACACAGAGAAGGGTGACATTTCAAGCAGACAATCTCTGTCAAAAAAATCATATGCACGGTCTTCTGGGATCGACGTGGTGTACTCTTATGCGAGTTGTTACCGCGAGGGGAGACCGTAAATGCTGATCGGTATTGTCAGACGTTGCATAAACTGAGGAGAGCAATCCAAAACAAGAGACGTGGGATGTTGACAACAGGAACATTACACTATTGCATGACAATGCAAGACCCCATACAGCCAACGCCACACGAAATGTGTTGAGTTTGGACGGGAGATCTTCGACCATCCACCCTACAGCCCCGACCTCGTCCCAAGTGATTTTCATCTCTTCCGTCTCATGGAGCGTTTTCTGGCAGAAAAACGTTTCCACAATGACGCTGAGGTGCGGAATGAAGTTACTTCGTCGCTCCGAACATTAGCGGCAGACTCCTGTGACTTTGGCATACAATTGATGGTGCACCGTTACGATAAATGTCTCAACAATGGTGGTGACTATGTTGAAAAGTAGCCAGCGAATCTATGTAATTATTCCAATAAATATTTCTTACTTAGTGATGCTTTTGTTCTCTTTATCGGTCATCGGGACTTACTTTCTGGATGTACCTCGTACATTGCTTTTCACATTCATACACAAAACACGTTGCAGACCTAAATATACAATGTAAAGGCAATGAAATCATCGAATCTAGTAGCATAAAACTTCTTGGTCTTATAATTGTCGATAATATGAATTGGAAAGACTATGTTGTTTTTATCTTACCCAAACTAAGCCCAGTATGTTTTGCAATCAGATCATTAATTCTTTTAATAAATAAGAGCATCCTATAAGCAGTGTATTATGTTTACTTTCATTCCTTAATGACTTATGGAATATTATTCGGGGAAGTTCAGTAAATGCTAACAAAAAAACAAAAAAAAAAAAAAAAAACATTTCTTATACAAAAAAGAGCAATTAAAATAATGGCAGGGGCAAAACGGCCAAATCATTGTAAAGTACTATTCAAAACATTTAGTATTTTACTATTAGCTTGCGAGTATGTTCTACCTTTACTATTAGCTTGCGAGTATGTTCTACCTTTACTTTTATTTATAGTAGAGAGCTCTGAAGTATTCATAAAAAAAACTCAGATATACACAGTAAAGAAACCAGACATAGGCAGGACTTCCACAGACTTAAGTAACAAGTAGCAGGAATTCCAAAAGGTGTTTACTACAATGGTATTTCACTCATTCCATCATCTATAAAAACTACATACTAATCAAAATAAGTTCAGGCTAGCATTAAAATAGATACCTTATCACGCACACCTATACAGGGGAGGATTTTATACAATCCAAAAATAGGCGGACTAATTTTTCTCTTTTGAATTAATTCAGCTTCATAAATATACTAAATGTAAATATTTTAAGTTATCATTTTGTAAATATTTGCGATATAAATAACTTAATTTGCCATAAATATTTTTATAAGATGGCATTGTAATGTAAATTATGTAAAAATGACCGAACTCAACACCAGAGTTAACATTTGTAAAGAGTGTAACAAGTTCATCAAATATACATAATATATATAATTTCTGACTCTTTCAGAGTTAGCTAAACTCATTATACTATCCACAAATTGCAGTGATATGCAGGAGTTTGCAGCACAGGAAATGGTAGGCATATATACGAAAGAACTCTGTCTGGGGACATTGAATCTGGATTTGAACTTTCTGATGTTCGTTCACGCAAAAGACTTTCTTGGAATCTTTGAATCTTACCAATGCAGTAATTCAGACACCCATACTTATTTGACAGCAGAAAGATCGTTTTAAGATTTTTTCCTTCAGAGCAATTAAATTTGTCTATATTTGTTAAAACGAAATTCAATTGTAAGTTTTTAACAAAAAGTAAATTATTTTTCTCTATAAAGAGATTTTATGAACCTGTCATTTGTATCAATTTTCTAAATCCTTTGGTGCATCGTTTCAAGAGTCTACTGTTGTGGAACTCAAATAGATTGACAATAAATTCAGAGCAAAGATAATTCTTATTATCAATAATCAATAAGAATGGAATACTTTCTTTCAATGTGTATTATTATTATTATTATTATTATTATTATTATTATTATTATTATTATTATTATTACTACTACTCAGAGTTTAAAGCCTACATTCAAAAGCAGAAAGTACTTTTAAGATAAGATTGTTTTATTCGTGCACACTTCGGTGTATACTTTTGAAGCAGTAGAATATATTCGATCACTAATTATCCCTTACCTGTTTACTTAATTGCACCGAAATAAAAATATCACGAGCTTTCATTTTTCCAGTCCTCTTCTGCATAGTTTTTCAACAGTTCGTTTGATGCTGTGCCGTTCTCCAAGTATCGCTTTAGAGCAAGGATGCCGATACCACTATCCTCTTTAATGCTATCAACTTTGGCTGGTGGTCGATTTCGATTTCTAGTTAAGGCGCTTATAGCTGAGCTTTACGTCGAGTTCCCTTCCTCCGTGAATTTCAGTAGATCAAGTTGACGACGACCGGCGAATTCATTTGCATCATTATCAATTCATTTCTTTGATAGCTTGATGTGTACCCGCTTGCAGGAAGTTTAAAAGCATCTTTCAGGCGGAAATGAGGTTTATTTTAAGGCGAGTCTTAGTGTTTTATATTTTGAGCATTTCTCAGTGCTTTGTAAGAATTGGATAGACCGTTCAGCTTTCACGTTAATATTGAGCTTCACGTTACTTAATGAAAACTGCTATATCTCAAGTGGATCTTGTAGCCATTAAGTTTTGTTAATCTATACAAGGAAATACACGAATGGAACTGTATTAAAAATAAAAGAAATTCTAGTAATTTACAGAAATATAAGTTTTACATCAATAGAACAAAAAAAAAAAAAAAAATATATGTTGGCAATGTTTATTGACTTTCATGAAACACATGACTCTATTTGGAGGTAGAAATTGCTCCAAAAATTGCAAATTTTGAGTGTTTAAGGCAGAAGGTTACATTGGAACAGTGAATTTATCTTTCAACTCTTTATATCAACAAACCCATCGAGGCTTACATCCTTGGTATCATATTTTTCAATATTTATATCAATGATCTAACCATTTACAAAAATGAAATCCAAACTCTTAATGTTTGCAGATTATGTAATATTATAGAACTCCAAACCAAGAATTCAAAGCCTATAGTTAGTAAATACAGCTCAATACACCACTATAACATTATAGAACTAGAATATAATAATTTAACTATCCAAAACTTTGCAAAAATAACAAATTATAACCTATTTTTACTAAATATGATTTACAATTAAATCTATCATTACAATTAGAAGGGAAAACACTTATAGAAACACGTGAAGTCAACAGTATTAGTAGGGTGTATTTATTACAGTCGCACCAACACAACACAAAACAATTAAAACAGGCGTAAGGGTCTAACGTGCTTTTATGATATACTAGGCATGTTTGATTTAGCACAACATGTTATATTAAATATTCACAATAAAATTAAAACATATATATTCTGAAGATAAACAAATAAATACGTAAAATAAGCAAATAAAAATAAAATAAGCAATAAAAGATTACTTTTCAAAAACATTTAAAAACTATTTAATATAAGGAAATCCCATTGTAGATGATAGACAGCTGGATTCAGTCAATTTGTTTCCCCACAAACCTTCTCCCCGGATATCAGCCTTTACACATCTGAGCTGTCTCACTTTCACCAGAAACTTGCCTAATCTCTCCTCTCCTTCCTTGCCTGCCAGCAAAGCCCAGACATGACCATCTCCTGTAAACTGCCATGAAGAACGAAACATTTAATAAAATATATAACTTGTATCGGCTAAAATAGATTAATGATCATCACATTCCGTATTTTATCACTAAAGTATTACACAGAAGTATTATAAAATGCGTTTTCCAGTTTGACTGCTTTGTGTAAAAGAACTGCTTATAGTATAAGGTGCCTTATAAGTAATTTTAAATGTTATGTTACGCCGCGTTCGTGTTACACGTTTCAGGTTTTGCAGAGCAAGTATATCGATATAATATGCATCTGTATTTTATTTACCTTTCATACCTTTTTGCCTAATGACACCGCTTCTCAATACCTTTATACCACTTCTCCAGACTGCCAACCATCTATTTATACGGGTTTGTTTTCAATGCGCATTCGCGCTTTCAGATTTTACTTTGGTCGTAAAGCAGTGTTTTATCTGAAGTCACTGTCTCACACAATATTTCAAGGCTACGTCCTGTACAGATAATTAATTTTGCATAATAACGTAGTATATAACGTATTTTCATAATGATTTGATATGGTTTATGCAGTGCGGGGGAATAGATCAGGATCACCAAAGCGAGGAAGCATAATTCATCATTCCCCGACCGTTAAAACCAGTTTGCATAGCCGTAGGAAGTCACTCGTTAGATTGTATGTAATTACTTTATTATACCCTTCATTAATGCCAAAATACATGAAGTATTCATGACTATATTACGTTTCACATACGCGCGAATTTGTTTAACTTTGCAACCTGCAGCCTCTTTAACAGATTCGTTGTTTGATATTTTTCATTGCCCTGGAAATGTACTAGGTCAACCCCAAATACCATCCAAAGGTAAATAATCATTTGTTTTCTTAAATAACACTTTTTATGAATGTTTATGCTGTTGATTATTCTATAGATGTGCGTGTTTTCCATTATCATTGAACTATTTGTTATAATATAAAATATTTTATTTTATTGTAATATATACATGTCTTTTATATTACAGTTTTATTCCCAAGGACAGGAAATTTATGTGAAATTATAAACGAGGCATCTGAAATGGCAAAGACATGCTATGCTCGTCATACAAACATCTATTGTGCGTTGTCTGATAAGCTATACGGTAAAAACAAGCAAGGATAATAAATTAGAGCTTTTTGCCTGTAATTCGTGCGCTGAAAATCTGCTGGCTAAGAACCCGCTATTAATAAACCTATAATCAAAAGCAAACCAAGATCTGAGAGCGTTTTAAAATCCAGATCAGCTGCACCTACTTTTGTCTAGCGTTTACCTTGCCTGTACACCCGATGCTTTTGTTTCCAGCAATACTCAGAGCAACATCTAATTATACATTCGACTAACTTTCAATGTTAGTGACGGCCTTTTATTCAATGGACTTTTTACTCTCAGATCCCACCATCCACTAACAATTGTGAAAGTGTTGCCGATGCATTGCCAGATGGTCATTATGACAAATGATATCTTTTTGAGGAGCGGAGTGAATGAATGATTTGTGTTTATAGCCCGTTTTTGCTACTGAGGCATCACAGCCGATGGGCACTGATGATACATGAGATGAAATGATATATTTGGAAAGGCTTTTTTTTTAGGGAAAGAATCGTTCAAGGCCTAAGTTTAGGGTAGCTCCCCGGCATTTGCCATTTATGAGGACTGAGGAAAACATGGAAAAAGCCTCTCAGGGAGGACGTCGTGGCGGTATTCGAACCCAGACCTCCCGCTCAAGAGTCCGCGCCTTAACGACCTCGGACACCCGTGACGGTGGAGTGGAGAGAGCAATATGTATACAATATATATATATATATATATATATATATATATATATATATATATATAACACACAGCGTCAAGAACACAATTTAATGAAGAACTTTAAGACCAAGTGCAAGGATTCATATTGACATCTCTGATTTGCTGAATTTCTTACGAGTTTTCAGCTGTAATATGAAAGAGCACGAATATTTAATGACCTTTTGTAAAAGGGCGTTAAATCCCCAAATCATTCTGTATATGCCACACCAATCCTATAATATGACACCAAGCAGTAGTCAAGCTACACGAGTATTGCTATAACACTAAAATGTATTCATTTTGGAAAACACCGTCACGGGTGACAGAGGTCGTTAAAGGCGCGGGCTTGTGAGCGGATGGTCTGGCTTTCGAATCCCACCAGGACCGTTCTCCCTGACTGAGGTTTTTTTCCAGGTTTTCCGCATAAATGGCAAATGCCGGGAAGGTACCCTGAACTTAGAGCTGGAACGTTTCCTCCCTTAAAATAAAAATTTTCCCAATATATCATTTCATCTCATGTATCATCAGTGTCCACCGCCTGTGGTGCCTTGGTAGTAAAACGGGCATTAAACACTAATAAAAAAATTGCAAATCAAATTTTGTACGTAGAAATTTTAACTTAATAACTCAATTAGTAATAATTAATAACTTTTGACGTTTATGTGACATATTAATGATCAATGAAACAGTTGAACATTTTTTTTTGATTGATTTATTTATGGACGCTCTTTAACATCTCAGGTCATCAGCGTCCCATTCAAATCAGGGCGTGAAACGGCCGACAAATTTTGCTCAGAGGCCTCTCTTCAGGCTTGAGGTTCTTTTTCGTGCCGTAAATGTACGACACGGGACCCACGGCTTTACTTCCCTTCCGAAGGAAGCCATACTTAGGATTTTTACGCCCGAAAAAATCCATCGATCCTGGCCGGGTTCGAACCCGCGTTTTGGGCGTAGGAGGCAAGTATGGTAACCATTACACCACCAGGACCGACACAGTGAACATGCACGAATACAATTTGCAATGACTATTTTGTATGTAATGCATTAACAGAAATTACAATCTAAGTAATTAATGTTGATCAGTTACATATCAATTGCTTCACGCATAATTAAGTTTATTTAAAATACTTCTATCTGTAAAATATCTTCATTTTAAAAAATACTTATATTTGTAGTTAATTATGTATATGATGAATTTGTGTAAACTCATGCTAGAGTTAACATTAATCTAAAAAGCGCTGGGTTTTTTCATAATATATTTTGGAGTTAAATGTTCTCTTTTTGTTAATTATTGTGACAAACTTATTATATACAACTTGTAGACATTCTTGACTACAGAGATATGCGAGAACTCATCTTCCATTTTTGTTGATTTATTTATAGACGCTCTTTAACATCTCAGGTCATCAGCGTCCCATTCAATTCAGGGCGTGAAAAATAACCGATAAATTTTGCTCAGAGGCCTCTTCTTTCAGGCTTGAGGTTCTTTATCGCTGCAAATCTACGATACGGGACCCACGCCTTTACTTCCCTTCCAACGGAAGCCATTTATGGTTTTTACGCCCAAAAAAATCCATCGATCCTGGCCGGGATCGAACCTGCGATCTTGGGTTTTGGAGACAAGTATGTACCAAGTATTGCCAGGATCCCATAGATCACATTATTTTATCATCAGCAGTTTTAAGGTACCTTACAGGATCTGCCCAGTCACAAAAATTTATATATCTTCTTATGGCGTATATTCCTTTTGCCGTACTTAAATGTCTGAATGTGCTATACGTTCTACATTACGTTCGTTTTGATATATTCATGTCTACTTTCTTTTCAGCCAGAAATCCATTTAAATTACATTTTTTACTTTTCTTTTATTCGAGTTCTTGGGATTTCATCTGAATGAGAAACCAGCTACTAGTATGAACGTTTTCATCTCTGCAATCTTCATGTTGCTTTTTTCCACTTCTATTTAAATTCCAAGTTTCAAAAAAGAGCCGGAAGTAGGAATATTGCCTTCCTTCCTTCATCTTTTTAAAGTAAGCGCAGTTTCTCTTCCTTACTCTTTCCCAACATGCAGTCCATTGTACGTGTGCTTGTTGACATTCTGGACAACTTTATCGTACGTAAATAAAAGCTCTCTGTCAAAACATTTAAAAATATTAACTTAGCAATATGCTTACTATTTACTGTTAATATCTTACTGCACATTTTTCTAAATTTTACACTATCTTTAACTTTTTAGATAACATATTTAAAGTTCTATTTTAAAATTATGTTATTTACTTAATTGTCAACTAGTTATAATTTTCGTTAACGTTCTGCAAAAATTGCCTAATATATAGGTGTTTAACATCTACGAATGTGATTTAATTACTTTACAATTAAAAAATCTAGCGAGAAAATACTGTCTTTAGAAATGGTTAAACTTGTATTGGTATTGTATTCTCAATTCAGAAGACAAAACAAGAACAAAGTGCATATTTATGCATACGAAGGCTGGAAAGATAATAACGGCAACACAGTCGCCATGCTGTTAATGAACACGTAAGGGAGTTGTTGTTCTCCGCAGTCTACAGGAATCGCACAGCTGTTCAATAAATTGACTATTGCTAGTGTAGAATCTAATCCATACTTCTTCTCTATCTTATTTATGTTCTCGTTTTCAAAATGTGTCTTCCTCTCATAATCTTAACACGCGTTCTGAATCCCAGCACGTGCTATTATTACATTACACCGAACATCACTTTACTTATCATCACTGCCCGTCTCTGGAAAGCATTGCCACGGGATGTCAGAGACAGCCAAACTTTAGGAGCATTCCAAGAAATTGTTTAATATTATTAGAAATAATCGATTACCTTAGATTCAGATCCCTTTTGTTACAATGCATGTATTCATTTGTTTTAACCTGCTGTAGAATTATTTAATATATTATTTTTATTACTATCATAAATGTTCCTATCTCCTTCATAGATTGTCAGGGTTTAATTTTATGTTTTACTTGTATCTTTATTTCCACTTTCAGGATTTGCGTAGGTTGATATTGTATAAATTGTCATTATAATTGTTCATTTATTTTATTATTTTTTCTTCTTCTTAAGTCAATATTTTTATTTTCATTATCAATATTTATGTATTAGCATATGTATATTTATATACATAATGTTTTACAATGGTTTATATGTGTGTGTGAGTATTGTCAACTTTATTATCAATGTTGTGATTGTAATATTGTCGCTATAACTTCATGTAATTATTATTAGATTGGTAGAGCGGAAGAGAAGGTCTAATGGCCTAAGCTCTGTCAGATTAAATAAATAAATAAATAAATAAATTAACAAATATCTGTAAACGGAAGAGTACAAGGCTGTAAGTACAGTGTAAATTTGAACCGCTCTAAAGCGATGTTTTTTAAAAGTGAGCAGTATGTATAAATTAAAATTGAAATTGCACATGTTAGGTACATAAGGGAATGTCAAGATGGTCGAGAAGTTTGTAGCAATGAAATTTGCCATATCAAACGGTGGTCCTTGGAGTGTCAGACTTTCGACAAGGACGCTATAGAGTGGAAGATGGAAAGTTGATGTGTCCTATAGACAATGAGGGAATTAGTTGTAGAAGTCACAACACGCCGCATGCTCCTTCTCATAAATAAACAAAAAAAAAAGGCTTAGCTATGAATGTCCATTGTCTTTCAGAAGTGTGACAGCGGATGATAAATGTGGCAGGGGATTACATTGAAGAAACGTAAAAGTCTCCAGGTTCTAGAATAAATGTAGTAGTGCTTTATGTTGTCACTACTTTATTTACAATCCTCGTAGATTTGAATTTTTCATTATAATCGTATTTGGCCCCGCATAGTGTAACACGGTCATTTTCAGTAGGAACTTTCACCTAATATCTGAGATGGAATAACTGGAGGCATATTGCACTCAAGATGGAAACAATTTATAGGCGTTTTCCAAGCAACGATTTACCACTTTTTTTTAATGCACCTGTTTGAACAGAGCAAACCATAATTTACTACTTCTCACATTATCAACGTGGTTTATAGGCAGTTATACTGTATATTTCCTGAAAGATAGATAGATAGATAGATAGATACACCGGCTTGCGAAATTTCAATTGAAGATCTTCGAATGAGTGTGCTTGAAACAACTGTCGAGATTGGATATTACATAGAATCAGAGAAGTGATCCTGTATGCATTGTAAAGGGGGGCATTTTGAACACCCGCTCTAACTATTATCAAGTAAGGAAATATTACGTTTTTTGCGAATTAGTTAAATAAAGTATCATGGTTTGGTTTGGAACGTCCCTAAGGCTTTCTTCTTCCATAAACCATAAGAGATCAGAGTAAAGCGTTCTTAAAACTTGATTTGAGTACTTTTAAAATTCGATCGCGAAACGATGGTTTCCTCTTTAATAGCTCCCTTTCACACGCTCGCTGCCCTGCGCTGTGTAGCCTTCCTTACTTCTAAATACCAACGTACCCTTCAGACATAGCCGTGAACAAATTATTGTATTTGTCAGAAAAGCACGGAACAGAGCTAACGTTAAACTTAATCTAATAAACCACAAATTATGAGAATATATTTTAATATGAGCTAATTTAGCCCTACATGTAATTAATATTAGAGCAAAAAATGCGTTCAAATGTGTTTTGGGGCTGAGTTATGAAATACATTTAATAATATAAAAGTCGTTTAAAGATGTCAATTAGCTCAACATTTAATATTTCATGTAAATGTGTACTTTTCTGTTTTGGTGCAGAGTTTGGAAATGCCTATTAATTTAACATTATACTCTGAAATGAACGCAAATTTAACTGAAATTGTCAAAATCAACCTTACATTATGTGATCTAGGTTAAACCAATCTAATTTAACTCAATATTATAATATTTAAGCAAAAATGTATAAAAGTCTTGTCTTTTCTATTTTGTTCCAAGCTTAGAAATTGATGTAAATTTAACAATATATTCTGGACAAACATTAACGAAACCTAACCCATATCAACCCCATATTACGTAAATATATGTTGAACTTATATTGCCGCGAGGTTTATCCATTCCTAACGCGCGAAGCTGCAGCGTTGCTAGTACAACGTTGAATGGCGATAGGCACGCGTTTTCCCAAGGGTCTGACCTGCATTCCCATAATGTAATGGCGGAACATAGCTTCCTGCTCACAACAAAGGCCGCTCTACAAAAACCGCAAACGATACCACCGGGAGTTGGTCTAGAAGAAGAGGAGGGTATTTCTCCTTGCAAAAATAGACATCTGGAGAACAAATTCGGACAAACAAACCGTCTTGATGATAAAGAAGATATCGGGAAAGGAAGGGCGTATCTAAATTCGCGAAAAATATGCCCTTGCTATTATTCCATGGAAGAGACTGAAATTCAGAGCATTCTAGCCGACTGTAAACAACTTTTCTTTACCCCATTAAAATTTGAATGAGCAACATTTCAACAATTTTGATAAAAGCTACATTATAACCAGACATTAACTCGCTTTAGGAACACAAATTAAAATGAAGCAGAAGAGTGTACAAATCTATACAGAAAAGAAAGTAATATTATTGATCTACTCATGAGAGCTTAGAGGATTTCGAGGAATATCCGCGAAAATACAGTAACGTGTTAATTCTTCTAATATCCTACTATTTGCATATGATCTAAAAATCGTTAGCTCTATAAACGTATCTCCAATGGTGTTAAACTCCATAATGATCATAGTACCATAAGCTTTCTTTCTGTCAGTCGTCTGGAAGCTCTTGACAGTTGGCATGGGAATTAAGCGAAGTATTAAAGGGAAAGAATGGGGGGTCAAAAATCACACTTTTGTTTTTTGTACCATTTTAATATTTGATATTTTCTGTTCACTGTAATATGATTTTCATTAATGCTCCTTGGTTATAAATATTTTTAATAAATTTTAATTATATCACTACAGAAGACTTTTTTTTTGTTCTGCGACCATTTGTTTAGTTAAAATCCTATATATCAGGAACTATTTGCTCTAGAAGGCGGTGCTTTATCTTGAATGATAGAAATAGTTGTATTTCATAAATTGACAACGATTGTTTCCATAACTTCATCATTTGTTGTTTTACAATGTTGGAAGGTTTTAGCTGGCGTTTTCCTCAAAAAGTTTTTCTGTAAAAGAAACCTCCTTTTAGGCCCAATTATAGACAAACTACAATTATTTTGCATGTTTCCCCACATTTTTAGAATCTGTATAAGTTATCGCTTTGAAAATTTTAGCACTTATTCATGATAGTATTTTGATAATGTGGATCTGTTATGGTAGACTAGGATAAAATATGACAATGTAAAATAAAATAAAATGTTGGGGAAAAATTAGAAGAAAAAAAATTGAAAATAATTTATAATTTGCTTAAGAGTCATTGTATAATAGTGAAAATAGATCAGAAAATTTTAATTATGTACATCTTTATGCTGTAAAATTTCATTTCATTTGCTTTAATAGTACCCTAAAAATGAATGAATAGTCTAACGCCTGTTTTTGCTACAGAGACACCACAGGCGATGGACACTGATGATACATGAGATGAAATGATATATTGTGAAAGGATTTATTTTTAAGGAATCGTTCCAGACCTAAGTTATAGGGTACCTCCCCGGCATTTGCCATTTATGAGGATTAAGGAAAACCTGGAAAAAACCTGTGGGGCAGGACGGACCTGGCGGGATTCGAACTCTAGACCTCCCGCTCACGAGTCCGCGCCTTAACGACCTCGGCCACCCGTGGCGGTATAGTGCCCTAGAAAATGGGAACTGAAGTTGGTACATTTAACATTACAATGATAGGCCTTTCATTATCCCCTTAAGCAATTAAAAATTGTTTGACATTGTTTAGTAATGCTGCCTGTAGAGCTAATATCCTCAAGTGCTAGAACAGCAATAAGATTCCCGTTTATCGCTTTCAATACATTGTTTCTGTTTTTAATCTGAATTTAGATATATTCCTAGAATTCATGAATTTATTTATATTTATAGAAAAAAATTGTAAACGTATAAAGTAAAAGGTGGTTGCTTCTGGACAATAATTACTCTTATTTTGGCGGATTTGCTATGCTGGATTTTTTTTTTCAATCACTCGCCTCCCTGCTACAATATTTGGTTTTGAAATTAGAAAAACTGTAAGTCAGAATTGTCGAGAGAGCTAGAAATGTAATTTTTTAATTTTTTAATTTTAATTCTGCAATACTTACATCCTGATATCTTGGTTCTACATCAGGACGTAATACTCCAGATTTCATTTATTTATTCCTCTTATATCTTTCAATACAATTTAAATTACAATTAAATTTTACAGATTTTAAAATCTACACTACTAACACTATGACTAAACAAAATTAAAACTTCAAAAACAAAACCGGTACTGGAATCCAGCACTACGGCTATTTACTATGACTTATAATAACATCTACAATTGCAACTGGTACCCAGTAGCAATTGTTACATTTAAACTTTATTAATTTACAATTATTATCCAATTTACTCTATGCGTCTTCATTTCCGCTAACGCTCGGTATCCGGGCTGCTCCCCACTGGAATTCCTGGCAACAGAACCTGGACATCAGTGGAGTTGCTACCGGTCTCAAGCAACAGCTATACTGGACCATGGTGTGTTGACAGTGTAGTTTCCTTCGCTTCTCTCCTTCTCTTGACCTCTGTCTACTTCTTCTCTCAACTGCTTCGTTTCCGCCCGAAAACTGCCATTATTCCTTTCTTCTGTCAGTTCTGCTCTCTTCTTCTTATTCAAATTGGGTGTTATCTTCTTTATCATCTTTTTCTTCAACTAATTATAGTTGTAAATATCTTTCTTGCCTTTCCCTGATTCTCTCGGATCTTCTAGGGGAATATACCATTTCTGGCCTTTGGATTTTTTCTCTTGTTTATTTTTTGCCGTTTTTATACTCTTCTGCCATTTTGCATGATATTTTATTTGTTAGCTCGTTCAATGCCCTAAAATCATTTTCGTCTCTCATGATGTTCCAGATGTGTTTCCCAGCAAGTAGTCGTCTTTCCTCTGCTACAAATGACTGGTATTTAGGGCATTCAAATGAGACATGTTCCGGTGTATCGATTACGTTACAGTCCGTACATGTATTATTTGCTTGTAATTTAAATCTTTGCAAATATGAGCAATATGGACCATGGCCTGTTACATAATGCACTAAACCCTTATTGGGATGAATGTGCTTAAATAGTAATCTTTCCTTTATGGATGAAAATATTTCATGCACTCTTCTACCTTCTTTTATTTCATCCCATTCTCGTTGCCATATTTGTAATAAAGAATCTTTGATTTCTTTTTTATTCCTACACTTTTTACCAACAATGTCCATTATTTTTGAGTTATTTTGTTTTTTAAGTCAATAAGAGGCTGCTATTAATCGAACTAGATAATCAATTGGCCATATACCCAATATTACTAGTAGTCCCATTGTTGGAGAAGTGGAAAATGCCCCTGTACATCTCAATAAAATTTTTCTTTGGGAGCTTCTTAAAGCACGTATAAAATGAACCTCGCGTGCCTTTTCCCCCCAAACTCCTCCTCCATAGTTTAATATGGCTGCAAAGATGCTATTGTGATAGATTTTTATTCCGTTAGCATGTATATTAAAATATCTTTGTCCAATATTGGCTAACTTGAACATAACTAGTTCTTGTGTTTTCTACATGTTTCTTAAAATTTAGTTTTTCATCCAAATATATACCTAGATATTTATTTACTGCTTGTCTCTTAATATTTTTATTGTTAATTTTAATACTCGGATTTCTGTTTAAGTTTCCTTTTAAAAACATATATGATGATTTATGAGGAGCAATTTCCAATTTTGCTTTTATGCACCAATTGTTTACATGATCAGTTATTATATTTGATCTATTTTCAATTTCCTTTCTATTATTTCCTTCTATTATTATTAGTAAGTCATCTGCATATGCGATAATATCTTTTATACTGTTTAATCCTTCTATTTTTTCTATTAGAGATTCCAAAAATATGTCCCATAATATCGGCCCTAAAATTGATCCCTGCGGACATCCTTTGGTAATTCTAGAAATGTAATATGACTAACCATGTTGGTAATAATGTATCCACACATGCTACTTGTGTTATAAAATTTCGAATGAAACGTTATGCATGTTAATAATGCTGCCATAAAACAGGCGTCTTAAACTTTATGTTAGTTGTTTCAGTATTAGCGGTATTAATAATAACGGCAGTAAATTTAAATAAATGTGAGGCATTATAAAACGCACTGTCAAAAATAAGAGATACAATTATGAAATTTGATTGCAGTACCTGTCCTAACTTAAGAACCTAAAACTGGGCGATGAATATATATATATATATATATATATATATATATATAATGCGGTGATAGAATCAGAAGAGATACATTTCTTTAGATAGGTAGCTGAATATTCTCTTTAATGCCATATAAGAATAAATTTCACATATTTATTTTAACTGTAGAATATCAGATATCAAATAAAATTGTCCCATCATATGTCAACGCTAGGCTAACAAAACAGCTACTTAAATAAAGAGGAAAACGTAATGAAAGAACATGCAAAAGTAGATAGAAAGATGAGATTTGAGATGAAACATGTCAATATGGGTCTATCTTGAAAGATGGTGGGGGTGATGAAGTGGTGCACATTACAAAGAAAATTAAGCTGATAAGACTTGAAAATTTTGCATTAACAAAGTTTTATTCCCTTAACATTTATTTGAAATATTGCTCAATCTGAGCACGCATTTCACTAAATTAGAAACAAATAATATCTCCGTCGTTAGTTTACTTTTTCTAAATATACGAATTCGTGTTTAGCGGCGAAAGTTACACACATTACATACTTTTCAAACTCAGCACAGTCACTGCAGTTCCACATCCAATTCATGAGAAACTTCCTTTCTCAGAATTAGCATAAAGAATCTTGTCTTTCAAGTTTGGGCTCGTCAAACTGTGATCTAAAGAGAGAGGCAGTATGATTATAGTTCTACAGCATCTTCACTTTATGCATCCTCACCCTCAGAATTGCATTTTAGAAATCTTGTTGATAATGCTATTTTACGATTCTCCTGTTACAATCGCCTTGATAAATTGACAAAGGGAGATATCTTCAGGGAGTATTCTCTGGTAAGGACATGACCACAACCTCGACAGGATCCTAGCTTCTTTAACTCAATTTTCTGAATTTAGGACTTTAAATGCGATTTTGTGATGAGGGTTTTGGTAATGTTTTCTTTATTTTTTAAATGTGCAAACATAGAATGGGTATCTCTGAGTGAAACTGGACGAACCTTTGAGAAAATCGAATCTAAATTTATGCATAATACATGGGTCTATTGTTCAAGTGAGTTGTCCTTTTCTTTTAGAAACTGATATCAAAATAATTAAAATTTATTTTTATTCATTATAATTATGTTTAAAAGTTTAAAAATCCAAGCCTTTTAAAATTCTGGAGATGAGAACAAATTAATAAAGTAATGCCGTCGTGTCTATCTAACATATATGTAATATGGAATCCGGGTCCATATTATCATCGCCAAGGGGTTCCGTAATACAAGCATCGCTTCCTTGAAATATAAACGAAACTTTGATTGTATATCGAGCAACTCTATATCGTTCAACTGTCTTAATATTGTAGCTAGACATCGGAATTTCTAAGCACCAAAATCAGAATGAAGCGGAATGAAGTTATGTTGAAGCTGGACTGCTGATAACAGAAGGGAGGGATACAATAGGTCACGATTTAAAAACCATTCTTTCCCCTTATGTCTGTCACCCATTAGTTCTTGTTTATCAGCCGGGAGGTGACTCATAGCTTGTGTTTGTGCTTTGTATGTATTGGCCAAGTTAGTTGTACCTAATTTTATGTAATTACTTAAGAACGTCGAAATCTAACTATAACCCTCATCTCTATGCATGCATGTAAAGCGTTTAAGTGGTACAGACAACACGCTCACATATCTCTCAAACTTTCAAAGCAATGAATGAATGTATTCCGATTAACATACATATTAATATAACTTTACAACATTCGCAAGGGTACGTGCATTTCATAATACACAAAAAGTACACTATTTAAATAAATAAATAAATAAATAAATATGTTAAACCTCCATTGCTCAACGCAGTTAAAATAACAAATAATAATAATAATAATAATAATAATAATAATAATAATAATAATAATAATAATAATAATGTCGACATTAGCTTCATATACACATACAGAATATGGAAGAACCCCTTCTCCCTTGTCATGGAATAAGAAAACACAGTTTACTTTTTTAATTTTTTTTTTTAAAAACTCAGTTTAGTTTCCCCCCGCCCTCCCCCAGTTTTCAGCCTTTTCAGACATGAAATTCCGACCTGCTCCTCATACTTGCCTGCAAGCAGAGCCCAGCATGTTCCTTGTCCCCTTTTAGAATCAGTAAAGGAAGGCGGCAGAAACTTTTTTCTCAACACCTCAGTACTGCTACAGTTCGCTCAAAGTGTTCACTGAATTTCCATTGTAGAGGGAAGTCAACACCCGTATTTCTGTGGCTGCAAATAGAATTCAATTAGTGAGGGGTTACAACTTAACATGTAATAGTTCTAGAATTCTTAAAAACATGGTTCTGTAAAGGGGAATCACTGCTTGTGGATGTTATTGATACTATACAGATTACCAGCTATTGGGAATACTGAATGTTGTATTTAACTTACCACTATAGGTACATAAACATAATGACTGGTTTCATACTAACCACAGAGAAAGCAGCGTATGCTTCCTTTGGCATAGTTCTACTTTAAAGTATAGTTTCTTGCTGGTATTGGCCCTTGTGGGTAACCCGGTATCGAACGGTAGCTTTAGTCAGGCTTGATCTTTTCCTTGCTAGGTAAATTACTTTTTAATAACTTCCTACGGTACAGTTTTCCGAAGTTTCTGCTAGTGACCTTTAAAGGTCGCAGATTTCGACTGTTCTGCAAGCAGGAAGTGAACAATGCCTCTGCTCCAGCTATTATAAAATATTGAAGACAAAGTGGATTTATGACGTCAGTAAATATAAATGCCATTTTTTTTCCGAATGCGCATATAGTTTTCACCCGAAAGGAAGACAAATAGAAATTGGTAAGTCTGCTCTTATATTGTGATGGAAAGGCAGGAACTTAATCTTTATCTTTCTTCTGCACCGCTTGTTCACTGACACAAAAAAGAATGGGAAATAATTGAAACAAATAATACATAGATGTGTTTCGATTTAGCTCGGAAGCGCGGTCATTCTGTTTAAGTTTACAAACTCCGCGGCGCGCATATTTGCTGGATTGTATTTGATCGAGGTTAGCTTAGCGAAAAACCAACCTAGATGCCCTCCGTAAATTCACGCGCCTGCCCTAAAAATATTTTTTGCCTCGGTGTAATTTTTCTCTCGCAGAATAACTAATTGTTTATGACATCCATCTATCTACAGTGGATCGCCGAAACCACATAGAAGTTTAAACATATGCATGTAATACTAACGTTACTGCAGCTACAACACAACAACAACAACAACAACAACAATAATAATAATAATAATAATAATAATAATAATAAAATTAGTAGGGACAGAGGGGGAATTTTGATATTTCAAGAGCTGGTTGTTTGTGTTTACGCCCCCAATGCTTATACCTCCGGGCAGTAGACACCGGACAGTCAGACACGGATCTAGACGGGATCCTTACAGATAGTGCAGTCCCTCTCTAAGGGCTCTGAGTCCCTCAGAAGTGCCGCTCTCACAGTAAAAGCCTTCCATAACGCAAGCCCCTGCCGCACCACACCCAGCACCAACCCACCTCGTATGGTATTTTACAGTCTGATAAAAAGAAACAACGGAATGAAGTGAGAGCGAAAAATTTGTAAAAAAGGACCCATCCAATAAAGACCCATCCCCGCATTCATCTAAGCGACCGTTACAAGTGTATTAGTACAAGTCCTTGTAAAACATGAACTTCGTAACTTTGTGTTCTACTAAGAGAATGTACAACACTTTTAAAGTATTATTAAAATGTTACTCACATAAGCAATTCCTTGAATTAGGTAACGCCCACTTCTTAGTAATAAATTGTGTTTTAATGTACAGAAGAGATTATTGTCATTGCTGCGAAATTGCTATTGCATTTTTTCTCAAAAATAATGATAATTTAAATATTTTATGCACTTGTTAATATTCAAGGATAGTGGCTCACTTTGAGACGACATTCGCATACCTAAATACACAGCAGCATAAATTCCAATAGTCGAGAGATGGAAAAAGAATCCAGCTTTCCGATTGCGCTGTGTCATTAATTTTATTAATTCATTTATATTTACCTAAGTTTATTTATATTATTATGCAATAAATTTTCACTTTAAGGAAAATGCTATTAAAAGAGATTATTTTAAAAAGAATAGAAAGAATTATTTTCGTACTACGTAGCAAGGGCCTTAACAAAGCACAAATTAAGATGCCGAACTGAAATATGCATTTGAAACAGGAAATACCAACATCAGTCATGAGCCTTATATAAGCTAACTTTTTAATTATACTTAAATACTGAATAATTCTTTCTTTTATTCCTGTTCTCTCATTATCATCACTTTCCCCAATGCTTAGCATATAAACATTTTTGAAAAGATACTAAAACTTGCACTAGTATTTGTGGTTATCAATATTCCTACACTTGTAGGAAATCTATACAAGTTACAAGTGCACAAAGGGAAAAAATCACTTGTATACTTGTAAGTATGCAATTGTAAAGTCCATACACTTGTTATCTATTATATCAACCTGTGGAAAAAGTCTAGGGTGAGAATGGACGGCTATGAACAGCAGATCTCTGGATATTTATAATAATTAAAATCCATACTATCACGAGAGTAAAGCATATCGCAGGTATAATTAAGGTGCAAATAATTTGTAATTACATAAAAGCTAGTTATGCTTTCTGCAGCGTGAAGGTGGTACTCCCTTCTCCGCAAGGTAATTATATTTCAATCTTTTATCTCAAATAGAGTTCTTTGTAACTTAATCTGCCATGTTCAACAGTTTGGAGGACAGAGTGCTATGCAGTTAAATAATGACTTTTAAAATTGTTACTATTATCCTACAAAATTTATATTAGTTTTCCTTACTTTTGCGGTGAAGTAAAGATAAAGAAATACGAGAATAGCAAATGGTAAACTTTTGATAATGGTGTAATTAGAATATTTGCACTACGCTTTATACAGAGGTACCCAAAAATGTATACACACTTCAAGCAAAGAAAAAACAGTGTTAACATAGCAAAACTAAATTCACACAAACAGAAAATGGTGAGCACTAATCATCTTAGACTTTTACAGTTACAACAGTTGCTCAAAATGCTCACCATCGACGTCGATACACTTCTGAGTACGTTGAACTAACTGATTGAGCAACGTTTGCGAAAGTGTCCTCAGCGATTGCAGCACATGTCGTTTCAGGGTCATCTTCATTTAATGCATACAAAAATCTTGGGATGAAAACTTTCAACTTTGCTGTTTTAATAATACGACGCACGCTGTTTTGCTGCTCCCAGTCTCACGTGCACATTGCTTTGTAGATTTCTGCGGTGAGTGCTCAAAACGTTCCAAAACCATAGCTGAGGACGCGGGGCTTGTTGCTGTGTGAGGTCTCCCAGATCTGCCCTTGTGAACATCGCATACGGTACAACGAGTCTCAAATTTGTCTCGAATGCGTGCAATTATTAACTTCTGTTGGCGGTTCTGTTCTGTACACCCGTCTCCATTGCCTCTGAACTTCGAACAACATTCTCGGTTTTCCAATAACACTTCTCAAATTGCTTTCCGTTGCTCAAATGACAATCTTGGCTCCATTTTGTTGTAGCAACGCTAGAATAACATAATGTGAGTCACAACTGTTTACAGGACATCACACTATACATTACTGTTGTTTTTCGGTTCAACTTTGAAATATATTAAATAGATGTCCACTGTGAAAATGTGTATACATTTTTAGGCACCCCCTGTATTGTTGAATTCGTGGATTAATGAAGTGATGAGTTTTGAAAAACGGCAATGTGCAATTGCTAATTGCTAATCAGTCGTCTTGTGAATGAACATTAAGAATAAAAATGTGCTCCTCACAGGGGGAGCTGTATCCCAACCATGTGCATTTAAAATGCAAAGATATACAGCTAAAATGTTAATGAGCGTATGTACGTACTGTGCTCTTATGTTTCCTTTCTTCCTAGACTGTTAATTTGTTTGAACCTGGAGCAATGTCGGCTTTATGCGTGCGGTACGTGGTGCAGTAAAACGAGAAAAATTGCAAAAGCTGGGAAAAAAAAAAAGAAAAAAAAAAAATGAGCAGAAAATGAAGAATAAAAAAGTAGGACGCAGTTAATTGCACTTTATCCCTGAAGTAGCAGTTACCTCTTTTAGTAGTAAAGTTTTCTCATACCCTCAGGATCTACAAGCGCGCACACACACCATAGAGCTAACAGCTAACGCAACAAGGAGGACTTGAGAGATAAACAAAGCAAAACAACTGCTAGCGAATGTTCTCCTTTCGGGAAGAAGAACCGTTGCCGTTCATACTTTTCTCGCTTAATTCAGTTTATTGTGGCCATCCAGTTGCAACATAGTTATAAATATTAAATTATTGCATCAATTTTAAATATACTGATCATAAATGTGGACAAATATTCTTGTTCTTTCAAAAATATACAAAAATACGAAGACAGGAAAGAAAATAGTTGCAACACTCTCGCCACGCTGTTAATGCACATGTGAGGGCATTGCTGTTCGCAGCAGGTATAGAGAAATGACATAGTTGTTTAACACCTTCAGCATCACTAGTGCATTAACTGAAGACGGACGGATGCAGAGCTGTCGAATAATGGTGTAAAGTGATGTTTTGTAAAAATTAGGTGGCACGTGTTAGGAAATGTATGCAGGTGTGCGAGAAGCCTGTGGCAATAAATCTTTGCCAATTTCCAGAATGTCAGATTTTATATATGACGCAATAGACTGGAAGATGCGCCACGTTTTTTTGAAGCGCCTCATATTGATTTGATTCAATGACTGCTGGGAATTTTTAATAGTATTTAACGCTCGGTTTTACTACTGGATACTGATGATATATGAGGTAAAATGATAAATCGGGAAAGGATTTTTTAAAGGAAGGAAACATTCCAGGCCTAAGTTTAGGGCATTTCCCGGCATTTGCCATGAGAACAGATTTGATTGATTTGTTTTATTTACGGACGCTCTTTAACATCTCAGGTCATCAGCGTCCCATTCAAATTCAGGGCGTGAAATGGCCGACAAATTTTGCTCAGAGGTCTCTTCTTTCAGGCTTGAGGTTCTTCCTCTTGCCGTAAATGTACGACGCGGGATCCACAGCTTTACTTCCCTTCCGAAGGAAGCCATACTTTGACTTTTTACGCCCGGAACCCGCGATTTTGGGTTTAGAAGGCAAGCATGGTTATCACTACACCACCAGCACCGACATTTCTTTAATCTCCGTATCATAAAACTTAATTTTAGTTTCAAGGGTCACTTGTGCATGAAGAGGGATGGAGCATTATGCATCTTATCTGATCCAGCCAAAGCATAACATCATCGAGCACTTATAAAACGACGACTTTCAACCTAGGGGCATTAGTGAGGCATATTAGATGTGTGTAGCATTTTGATATACCGAATGAGGCTAGTCATAGCATATTTTTGTTTGCATATTTATTATTCTGCACAAGAATATGCATGAAGACAAATACAACAGCTAAGCAGGATTTCATTTCATAAGATCAGAGCTACCAACTCTTGCGCAATATTAAACATAGTGCGCTAATATGAAGTTGAACACATCAGGACAGAAACAGAAACCAGCTGCGAGGGACTTATGCATAAAACAGCACGGCTACTGACCATGGCAGGCTGAGCTAGTGTGCTTTTGACGTGTTTGCAGCACTACGCCCAGTTTTCAGGATGAAACTTTACCGCTTTTGTTGTTACGAAACATTAATTAGTTTCTGGGGCAGTGGGATAACAGCATGAATGAGTTTGGGAAAGGGCAAGCCACTCATTTTTCTTTTCACATTTCATAGTTATGTCGTTGAAAATAACAAAGGAAATTATTTACTAACTTCGGTATGGAGATATTAATAGTTTAATAGTTGTACATTTTGAAAAGAGAAAGAAAACAACAAAATAATTTATCTCCTAAGGTTTTTTTTTTAAAAAATATAATCGAATACAACGAAGTTGCTAAATCCGTGACTTTTAAAGAATGGTGTTAATAAATTATAAAATTAAAACATTAAACGAAAAAGTTCCATACAAAATAGTAAATCTTCAATAATTTATTCTCATTAAAATGCATAATAGTAATAAAGAAATTTTTCTGTCAACACTCCAAACACTAGAGAGTGGTTAAGTGGAAAGAAACTCAGCACCATAGTTTTTGGGGGCGATTTTCAATGTACGTATTTTCTGAAATTTATGCATCTATATGATGATAATGCAGAAAAAAAATAAAACAGATAATGCCCTTTGCTATTTTTGTATAACTGAAAGCGTTTTGACGTAAATTCACTTGAAAACTTGTATACGTAAAATTTGGGCTCACAAAAACAGATTCTCCATCATTAAGTGTAATATTTCGTGTGTTTCCATTTGTAATTCTGTTATTAGCTTTTGAGCCAGTATTTATGAGCTGCCACCCTCATATTTAATTAGATTAGTAATATCAAATAGTTTTATTAACTTCGTTTTAGTCATGAGTGTAATGTTATTTTCCCTGTACAAGTGTTCAGTTATGTGTAAAACGTTATTTTCTCCAAGTGTGCAGAAAGCTACCTCAGTCGTAAAATCTGACCTGGGAATTTGTGTAGCCTTTGGTAACAATATTTGTAAAGAATCCTTGAGCAAGATGTTTTTTTTTTTTGGTATTCTGTTAGAGGATTTCTTAAGCAGGGTAGGCATCATAAAAGCTTTGGCGACTGCAGGGATGTAAAGAAGGCCGGTAACCTCTTCAAGGGAAGAAGCCAACTGCTTGAGTTGGAAAAAGTCAAAAAGTTTTTCAGTTTGTAACTTTGAGGCCCGCAGTCAGTTTGGCAAGAGTATTCAGCGGGGCAATGCCAGTGAAAGGGCTTTCTCAGTTCCGTTCAATTAGTGGAAAGCGATAGTTATTATACCAAGAATTAATGGGCGACCTTTGTTAGTTAAGTGCAATAGTGTATGAAAATAAATTGTGTCATCTTCCATAACGAAAAAATATTAATCTCCAAGTATTCTCCTATGGTCTTAGGACCATAAAAATATCCAGCAACAGATTCTCAACAGCCGTCGCAAAACTGTAAGATAGCGGTAACCATCGTCGGAAAGGAAGGAATTATTTACCCCTGAGATTACACCCAGAACCTATCAAGTCAAATTTTCTTTTTCCAAATCCTTTCCTCCACTCTACAAACATATAATTTTCATTAATTCCTTTTCTTTTACAAATACCGCTGCACTTTTTGTGTTTTCGTTAAATTATTTTTAAGTAATATTTGTAACTTTGACATGTTAATACCTGATGATAAAACGTGACAATTTGTAAAGAGAGAAAACTCTGAAAACATTGAACTTCTGTTATGTTGACATGCCAGATTGATGCAACGGTAAACTCGCGCTCACGCACTTATGCTGCCCTCTTCCACCAACACAGATAATGTTTACACTCATAATTTTAGTTTCCGACCATGGTAAAATGTGTTAGTGTAATGCTAAGTCCTGGCAAAGGGAAGGAGAAGGACAGCGTTGCCATTAGTTTCGAAACAAAATATTTATTTTTTCGAAATTTATAGCAAATAGAGAGAGAAAACAATAGTTTTTTTATTAAGCTTTACTGCCAACAACTACGATGCTGAATTCTCTCACAACCTGAATTATTTCTCAGTTTTGTGTTTTGAAAACGCTGATGTTATGGGAAGTGGTGCTATGAGAAAGGTATAGTAGAGAAAGAAAGCGGGCTGAAAGCAGTAGATGAGTTTTGTTACATTTCCTATTGCTGACCTTGGGAACTGATTCTGTGTTAAACCTGGACTTCTTTGCTATGACGAATAAGCGATTGGTAAAATAAGGTAGCTGTTAGTTATAGGTATTTTATTACAAATGAATTTGCGAATTCTTTAATAATGTTATGTTTTATTAAATTTTTCATCGATTATGACAAATATCTCCCACAATGCGGGAGTAGGTTATGGCAGGGTGGCTTGCTTTCGGCTCTTTAAATGACAAGTTTAATTCAGGACTGTTTTTTGCGAACATCTACCAAAAGTAAATCATTTTCAGAAAGGCAATTAATGAATAGAGACATTAAATATGAATTTTATAAAATATGACAGTTATTTCTCATTTTCATATTAAACAAACATAATAACCCTCGAATAATATATCAATGTATATACTACAATGAAAAGGCTTGACATCCTGTTTTTTCTTTCAAATCTGAATAACTACATTAAAACATTTCTCTAAAGCGACTTAAGTACAAAGCTAAGGAGGAGATATTAAAATAAAAATATCCATTTTATGCGCTATAAAACTACAAATTTTAAGCATTAAATATTGCAAATCAAATATGTTCTGCTTTACTTCATTATACCTATTAAGGAAAAATGGACCCTTTCTGAAAATTCGCTGTGTATCCATTACCAGAAAATTAAAATCAATATATAAAATTTTAACATACCTGATAGTTTGCCACAAATAAAGAAATACGTGGAAAGTAGGTGCAATATTACACTAATTTTAAGCTAATTTTGTTTAATGTATCAATTATTATAATTGTTCAAGTTGTTGGAAATTTACCACAAGCTCCCCTTATAAGAACTGCAGTATTATCTCTCTAGGCGGCCTGGGCTCCCATTCAGTACGACCGCAACTGCCCCAGTAATCTATGGTCCTCATTATTTTCTGAGACATTAGATGCTATTTATCGTACTGCCTAGATCCTACAGTTTCTTAAATATCTCCCTCCTTTGTTGCAAATTCTCTCATTTTCCCCTCAGTACACGGGAGATAAATTATATTAGCAACAGGCCAGTTTAACCGTTGAACAAATTGATTTCATGAAGGCTTAATAATAAATTTCACTTTGTGAAGTATATGTTTTCTGAATGTAAGTGTTCCCACAACTCCCTTAAAATATGGTGATTAAAGGTACTCTTTTATAATACTGAGGTACAAATATATTATAACTCGCGGGCTAAGAACATGCAAACCTGCGAGAGTGCACTTACTAAACGCTTAATGAACACGCATTAACTTACAAATATTTTTTTTTCATAACAAAGAAATACCATTATCTCTGTGGCAAGTATAAATATATATTGGTTTTAAAAGTTCTCGGTCTGACTAGTAGATGTCGTGAAGATGGCCAAATTCCCACGAGAATTAACGTTAGATGAAGCGTTGTAAAGTTTCAGTGTAGTCACTTGTTTGTGTAGATCGTGTAAACTACCTAGTGTTAACATTTTCTACAAAATGGATAAAACTGAAATACGGACTGTGTTAAAGTACTTCGTTTTGAAGGGTTTAACTCCAACAGAAATACAAAAGGAGTTAGATTACACATTAAAGAATTCATTCCTTCGTTTTCTACGGTTAAAAAGTGGACTCTCAATTTAGGCGTCAACATTCATTCATTCATTCAAAATTGTGACAAAAATTCACAATGCCGTACTCAATGAACGCTGTTTGAAGGTACGAGTGTTGGCGGACATGCGAAATCCTCAATAGGTTGTGTGCACTACATTTAACACGAAGTTTCCCGTATGAGAAAGTTTTCCGCTCGATGGGTGCCGCATTTGTTAACTTTGGACGAAAAACACATTCGAATGAACATTTCGCAAAAGTGTTTAGACTTGTTTAAACGCAATTCCAGAGAGTTTCTCTGACGTTTCATAATTGTAGATGAAACATGAATTCATCACTACACGCCAGAGTCGAAGGAGCAGTCCAAACAGTGGGTGACAACAGGTGAAAGTGCACCAGAGAAAGCAAAAAGGTTCCGTCTGCAGGAAAAGTCATAGCTACGGTTTTCTGGGATTCTCATATTGTTGTGCTCATAGACTACCTCCAGAAGGACAGGATCATCTCTGGAGAATATTACGCTTCACTACTGGACCAACTGAAGGATGATTTTCAGGCTAAACATCCACACCTTACGAAAAAGAAAGTGATCTTTTATAACGATAATGCGTGCTCACACACATCTAGGACTGTTGTTACAAAACTACATGATCTTCGTTTCCAAGCGCTCCCACATCCACTGTATTCACCTGATTTGACTCCCAGTGATTAATTTTACTACATACCTGAAGAAATGATTAGGTGGATGAAGATTCATATCAATGACGTGAGATAGACGCTTATTTTTCACGTTTGGACAAATCTTATTTTATTGAAGATATTCAAAAGTTGAAAAATCGTTGGACTAAATATATTGATTTATAAGGTGGCTCTATTGAAAAATAAAAACATTTCTCTTAAATCTTATATTTTCTTGGTCAGGCCGATAACTTTTAGAATGCTCCTCTTATTTTCCTCTTACACTGTCAATGAGGTGAACAGTACATCGCCGAGAAAGGGGGAAATGGTGGGAAACTATGAGAGCAGTGAGATGTACAAGCATGCAGACACACTGACAATGCGATTACTATGTGGAGAGAAAATGGGAAAATTTAGATGGGGAAATTTTGATTAGGAAGAATTTAAGTATAAAAGGAGAGAAGGAAAAGAGAAAAAATAGATAAGAATGACGAAGAGGACGATGGAAGGAAATGTAGACAGAAGCGTAACTTTAGATGTATAATAATTTATGGATTTACAGTGTATATAGGGAAGATGAGGGAGAAGTGATAAAAGAGGTCAGATAGTTAATGGCTGATGAATAGGGGAGGGAATGGGAGTAAATTAGCATTAGAAACGGGATTAATATACTCCACTCGTCGGCATTTGACATTTATGAGGACTTAGGAAAACCTGGAAAAAACCTCAGTCAGGAAGGACGGTCCTGACGGGATTCGAACCCCAGACCTCCCGCTTAACAACCTCGGCCACCCGTGGAGGTGAACCCGTGCGTAAAATGTATTTGTAATGTGTATATAGAATTTTATAACAATATATACCTATTACTACTACTCTACCACTACTACTACTACTACTACTATTACTACTACTATTACTACTACTACTACTACTACTATTACTATTACTACTATTACTACTACTACTACTATTACTATTACTACTACTACTATTACTACTACTACTACTACTATTACTATTACTACTACTGCTACTACTACTATTACTACTACTACTACTGCTACTACTACTATTACTACTACTACTACTACTGCTACTACTACTATTACTACTACTACTACTATTACTACTACTGCTACTACTACTAGTACTACTGCTACTATTACTACTACTGCTACTATTACTACTACTAGTACTACTGCTACTATTACTACTACTACTATTACTACTACTACTACTACTACTATTACTACTACTACTACTATTACTACTACTACTACTGCTACTACTACTCTACTACTACTACTACTACTGCTACTACTACTACTACTACTATTACTACTACTACTATTACTACTACTACTATTACTACTACTACTATTATTACTACTACTACTACTATTACTACTACTACTACTACTACTACTATTACTACTACTACTATTACTACTACTACTAATACTACTACTACTATTACTACTACTACTATTACTACTACTACTATTATTACTACTACTACTACTACTATTACTACTACTACTACTACTACTATTACTACTACTACTACTACTATTACTACTGCTACTATTACTACTACTACTACTACTATTACTACTACTACTACTACTATTACTACTATTACTTACTTGTACTACTATTACTACTACTACTACTACTACTACTACTACTACTATTACTACTGCTAATACAACTATTACTACTACTACTATATTACTACTATTACTACTACCGCTACTACTACTACTACTACTACTACTACTACTACTACCACCACATCACCACTACTACTAGTACTACTATTGCTAATTTTGAATAAGTACGTTAAATTCTTAAGCTAGTGTTTAAAGCATAAATTAACGATTACTTATCAAACAATGGTCTTGACCTTAGCGCATTTCAAACATTTAGAAGATGCAGTTGTTACTCCGAAGACCATAACGTTCCTGCGATTCTTGTATCTACGTTACGTCATAATGCTCTCCTTATGCGCTCTCAAGTTGTTGTTGAACCTTAGATGTACTGGAGTTTAACTGATGATGCTATTCAACATCCACTTCGGCATTCAAACTTCCGAGGGGCTAAAGTGGCAGCAATTGAGCGTATTCACCCTTGCTGTGCAATTTGTTCTAGCCCCCAAGATGTTGGTGGTTTCATCCCTCAGTGAACCATAAAATAGGAATCACTGCATTCGCTCCCTAAACTTGGTACAATGCCAGTTAGAAAGGGCATATTACAGTTTAATATCCCCAAAAGGAATTGCTTCTTTCCAGAATGGAAGTCCCAACAGAGCTTTTCTGAGGTGTCTAAAGTTTATTTTTTCCCTCCCCTGAAATAAACATGTCTGTGTTAGCTAGCTCAGACGATTCTGATATTATTGTGCCATTCATCAATCGACAAGAACGTTAATGACTTATAAACGATTATAGATTTAAAGAAAATTAACTCCCAGTTTAACAATTCTGATGTCTTCTCTTTTACGTTTGAAAATGACCAACTATAAATTGTCTTCGATAGTGTTGCTGTTCTTTTCAAAACTGCTTAAATTTGAAAAAGTAGATCACCGGCTTCCGATTTAATTCAGGATATAAAACAGCCGATAAAATTTTCTCTGAGTCCTTTTCTGACAATCTTGAAGTTCTTTTACGTGTTAAAAATTTTCGAGGTTTTACTTCTCTTCGCAAGGAAGCCGTATTTAGGATATTTACGCCTGACCCTGGCCGGAATTGAATCCGCGATCTTAGGCTTACGAGGCAAGAATAGCTACCAGTAGCTCAACCAGGACCGACGTTTTGTGTATTGTTAAATGATTACTATTATTTATTCTTCGTTTAAAAATAAAAGTTTACCTGCCAACAGACCCACCTTCCGTTTTGCACTACAACTGGCCTTCTGCTGTACGACTCCTACTAGGTTTTGTTTTCAGAGTCTATGCCTCCATTTCTAAAGGCTCATTTACAGCCGAGCAGAAGCATTCGATTCATGCGGCGGACACAGAGGGGAGACAAAAGTATAACAGGATTATCTACGAACTTTATGCAACCCGCATCGCTCTCCGCTGTGTACGTTTCCATTTAAGCCTGTATTATTATTTCATGTCTCTATTTGGCTCGCTGTTTGAATGGAATATTGCAGGAATCCATACTAATTTCCCGTCCTAGCAGTAGCCAGCAAACGATGTGGGTTTACCGTAAGGTAACGGAATTACCTATTTCATAATTGATAAACATGAACAGCAAATAAGTGATTAATGAATTTTATTCTGCTGGTTACATAATTATAACAGCTATGTTATAAATTTATTATCCCCATTATCATGAATTATTTATACTGTTTACACTTTTGTATACATTTTATTCAACACTTATCAGTACAATAAAATAGTGTATAATGCATTTTTCACATATTTAATGTTTGAATTTGTAGGAAAAAAAAGTTTTCTTGTTGTTGATTCGATTTATTTATTTACGCTATTTAACATCTCAGGTCATCAGCATCCTAAATCAGGGCGAGAAACGGCCAATAAATTTTGCTCAGAGACCTCTTCTTTCGGGCTTGAGGTTCTATATCGTGCCGTAAATGTACGACATGGGACCCACGCTTTACTTCCCTTCCGAAGGAAGCCATACTTAGGATTTTTACGCCCGAAAAAATCTACCCATCCTGGTCGGGTTTGAACCTGTGATTTTGGGTTGAGAAGGCAAATATGGTTACCACTACACCAGCAGGACACAGAACACGCTTTAGCAAGAGTGTAAACAGAGTTTACAAAAAGTTCAGCGACACTTATATACTTCAATTACACAAAAAATCACAAGTGATAGCATTCTGAAAATAAACTCACCGGATTTGTTGCACATTATAATCCTTCAATGTAGGCACCATGTGTGACTGTAAATATCCACATTGTTATCTAACTCGTGTCACATCCTTTTCAACATATCTTCTGTGACCGAGGAGGCCTTTTCGCCAATTCTGTGCCTTAGTTCCTTGGAAAAGGTAGCACGAACCTGTGGTCACTAAGGAAGGAAAAAGTAACACACTTCAAGTCGGGAAACCGCATCAAACAAATGTTGCTTACTATAGAACTCCGATCCAGCGCTGACGCAACTCCACGTTCAGGTATACACGAACGTCATTGTGGAAATGGGGTGGAGCCCTGAACTGCTGGAAGAGAAAGGTTGCTGGCATTTCGGGTATTCAGTCATAACTGTAATCTCCAGGTAAAAAGTCCAGTCAAAGAAATGTCAGCGAAGAAGAAAGTGCAGTCAAGTTATAGTCTTATTCGTGTCATCACTGCACAGAGAACTTAACTTTCGCGAATCACGCTTATATTTGATGAATGGTTACCCTAAGTAACACAGGTGCCAATATGACCGACAGAGGTTCAGCTTTTGTTGCTGAAAATTAATGAATTTATGAAATCGCCGTCTACTTAAACCTGTCGTTACAAATGACAAACAAAAGAGAACGCTGTTTTCTTTATCAGCTTCTATTAGCTTATGTCGTAACTCCAATATGTGTCTTAGAATTTCTTAACTAAATCATTTGTATAATGTAGCGGTCTTTTATATGAGATTGGTTGTTGATTAAGTATGTACTCGTAGATTGGAGAGAACGTTTCGTTTATTGGTTTAAATTTGTAATTTACACTAAGGATTGATGCTTTGCATTAATAATTGTCTACCTCAGGGGAAAATACAGATGACTTTCTTTCCACTCCAATGATAGCTGCCGCTGACTTGTGGTTTGCTCCGACGAGACACTCCTGGCTGGGAATTTAATCATTTAGATATGACAGGGAAAAAGGAATAAGGGTGTTGACACTATAATCAGTCCATCTATAGTTTTTCACTACCACACTTTTTATTGTCTGGGTTCATAAGATTGAGCAGAGAATCGGCTACTCCGTGAAGGATTTCAGGGGCTTTGTGTCAATTTTGCTGGAAATTTGTTTCTTTACTACCATAAAAAAAAAGTTAACACTTAGATTTGGTTCTATCCGATGCGTGTCGTCACTAACGACAATTAATTACTCTCAATGGCTAAGAGCGAGTGGAAAGCGCACGTTACACAGTAAATTATACCTAAACGTAACATTAGCACAGATGCTTCGCTTAACAAGACTGAAGTATCTGGATAGTAGGCACATTGACTCTCACTGATGGTTCTCCTGTACCCTCTTCTGAAGTTATTCCTCGACTGACTAACGTTTACATTCCCTGGTTTTACGATACTTTTCCCTCACTTAACACAAAGACGGAGTTTCAAGGCGAAAAAACTCGCTTTGTCCCTGACACAACTATCCCATTCCTTCATGGAGTAGCCGGGGACGTGGGTTTGTTTACAATAAGGCACATAATTTCTTTCAGGCCAACTTTAACGACCGCCGGGTCCGGCCTGCCTGTCTAAGGAAAACAGCTTTCCACCCTACAATAGCACATATCTTCCTATTCACTTTAGTTTTGCTGCTCCATCCACGTTCATTTAATTATTTCAGTTTCATAAATTCACGAAAGTTTTCTGTTTTAAGTAGTCAAGTTCTTTGAAGATGTATGCAAATTTTGGGCATAAAAATGTTACCTTGTTCAGAATTATTGCAGTGTAAGCAGCAAGTGGAGATTCTCGAATGTGAGGAAATGCAGGCTGCAGCAGAAACAATGACCCCTTTTAAATCGTGCGCTATTGTTGGTTACGATTTTTCAGAGAGCTGATGTTTGTACCATTGCGTAGTGCAGTTCAAAGCATTTTCTGTACGTCATATTACATGACCTTGACCGCTCGCTCCGCTGCACATACTTGACAGTCAGTATGGAATGCAGGTCCAATGAACATGATGCGCTTGCAATTGAAACTTTTTTCAAATGTGGTGATTGTGTCGTAAGAATGCAGTTTTTGTTTCGGCAACATTTGGAATGGACAAGCTCTGTCACGGAAGAAGATTACGAGATGGGTCAGACAGTTCTAACAACATTTGCTTGAAACAATAAGCCCGGGGTAATCACCTACGGTTCGCATTCCATAAACGTGGCAACATGAATAGCTGCTTTAGAGCAAAACTTAACGCGACCAATTCCTTCGACATTCGCAAGCCCTTAACATATCGGATAGTAGCGTGCGTCGGATGAATTCTGACCAACTGATCGCGTTGGACTTTACTCTAAAGCAGCTCTTACTGTTATGATGTTTATGAAGTGCGAACCGTAGGTGACCTATCAGGTGGCTTCTTGTTTGTTGTTTGTATTCTGTTTTTATTGCTACCGACATCAAAACGATCAATTGGTTGAAATGAATTATTTAATACAATATTATTATTTCAATAATTGCCATAAATGATTAGAAAATAACGTAAAACGCAGGATAAATGATCAAAAAAGAACACACCACCTGAAAAATTACCCAAAACTTTAAAAAATATAACAAAAAATGCAAAATAAATTCAAAATTTTATATCCAAATTTCTCATTCAGAGTTTTAGTACTTAAGAACAACGCGTACCTGCTACATAAGAAAGAGAAGATCACACAAAATAAAAATCCAGATCGTGGTATTACTAGCTATGTAAATAATTTCAAGCCCACTTATATCTTATACTGTTACTTGAAGCTTCTGATTCATACTTTTGTTCGAAGTGTAAAATTATGTATTTTGATACCAAGCTTGAGGACTAGGTTCATCTGAATTACTTACTAGAGCTTCCCTATTTTATCCACAGAGCTGCAGTATATTAATATAACTATAAAGTAACAAAACAATGGATATGTTCCCAGCAAGAGTTATATTGCACGTAAGATTTCCATTTTGCAAGACATTTTTGAGTAGTACAAAAGCAAAATAAACATAAAATAATTGCCTGACTCTCCAAAATTGCTCTCCTAATTTCCAATATATGTTTACACATCATTGAACTATTCATGTATGCATGTAGACAGCACCGCAAAGCTAAATAAACAGTCTATATAACTATGTAACAAGAATAAATGGTCATTTGTACCTATGTCATGAAAAGAGCTGTAGCTGACACATGCGGTGACGTTTTTTTTTATTTATATACTTCTACAGCAGTTGTAACTTTGTTATTATTATCTTGTGACCGTTAATAATAATAGCTTCTTCTGCTTAATACTACTTTCTTCTTAAAGGCGCTCTAGGCACATATATTACAGGCTTAGTAGAAAATCTAAGGGAATGTGTGTTGGTTGTATGCTAAAACGAAATAAGAATTTTAGCAACATTTAAGAGAAAGTTTCATCCGTTTTTACTGTAAATAATTAGTGATCAAAATACCCTGAATGTAGCAACATATGTTGAGGTGAAATGTACACAAAATTAAAATGTTCACTGCACATAAGGAGTTACTAAATTTTACATTCAATAATTTTTAAAACATAAAACTGTTTGTAAACAAAATTTATTACGAAATTGCTAAAAATGGGAGACAAAAGAAAACTGTGTGATTGGGCTACGAAAAAATTTAAATACACATCGTGGGAGGCAAAACTACGAATATAGTTATTAATTAGATAATAAATAACTATAGCAACATACCAATAGTTATCTGATACAAATTCTTTATAACATTAAGCCCCAGTAGCTGCAAAAACGAAATGGCAAAATCTCCCTAGAGAAAGCTTCTATTAAATTTTTATAAATTAAATTATAAATACATAAAATAATCCTGAAAAGAATTCAAAGTAAGAATGAAGCTCCATTTAAACTCCAAAGAAAGTTCCTCCCCCCCATTCACGAGGAACTTCTTGCCTACGTTCTATTACTCGAGCAGCTCGGAGGTGAATTCCCTTGCTCTGCCACGGATCGTTGAAAGCTAGACATGTGTTTGCCAATAAATTAAACTTGAAAGTCACTCGACCACTCTAATTTGACATAAAAGAGATGAGCACTGAAATATCCATTGACATGCTGCTTTTTTTTAAGCAACAAAGGCACACGTTATAAACATAAGAACTAAAATTGCAACCATATAGGTATTGAAATTCATAACATATCACACATACCTTATGGAAGATGGGTTTAGAGAAAATGCGACAGTATATAACCAATAGGTCCCTTGGATTAGACGATTACTAAATGGACACAAATACACCCTTCCTCAATTTATTACCCCACCACTTGTGGCCATATATTAAGATTTTTTCAGAAGACAGCACATTTATCACAATTTAAGAAACTGTTGCGTTTGTGTCCCTCTTCTTTCCAAAGTGCGATCTGCAAAATAAAATATGACCTTGTACCATGTTGGTATACTTTTCAAAATGTATATAAGCAATATATAGCTGTTTATTTTTATGATTCTATTTAAAATCCCTCTTTCATATATTAAACCTTTTATGCTGTATGAAAATAAAGAAAAACGTTTTTATTTCATGTTATGAAAGTTAACATCAAACGCTGCAATATTCAAAACACCAAAAGAGATGTTGTAAAACACCCCCCCCCCTTCATACGCATAGGCTGCTGTTCTAAAAGTGTACCCACAATTTCATTTTTTCCCTCTCTTTGATGTTACGTGGTATGACAAGCAACATCTATCATTCTGTCTAAACCACGTGCGCGTTGTCACATTTTATTTTACGTGACCAACCTCCCCTCTTTGTTCTGAGAAACAGGCAAAGAGAAAGGACGAAAAATCAAACAAGTGTCCTTGCCTCAGAAAACCCACCAAATGGCCGTTTATCAACCAAAAGTTATAGATAATACTTATTCGTTATTTGTTTGTTTCTTAAAACTTTTCTCTTTTCGTCATCATCGTTCAGAAATAATAGAATCAGATTTAGATTCAGATCTATTCACCATGAGAATTTGTACAACTTTTTGGCTTCGTCATTATAGGACTAAATACATATATAAAATAAGATGTGAAAATACAATAAAATACAATATACTGGTACATTCTGATTAGTGAGAGTGGCAGCTGTATTCTTGAATAAAGATCATCTTCTCCATTTAGGCGTCTTGGGTCTTGTGGACAGAAAACAGAGCAGCACAGTGTCTCCACCTCAGTAGTATATACATCAATAATATTCTATTAGGTAGTAGGCACTTACGTTTTTCTAAGATCATCTAGTCATGTCATTACAGTATCTGGTAAATTCTTCAATTGTTTAGAACTGCTTTGTAATTAGTATTTATTAATTTCAGTTTTAAATGTTTTAATTGTTGGCATGTTCCTTAGATAAGGTGGTAAGACATTGTACAGTTTTAAACAATTATATTTGAAGGACCCCTCATATAGTTTTGTGCTATGCATATGTTGGTAGAGTTTAGTTTATATAGCTGGAGTTTATTCATGTAACTCGTTGGAGTTCATGTAACTCTTTTTTCCATCTTAATTATGTCATATCTTTTAGACTTAAAGCAGCAGGTCCAGTTTTTAATGTGCCATTCTAAGGTATTTCCTTATATGTACTAAGCTTCAAGTGTTTTGTTATACAACTCTTGTTTTACCGAGTATGTTAGATTGAGATTTAAACTATTTAAGCAATGCTAGTTGGCACGAGTAGAGCTTTTCTGCTTTTCTTAATCGCGAAAGTGAAATGCCAAGTTGGGACTTCCTTACTACGAGTCCTTCCATTAAAAAGGAATAGAAATAAAGATTCTACGTAAAGGGACTGAATCGCCATCTCGGTGCCTGATTTCCTAAACCAGGGCGTGAATATAAAACGTTCAATTTATTAGTATACAAAATATATACAATACGATAATCTGTTACTTCATTATTTTACAGATTTTCCTAATAATTAGAGTAAAGTAATAGAATAAAATAATAAAAATAACACAAAAATAATTAAACTAAACCAAAATATAAATTTACTAAACTACTTAGCCAATTTAATATTTCAAAATCTACCAAATTAAGAAAATTACTGGGAGCCAGTAAGAACTATAGCTGGTGGCCAGCTATTCTATCCTACTTTATTATATTACTATATTACTAACCATATCCGGTACTTTTATTGGAATTTCTCTTGAATTTACGCTCAACAATTTAAATATCACACTTATTATTCTTTAAAGTCTCTTTAACTCAAATCAATCATACTAATCGCCTTCCCTTTAACAACTTACTTCACTTAAAGTTCATTTTTCACCATTAATCTTTCCTACTCATTTCATTTATTTATTCTAACACTTTAACTCATTAAAAACTATCACCTCACTTCCACCATATCACTCTCTATCTTACCGCCACGGGTGGCCGAGGTCGTTAAGGCGCGGACTCGTGAGCGGGAGGTCTGGGTTCGAATACCGCCAGGACCGTCCTCCCTGACTGGGGTTTTTTCCAGGTTCCTCAGTCCTCATAAGTGGCAAGTGCCGGGGAGGTACCCTAAACTTAGACATGGAACGTTTCCTTCCTTAAAAAAATCCTTTCCCAATTTATCATTTCATCTCATGTATTGTCGGTCCTGGTGGTGTAGTGGTTACCATACTTGCCTCCTAAACCCAAGATCGCGGGTTCGAACCCGGCCAGGACCGATGGATTTTTCTGGGCGTAAAAATCCTAAGTATGGGTTCCTTCGGAAGGGAAGTAAAGCTGTGGGTCCCGTGTCGTAATTTACGGCACGAAAAAGAACCTCAAGCCTGAAAGAGAGATCTCTGAGCAAAATTTGTCGCTCTGAGTTGAATGGGACGCTGATGACCTGAGCTATTAAAGAGCGTCCATAAATAAATCATTCAAAAAAAAATCTCATGTATTATCAGTGTCCTGTGTATCGCCTGTGGTGCCTCTGTATCAAAAACGGGCGTTAAACACTATTAAAATTATTATTATTATTATTATTATTATTATTATTATTATATACATGAAAGCGGATTACCATGGAGTGGATGTACATAGAATTTCATCCTTACAGTTTCTAACATTCGCATTAGTAGCGACCTAAATGCATTTATTATTATTATTATTATTATTATTATTATTATTATTATTATTATTATTATTATTATTATTATTATTATTATTTCGCTAACTGCTGGAGACAGGCATGAAGTAGTTTCAAAAGGTTTATAGTGATTCATAAATTTCTGTTGAAAAGAAATATGTAGGACCTGTCATTGAGTCTTCTGAAGATATACTGTTTCCTAAGCACAAAAGAAATTCACAGCAGATTATCATGGACTAAAGGATCGTTTTAGAGAAAGAGAGAAAGGAGGCTGGAGCTAGTAGAAGTCCTTTGAGTAAAGGAGCTTTAAAATACCCTTGTAAGTGTTTATAGTTCGGTTTAAGATATTTTTAAATCTTGCTGAAATATACGATTTTATTATATCTGCTTATTTATTGAAAATGTCAGTCCTGGTGGTGTAGTGGTTACCATACTTGCCTTCTAAACCCAAATCGTGGGTTCGAACCCGGTCAGGAGCGATGGATTTTTTCAGGCGTAAAAATCCTAAGTATGGCTTCCTTCGGAAGGGAAGTAAAGCCGTGGATCCCGTGTCGTACATTTACGGCATGATAAAGAAACTCAAGTCTGAAGGAAGAGGCACCTCAGCAAAATTTGTCGGCCGTTTCACGTCCTGAATTGAATGGGACGCTGATGACCTGAGATGTTAAAGAGCGTCCATAAATAAAAAATAAAAAAAATATATTGAAAATTGTGAGTCAATAATATTTTCTAAGGTAAGCTACATAAGGTCAACAGCTGGGAGAGATAATGTATCTGCGCTGATCACCCAAGTTTGCAATTGTGAAAACAATTTATAAATGTAAGTTTTAGTGCATATGTTTCTCTAATACTCTTAATTCCAATTTAGTCTGTGTTTTAACGCTATTGTCATAGATGTTAAAAACCTATCCGGAGATGGGTCGTCATGTTGAGCCATACAAGCATAAATATTTGGTTCTACCCAAGCGAGGGAGAGATGAGATGAGATATATACCGGGCGGCCAGGAGCCACGGGGGGACGCCGACGAGATGCATAAAGTTTCAAGATGCTGAAGTCCCAGACGCCTGCAGGCCTGCGAGGGCTACGACGGCATTTCCCGACTGCGGTCCAAGGTAGCTTCCAAGACAGGAACGTTCTACTCCACCCCCACGCCGACCAATAGCAGTCAGCTCGCCCTGCACTTTCTACCCGGAACCAGAGTTCTATGGAATGAAGTGATATCAAGTGGGAGAGTGGAAATTCGTAAAAATGAAACACGAGGGTAGGTCCACAAGTTTCCGATCTAACCATTTTTCAGGTATGATAAAGACAAAAACTATATTCCACTTCACAATATAGTTACCCTTTATTGCAATACACTTATCACATCTTTGAATTAACATTTCAACCCCCTCCCCCCAAATAGTCAGAAGTCTTTTCTGCAAAATGGGCATAAACAGTATTCATCACTTCATCACATATAAATTTTCTTCCTGGAAGGTTCTTCTTGAATTTCGAGAACAGGAAATAGTCACTGGGTGCTAGATCTGGGCTGTAGGGTGCATAGTCGATCTTCTTGAAGCCACATTTCTTCACAGTTTCCTTTGTAACAAGAGCTATTTTAATGGAGAAGGCGCACATCCCGCCTTTTCTCTTTGATGGAAGCACATAGTCTGTGCAGTAGGCCAGCATAGCATTCCCCATTTACTGTTGTGTTCCCCCCCTTGAAGTCAATGAAGAGTATTTCTTCACAGTCGCAAAAGACTATGACCATGATCTTCTTGGTTGACTGAGTAACCTTGTCCTTTAGAGGCGGTGCTTCTTTAGGTTTACGCCACTCCATTGATTCTCTTTTGAACAAGGGATCATAGTACAGGACCATAGTTTCATCTCCTATTACAATGGTTTGCAGTACTTTTCTCTCGTTGCCACGACAGAGCTCCAAAAATGCCTAACAACACATGACTCGTTGCTGCTTTTGGACTGAGGAAAGAAGTCTAGGCGCCCATTTTGCACTAACCTTATTCGTGTTTAAATGTTCATGAATCATTCGAAGGACTGTTATTGTAGAAAGGCCCAATTTTGCTGCTATTTCTGTAACATTGAGCCGCCGGTCTTCCATACTTCATTCTTGCACAAGAGCGATGTTTTCAGGAGTGAACACCTGCAAGGGCTAATACGCTGACCGCTTTCAATGTTTTCTCGATCCATTCGAAAAAGTTTGGCACATTCTTTTACGATAGAATATAAGCGGGGTGCTTCCCCATATACACAGTCCAATTGCTGTTTAATTTCATTTGGAGTAAGGTCTTCTTTTCTGAAGAACTTAATAACAACTAGATACTCCATTTTGAACATGTCACAATCTTCTACACATAGCCTTCTTTATGCAACTATTTGTGAACAACGGAACACGGCGGAGCGAAAGTTACAGCTGCTGCAATTATTTACCTAACAGATAAGGTTAAGACACCAGATAAGGGATTTGTGAAGGCTATAATCCTTATCGGCGATGCCGGAAATGCATGGACTTATCTTTGTCTTTATTTGATGATCAATATTGGATAACTCAAAGGAGAACAGACTGTCATGCAGCAATCCCCAGAACAAGCAGCAGGATGTTCCCTAAGGCACGCATAATGGTTTTAGGGAGTTCTATGTAGAAAACGTTAAAGCTCTTTACTTTGCTACAAGTGAATGTGAACAAGCAGTTTGTTGGAGTAGGAACTGATTATGGATGTTTCCCGTGAGATTGGTGGAAAAAATCAAGTACTAAATATGATAATAAATATGTAAAAATAATTTAACAATTATAAATTATATAACAACTTGCAGGCTAGTAATTTGCATGCGAATTTAATATTAAGTATTCCGAAAATGCACTTAACATTATATTCTTAATTTAAATTGCAAATAAACGAAACTTTAATTTATTTTTCCATACATTATAGCGGACATGAGCAACTGAAAATAATACCTTTAACGACTAGTGTTTTACGTACAAAATTCTTTACAAATCTTTTCAATTTATCCAAACCAACGTGGACAAGTCGTCAAGTAAGCAGCTCCTATAACGACAGTAAACTAAGCTGAGAGCCTAAAAATAATTAGAATGCTGCATGACAGTGAAAATATTCGTGTAAAGATACGTACAGTATATAATTAGTTACCCAAGTCTCTATTCTCATCTCAGAAAATCAATCAGACTACAAATTTACCAAATTTTAAAGAAAAGCTATGTGGGTAAGCCTTGTTGGGCAATGTCACAGAACGATGGAACACGAGTTCCCTCTTACCTAGGCAGACGGTAACTTCCAGCAGGGAACCATGGTTCTATCTAGCGGTAAGAGAAGAGAACCTCGAAGATTCGAGAGGAAGGCAAGGTTCCTTGCGGAATAAGAATGCACACAAACTTAAGTAGTTCATAGTTACGCTAAGGGACGAGCAAAGAATACCTTGGACTTCCATCACAAAAGTACGACTAAAGCTTTGAGTTTATAGCTATGAGTGAGCGGTATAATTAGACATGCGATAACAAACCGGCCAATCTTCTACTACTCAAATATCTCCCCTCATTACAGCTGTGTATCTTACTAAATGCTAATGTTTATTTTACAGGAAGATGTAGTTAATTCCCTTACCACCATTTTGAGTGTTATAACGGCATATTTTCAACTTTTTGTGTAATATTTGTCGTATTTTATATTATTTTCCAAGGTTAATTTTACTGCAGTTTATCTGTTTTCTCTAAATGGGATGGAAATTAATGGAATTTTCGCAATTTTTTTCTTTCTGTTGCATTTTGATACTTTTTGAAATTGATATCCCAGCTATTTCTTGTATGGCGACATGTGAATTGAGTGTAAGCGCAGCGTTATATATTTTATATTTCTGAATCCCCAGGCCTCTCAGTGGGCCCAGTTTCTTTTATTTATTTTTTTAATTAAAAACCAAAGAAAGCTTCTGCTTCGTCATCAACATTCCTTTCCATTATTGGCCTTTCGCAGTATCAGCAATAACCACCTTAGTAATTTTATTATCGGAAATATTACAATTCGGTTTTATTATATTTATTTAAAATGATACCGGTGCCAAAAATGTATCCACTTTAACAGCAGAGATCTATTTAATATATTTCAAAGTTGGACCGACAAACAACAGTAATATGTAGTATGCTGTTCTGTAAACACATGTTTTTTTTTTTGGATTGATTTATTTACGGACGCTCTTCAACATCTCGGGTCATCAGCGTCCCATTCAACTCGGGGCGTGAAACGGCCGACAAATTTTGCTCAGAGGCCTCTCTTTCAGGCTTGAGGTTCTTTTTCGTGCCGTAAATGTACGACACGGCACCCACGACTTTACTTCCCTTCCGAAGGAAGCCATACTTAGGATTTTTACGACCTGAAAAATCCATCGGTTCTGGCCGGGTTCGAACCCGCGATCTTGTGTTTAGGAGGCAAGTATAGTAACCCTACACCACCAGGACCGACTAAACAGATGTGACTTAAATTACGTTATGATAGCGTTGCTACGTGACAGATAAATCAACAATGAACAAATGAAGCCAAGATTATCGTATGATGTTCTGTAAACAGATGTATCTCACATACATTATGATAGCGTTGCTATGTGACAGGTAAATCAACAAAGAACAAATGAAGTCAAGATTATCGTAAATCAACAATGAACAAATGAAGCCAAGAATTGATGTTCTGTAAACAAATGTGACTCACATTATGTTATACAACGTTGTTACAACAAAATGGATCCAAGATTATCTTTTGAACAGCGGAAAGTAATTTTGAAGTGGTATTGGAAAACCGAGAATGTTGTTGAAGTTCAAAGGCAATGGAGACGTGTGTACAGAACAGACCGCCAACGCGAGTAACAATTGCACGCATTCGAGACGAATCTGAGACTCGTGGTACTGCATGCGATGTTCACAAGGGCAGATCTAGAAGACCCCACACAGCAACAAGCCCCGCGTCCTCGGCTATGGTTTTGGAACGTTTTGAGCCCTCACTACAGAAATCTATAAAGCAATGTGTACGTGAGACTGGGATTAGCAGAACCAGCGTACGTCGTATTATTAAAACAGCAAAGTTGAAAGTTTTCATCCCAAGACTTTTGCATGCATTAAAAGAAGATGACCCTGATCGGAGAATGCAGTACTGTGAGTGCTTTCGGAACTTGGTGCAAGAGAATGAGGCCTTCGTACTTAGAAATGTGGGCATTTTGAGCAACTGTAAAAGTCTAAGATGATTATTGCACATCATTTTCAGTTTATGTGAATTCAGTTTTGTTATGTTAGCACAGTTTTTTCTTTGCTTGAAATGTATATATATATATATATATTCTTTTTGGCACTCTGCATATATGAGCACTGTCTAACATGATGCAATACAGAAGAAAACGAATGTGATACACTTAAAATAATTAGCTTACTATAATTATAAATGCACTTATTTCTGTTATTTTTATATTTTTTCAAAATTATAACAAACACCATAGATGACAGTTTTTAAGATTTACAAAACACTTTATTAACATGTGAAGGACTGAGGTTCCGAGGCTCGTTTTCATAGCTAAAATCTTGCTAGTATGCTCAAGCAATGTTTCAGAGCGCTGAATGAAAGTAAGCGAAAGTTCTGATAAAAAGTAGAGCAACGTAGACTTAAAAAATCGATAAAACCCTTTCCCCTTCAAGAGTTTGCAGAAAAGCAGAGACGCGCTTAAGGCGAGTTATCTATTAGAGAGGCTAGGAACGTAGACAGGGACTCTGTCTTTCTTTTTCTCACTTTTTGGACTTGTTCTTATCTATCCTTGCATCTCTTTTTCACTTCCCTGCTGCGCCTTTATACTTCGATTGCATCTGCTCCTGCTCTCTTTGATCTGAAAGAGATGTTCATTTTTTTGCACTACTAACTGGCAAAATCTTTTTGATAAAAGCCTAATTTTCTGACGTCATCCATATAAGTTCTTAAGAGCGATGAAATGTCGTGATATGACGGCAAAATTCATACTTTGCTTCCAGTGAAATTGTTGGAAATAATGGTAAACAAGTTGAGTGTAGTCAGTGTACTAGAAAGTATAAGGGAAGGTTGCAATAATTGAAGTTTTCATTCTAAGAACCTCGAAGTGAGAAAACAAAACGTAACTGGTGCTCTCCTTTATATGGGAAACTAATGTAAGAATAAAATATTGGGTATAAATGTGTACTTTATCTGGAAGATAAACGCACAAAGAAACATTTTATTAATTTCGCAGTACATTAAAACTACTGCAAAAAATCTAAACTTCATTTCTGCATTAATTGTGAAAAAGTTATATATTAAAAAAAATTAGGGTTTAGAGAATATCAGAATACCAAGTAAAAAATAATATCTATAGTAAACACGGACAGTAAATAAATTGAAGTTCGATCTTAACAAACTTTTCCGGGCCTTTGGTCATTTGGTAGTTCATATTTATGGGTTGACGTTTCGTCCAACATCTATGGTGGACATCTTCAGAGGAAGAAAAGTCTACTTGACACTCAGGGTCTGATTCTAAGAACGAGACTTTACGTCAGTAACTAAAATGAGAGTGGGGCTGTGACATGGGAAGCGCGAGGAAGAGTGGTATGGTTGCAGCGGTTTTAAAAAAAAATTAGATGAGAACGTTGACGATTGCGTAATAGATAGAGGGAAGAATTTGGATAAAAGGAATTCGAATTGTTAAGTTTTTGGGTGTATAATCCCAGGGGTAAATAATACTTTCTTGCTCTCCGACGATGGTTACCGCTGTCTTACAGTTATGCCCCGGCTGTTGAGACTCTGATGCTGGATACTTTTATGACACTGTGACCATAGGGGAAGGAGCATATGCAGATTAATAATGTTTTTGGTTATGGAAGATGGAATACAATTTATTGTTCTTGAACCATTGTACATAACTATTTCACTTAACTATTGACGAATGTCCACTTAATTCTTGCACAACTAACTATCGATTTTCACTAATTTATCGGAACCGAGTAAGTCCGTCCACTAACCTTGCCTCGCTGAATACTCTGGCCAGACTGCTGGCCTCAAAATTGCAAGACTAAGTGAAAAGGGTCTGTGTGCCTTCTCCATGTAGCGAATGGCTTCTTCCCTTTCTTTTCATTTCTATAGTCCCCAAAAGTTTTATGGTACCTTGCTACAAAGGCTACAGAAATCTCCAGGTCCGGTTTTATGACTAGGGTAGCTTTCTGCGCCTTGGCAAGAAAATAACCATGTAGGCATAATATTCAACACTTGTACAGAAAATGATATTACACATGACTATAACGAAGTTACATAAAATTATTGGTTACAATCAATCTAATTAAATGCGGGGGTGGCAGCTCATAAATACAGCGTCATGGTCGTTGCGACAGCAAGAGTTATAAGATGCTTCTTAATTGAAGTTATGTTAAAATGTTAACGTTTTAAAGTTTCAGATGCAAATCATAGAATACCATGTGTATAAGCGGAAAATAAACATTTGGTTTGAACAAGATTGCTTCCTTCCATGTGGTTATTGTGGAGAGAGGGGAGGTGTGAAGACTTTGTTTGCATATTTTGAGCATTTATCAAAATCTACATGCCTACTTCCATTAAGGTGTATTATTCTATATTTCCAGCTGTCATCTCCATGGAAAGAAACTTCAATATTGATAAATATATTACTTTAATTGCATTTCTTAAAAGAAAGAGCGAGGATTATAGAACATAGAAATCTAAAATGTTTACTCAATGTGAAATTGTAAAATTTTTAAGAAAAAACGGAATGATGGATTTCTGTTTGTGAAAGTGGCACGTGGATTAGCTGGGGCTTGTAGAAGAGATGTGCTGACTTATATGTTGCTGGAGAATGTATCCAATTTTTCCTACCAACTACCAACGAAGGTTGCAAGTAATTTTTCGTTACATGTGGGAACGTTGATGCTGTGGATATGTTAGCGATTGTCCGAAAATGTGTTCACCTTCGCCCTGACGGACCCAATCATGGTTTTTTTAATGAGATATAGGAATAGTAAATGTGCCAGACAACCAGTTGATGTCAACACGTTTGCGAAAATGCCAAAGGACATTGCTGTATTCTTAAAACTGTCGTATCTTGAACAATACACTGAACACTGTTACCTAAAGTGCTCTGTGTAGTTGTTAGCTGATTCAGAAGTTGGCAAACCATCAAGCGATAGGGAGGTTGGACATTGAATACTGTCTATAGAGGGATCTGTAGAGAATAAAGAGAAAATTGCATCGAACACCATTGAAAGAGAATGAAGAGATTAATAAACAAAAAATAAAAACTGTAAGTGGGAATCCTCGAGAAGAATTCTGGTATTCAGTTATTTTATTACAAGGAATGTTACAACGAAATGTAAATAAAATATCAATAACCAGATAAGAAGACAAAGAATGAAACACTTGGAAAGTCACAGATTTACTATCGCAATATTTCGAACAGATAGTATTTTTCCAAGGCAAGAAGACAAGTGAACGTAGTGAAAATAAACATTGATTATCGAGGGTAACGTAATGCATGGAAACATTAAATAAACAACAAGAGTGCGAGAGAGAGAGAGAGTAAAGTAAGAAAAACTTAAAGTACAGGTCTTATTAAAATTAAATTAACATATATGAAAATATATTTCTTATTTGATTAGCTACCTTGTAAATCTCTCTTTATGCTACATAAAGATGTAAACGGACTTTTTATATATAGATAGCCAAGAGATCTTTTTATGGAACATAGAACTATTATTGTTTCTTTTATAGTTTCATTGACAACAGCAGGTATACAATACTTTTGTGCACCCTTGACTGTCGTGCAACGTTTTTATATTCCGAGACACGTTTCTAGAGGAGAGCCCTTTTTAACTCGTCAGGATTTATTGCTTTACGTTTGTACCTTTTAGAGGAAGCATGCAAAATTTGGGAACGCAGTGACTTGCAAGCTGAAAGATCGATGATTGTCAGTAATACACGCAACGCATGTCTGTACAACTTTACAAGTGTTGCAGTTTTGTTTGGAATGACAGTAGGAAATTTATCCGCAACAGGACTCTTTCCGTATGTCTACAGCTGTAACGAACACGCATCGAATGTATTGGTTCTCATCAACCCTTTTGAACATTAAGCGCATTAGTGCACGATGAGTCCAGCGGCACTATTACCGTAATATCCGTAGGTTTGTATACTTAAAATAAGGGGGCATTCATCGAGTTACCGCCACGGATGACCGTGATCGTTAGGGTGCGGACTCGTGAGCGAGAGGAGGTCTGAGGTTCGAATCCCGCCAGGACCGTCCTCCCTGACTAAGGTTTTTTCCAGGTTTTCCTCAGTCCTCATAAATGTCAAAAATCGGGGAGATACCCTAAACTTATGCTTGGAAGCTTCCTTCCTTAAAAAGATACTCTTTTCCTAATTTATTATTTCATCTCATATATCACCAGTGTTCGCCGCCTGTGGTGCCTCAGCAGTAAAAATGGGCGTTAAACACAACTCCAAAAAAAAAAAAAAAAAAAAAAAATCATCGAGCTGGTGCATGGCACATATATTATGCATTTTGTATAGGGTTTTATTGGGAATGTTTCTACGGATTTAATTTTATAAATTCACGCCATTTTATGACAGACCTTTATATCAGAAAGTGTAAAAGGTGGAAGGAAATTTAGTGTTGTAATTCTATGAAGTGGTTCCGAGCTATAAATTGAACAAACTTTTCTAACATCCTTTTGCATTTATCTGCTTCATCTTTTATATCTGTAATATCGAATTTTGGGTAATATTCGATAGAAAAACTGAAATAAAACACATATAGCACCATTTTTCATAACACAAAGCGTGAATTATTTCGGTATGCAAAATTAGATTTTTGTATCGCTAAGGTGTTCCTATATCTCTTTTCCCTCATGCGTTTCCATTCGTAATATTTTATTTGCTAGCTTTTTTCGTTATGTAATAAACCTGCCAAGTTTTCCATTATGTCATGGTCAGAGCAAGGAATAAATTAAAGAGTGATATTATTAACTGGTGGCTATAAAGAGAGAAAACTCCAAAAATACTGAATTTCTGTTACCTTACTGAGCGTATGACGCAACGCATTAGAGTAACCTCTCGCACTTAATACAGTGCTACCCCCTTTCCCCTCTACCAAGGCAGATAATGTTTACACTAGTAACTCTAGTTGCGGAATACGGTGAAATATATTCCCATAGTAATAATTGTGACAAAAGAGAAGATGAAACTATAGCCCTCTACCATGATACCTTGCAAAAGAGAATCAATGGAGTGGCGTAAACCTCGCAAAGCATCGCCTCTAAAGGTCAAGGTCACTCAGTCAGCCAAGAAGATCATGGCCACAATCTTTTGTGAAGGAATACTCTTCATTGGCTTCAAGAAGAGGAACACCACAGTAAATGGAGAGTACTATGCTGGCCTACTGCACAGACTACGTGCTTCCATCAAAGAGAAAAGGTGAGGAAAGCTGAGTGGTGGTGTGTGCCTTCTTCACGACAATGCACACAGCTCATGTTGCAAAGGAAACTGTGAAGAAATGTGACTTCAATGAGATCGACCATGCCCAGATCAGGCTACCAGTGACTATTTCCTCTTCTCAAAAATCAAGAAGGACTTTCGAAGAGGGAAATTTAAGTGTGAAGAAGAAGTGATGGATGCTATTTATGCCCATTTTGCAGACAAGATTTCTGACCTGGGGGGGGGGGGTGATTGAAAAGTTAATTCAAAGACGTGAGAAGTCAGGCATGAGGTTCTTTATCATACCGTAAATGTACGACAGGGACCCACGGCTTTACTTCACTTCCGAAAGAAGCCATGCTCACAATTTTTACCCCCGAAAAAATCCATCGATCCTGGCAGGGTTTGACCCCGCGATCTTGGGTTTAGGAGGCAAGTATGGTTACCACTACACCACCAGGACCGACTGAATTCAATTTTCAATCACCTTTAGCGGAACATACTATTACAACCAAACGCACTGTATCATATGACCAAACTCTGCACATGTTGAGAAATTTTAATTAAATCTGAACGCGTGGGGCATTTTGAACGTGTGAAACTGAAGTTTTGAGAAAAGCGCTGCTTTCTAAAGAAAGTGGTGTTGGGAAACAGTGAATTAAGCACTTTACATATCAGAACGCTCATCATTTATATGTCTGTACTTTCCTTTGCGTCCTTCCTCGCTGCTGCTGTGCTACCTTTGCCACTTGCTTGTGACAGCTGACCTCCTGCTCTCGTAGAGTCAGGTCATACTGATCTATGAAGCAGCTGCCGAACATTCCTCGTCCTTTACCACAGATCTCGGCTCCTGAGAAGCTGAACAGCCCATATTAAAAGTAGAAACATCAAAATTTCTACCGCCTTCTTAGAAATAAAATTTTCTTTGGGGCAGTTTTTCCAAATGAGTGAGTGAACACTTTCATTTGGATGTTTTGCCTATCCACGAGCACAGTGTGCCAGTAGTTCGGAGCAAACTAGTCTTTAGGAGAATGGAAGGATTCTCATAAACAAACTGTACAGACATTTTGCAATGTCTCTGTGGAGACTGGCCGAGAGCTTATGCTCCTATTATAGAAACACCAGGAGCAGAGTACTTCTGATGTCCTGTCTATTGATTGATTGATTTGTTTTATTTAAGGACGCTGTTTAACACCTCAGGTCATCTGCATCCCGTTCTATTCAGGGAGTGAAACGGCCGACAAATTTTGCTCAGAGGTGTATTCTTTCAGGCTTGAGGTTCTTTATCGTGCCGTAAATTAACGGCACGGGACCCACGACTTTACTTCCCTTCCAAAGGAAGCCATACTTAGAGTTTTTATGCCTCGAAAAAAGCCCATCGACCCTGGCCGGGTTTGAACCCGCGATCTTGGATTTAAAAGGCAAGTATAGTTACCACTACACCACCAGGACCGACGTTGATCTGTAAGTGTAACATATATGGCATTTTTCATGGCAGATATATCGGATAGTTGCTTCTGCATGGCCGGTCTGGTTAGTTTTTTTATAGTTTCTAACTTCATCTTACCACGACCACCCAATCTAGTGTCAGTAGTCTTTCTTTAGCTTGAGGAAATCTACAGTCATCCTCTTTGCTAAATGATTTGACACTTTCTTCCTTCACTATTTCATATCCAAACATATACCATCACTTCCTTTAGGTGCTGGCGAGTCCTTCCTTCTCCATTGACAGTGCAGTTGTATATCTCATTGCACACTTCTGTACTGAAGGAGTGTGACAGGCGAAAGTGAACACGCGGAGCTATTTAAGTAGCAGTAGAGCCGGAAGGAAGGGCGGGGGGCATGCAAATGTTGATCTCTGTGATTGCTAAATAGTTGAAAGAAATTACATTGCAAAGTTTTTGTTGCAACACGGTAGAAAGTTATCCCTTAAAACGTTTCTGATGTAAACAAGTCTATATAACACAACTTACGCTGTCCTTACCTATATTCCACATAAAGTTGGGCCTGGTTAGGGCACGCTGCTGGACTAATTGTAATGATATATATTGTAGCTTTATGTTTGCGAGGCTAGAGTTAAACTACTGTGGGATATTTCCGAGCATTTAACTGGAATATTGAAATTAATAGTCATTTCAGGTTTCCTATAATGACTTGTCATTTCATAGGAGCACTGAAAATGTATGAGAGTGAGTCAATAATTATCCGGACTCTAATGTTATAACTTATTAGAACAACAGTAAAATTACATCACTTTTTAGCATAGCTTCTAACTTTACAAAACGCTAATTTGAACATTTCACCGGTTTTTATATTTCATCGGAAAAAATATTTTTGTTGGTCTTTTCTTCTTTGTGGAAAATGAACTATCTCTTAGATAATTTTTGAGTCAGATGTGCGAACAGCGAGAACCAGAAACATGCAGGATGCTGTAATATATTAAAATCCGATTTCAGAAGCAGAAGTCCAAATCATATTTCAATATTACTCCCTGTGAATCCTGAGGTCATGCTCCATATTCGATATAGATGTTTTTATCAACGATATCACTATAGCTGAAGAAAGCACAAATAACTTTGACATCAAAAATTATTTAAAAACGACGATTCTTTAATTAAACAAACTAGATGGAAAATTTGTTGCTAACTTTGAAAAGCTCTGTTGTTTACTATAAATGCAACAAATTGGTTCACGCTACGTTTATGAAAAACTGCCCGGACCAACGCAATAATTTCTGCGTTATTTTTCTGTGTTGTAGTTTATTAATGTGTTAAGAAGTTTTGTGTTCTTATTGCAATTAGAAAAGGAAACAGAAAGGATGCAATTTAGATGTAAACGCACCTTCAAAGTTATAGGTAAGCTTTATAATTATATTTGGCATTAATGAAGCAATATTTCTCATACCGCGGATATAAAAAAATATTAATTATTTATGACATTTGTTATAGAATGCTACTTGTTATGCAGAAGTAGGTGGAAATAGGCAATGCAGAAAAAATGCGTATTCAAAGTTTAGCAACACGAGTTAACAACATGGATGTGTTTATGGATTGTCCTACATAAACTGTGAAGAAAGGTTACATCCTAAACACTCTCTACAGGGAGATAAGTTAAAGTTAATTAAAGTTAAGAAAATATGAAACAGAGCGGAATGGATATAAAATTTAAACATGGATAATTTTTATTCAGATTTTATTATTGCCACTGCTAATTTTAAAGCGCACTGATGTACTTTATGAGCACATTTCACTTAGTGACTTAAGTAATGAGTGCTACGGATCTTCCTACAACCAAAACTTACAGTTGTAAGGTACATTTATTAACATACATAAGGATTCTGCTTAGATATCTACTCTCAATGGACGACTTCTGGGAAAATCTGCGAGAAAATTCAATATGCTTATGGGGACTAAAAATGAAGCATATTTTGTGATAGGTCCTTTGTTTCCACATTATTTAGGAGTTCATATAGCTAGATCCTATATTTTGTTTGTTATATATTTCTTGCATCAATAAAACTGTAAAAAAAAAAAAAAAACATTTAGCACAATGCCCCATCTGTTCGGAAGATTGGAACTTTAATGTCTTTCTTAAATTAGCTCATAACTGTAATATTGTAAAGCAAATCACAAAAAGTTCAACTGTGTAAAAATAGGTACATCTCTCAAACTCGTCGGTATAAATATTTATATATTTTTTAATAGGAAGGTCAAACCTTTTTCTAACTTATATTAGAGAATAAACATGCACTGTTAACCGTAATATTATAGCCAAAATTAGTTTTCTGTTTCTACGAAATGTTTGAAAATAAAAGCATGTACTTACCATTTCTGTATAGGGTACATGATTGCTACCAGCCTATAATCCTGTTACCTTCGGCAGGTAACAGAACCAGACTTTGCATAACACGCTTTAGTGACATATGAAGCTGTTTCACGAGACATCTACCATTTTGTTAACATGCACGTGTAGCCAGTAGAAAATACACACACTTTATCATCTATCCAGATAATTTTAAGTTTCATGTTCGCTGGGCAGAGAATGCTGGTAACTATTTGACCGATCCTACTGCACTCCCTCAGCAAATAAGGGGATTACATCGTTGCAACAATACACTACCCCCTTACTTGAAACAAAACAGACACAGTATTTTCCTTATGTTGTAGCGTTCCGCACACAACTCGGCAAATAAGCTTGAACTACGTAAGTGTTGAGATATGAGAAGTCCAGCGAATACAATAAAATGATACAAACGATAAATTCTTACTTCCTTTATTAGAAAACATATGGGAGGGGCTCAACACTCTCGCTGTTTATCTTTTTTAGTTTTGCACACACATGTCAACATTTTGTTTTATTACATGTTTGACCTTCATCTTTCGGTTTGTTTCTTGTTGTTCTTGCTATTCCCAGTTAATGCCACAGACAAGGATTTGTTTTGATGATAGTAATCCAAGGACTTTCAACATACAAAGGGGCGTTTATTAGTTTAATAACTGTGAAGAATGAAGGAGCAGACCACCTATTTAAATGAAAGTGCTTCAGGATGGCAAATAAACACCACACTCTGTTTAACAAATGTTTTTAAATGTGAGGTTATATATTCCCTCCTTTTATTCGCAGAGTTCTTAACTTACCGAGTAATTAAATGAACATTATTAATTATTCCCGAACGCGTTTCTTGAAAATATTGGGGGATGATGTAAATGAAGCTGGATTATTTAAATAATAGTTTGCGATAGTGTCATCGTCAGAATATATAAAATATGACAAAATTGATGGAAGTGATATAGGAATAAAAAGCAAGCAAAAAGTTTTCATATATACGTTTGTAATTTTGCTTCCATCGTGAATTACAACATTGTTTGTGCAGCACAGATAAACAAACTGCATTTTTTCCCTCTCTCTGCAAGATTTGATAATTTGTTTTATATTTAGTCACCCGATGGGGTTAGATAGTATAGTAAACAAATCTTCTCTTGCATTTACAACACACACTAAATGTTTACATTACAGCTAGTGATCAAAATGAATTATTTCAGTAAGGAAATTATTCGTGTAGGAACGTGCTTATAAACAAATGAACCAAGAGGCTTGTATGCTGAAAATTAATACCTAAAGTATAGATTGTTTATGGTTTATGCATGATGGAACACCGTCTCATTTTGATCTTATTGTTAGAGATACTTTTAATCAGCGATCCCCAAATAAGCAGATAGGTCGTACAGAACCGACATTTTAATCTACTAGTTCTCTTGATCGCATTGCATTAGATTTTTATTTCCAGAGACGTTTAAGGTCATTGTGTATTTAGAGCCTATTAATAATATGAAACTTTTTTGTCAGAGAGTTGTGGAAGGATGTCAGCATAAATTTTGGGAAATAGTAAGATAGTGAACGCAATGGCTGCTAGAAGCCTGCATTACAGAGCCTGGTGGCCATTTTGAGCTGCTTCTAAAGTAGTTAGAACTTTATGTAAAGAAAAAAGACTTGCAAGTTATAAATTTTATCATAAAAACAACAATTAAAAACTTGAATATAGAAGAAAATTACATAAACAAACAAATATGATTATAAATCAGATACAAATTGAAATGACCATGTGTTTATATGAACTTATCTTGTTTTTATGTTCTCTTTCAATTCCCCAAGGCTTTTCAACATACTTTGTTACACTCTGTAAGTATCCCTGTATTTGATCAAGAAAATTTCCTAAAAGTTTTTAAATAGAAAAGAGCATAAATATGGTGAAATTATTACAGTTTGACCTTTAGAGAACATCATATAATTTATAGGTAAGCCTAACTGTACGTATTTTCTCAAGTAATACGTAAAAGAATTGTTAATGTGAGAGGGAATTAACTTTTTCTAATATTTTCTGTAAATATATAACTAAAATATGTTTATTTTCAATCTTAAACTACTAAGAGTTTGCACGCTTCTAAAAAGATGAGGTAGCTTTATGAAACTATTTAAAAGAAAATGTTGACTAAATCTTGACATTGAAGCCCCAGTAAGCAGTAAGTAAAAACATTAGTTTCTGATTTGAAGTAGCTAAACAAGTCGCATGCAATTTTCATCTGTATTATTTTTTTTTTTTTTTTTTTTCGATAACACGACTTTCCTTTACAAAAGCTTGTAACTACTACAGAAAGTGCCTTGTCGGTCCTGGTGGTGTAGTGGTTACCATACTTGTCTTCTAAACCCAAGATCGCGGGTTCGAACCCTCCCAGGAACGATTGATTTTTTCGCGCGTAAAAATCCCAAGTATGGCTTCCTTCGGAAGGGAAGTAAAGCAGTGGGTCCCGTGTCGTACATTTACGGCACGAAAAAAAAAAACCTCAAGCCTGAAAGAAGAGGCCTCTGAGCAAAATTTGTCGGCCGTTTCACACTCTGAATTGAATGGGACGCCGATGACCTGAGATGTCATAAATCAATCAATCAATCAAAAAAAAATCCGAAAGTACTCTAATATAGGCTTCCTGGCGTTGCTTCATGTACTATTTTACTCTTTCCCAAATGTCTGTCTATGTCCTGGCACCCTTCTTAAAGTCCCTGGAAAATAATTTTATATTGAAAGTAAATGTTGAATACATGGTGACCTTTAAATGACCCAAGAAATAGAAACCTAATGGATTTCGATCAGGTGAAGGAGTAGACTAGAGTATCGATTCACTTACTAATTTGGGAATTGCTGATTTAAAATTACTATAACAGTAAGAACAAAACGAGGCCGTATCCCAGCATACACGAGTCACATATAATCTGTTTTAGGATGCAAACTCCTTGTTTCGTTTGCATAGTAATAAACACGTTCATACATAAGGATTCTTTTTCTTATTGGAGTAAGCCTTTTGAGCACTAGTTGTTTATGCCTTGTTCATTTGTTTAATATGCTAACGGTAACTGTAACCAGACGGCTTTGAATACAAAACAAATTTGAGAAAATCAGAACAATGCAACTTGTTTATGTGTACAAAACAATCAGTAATTCGCAACTAAGAGAAATTGACCATATGTATGAAATAACTTTTTACTTGTTTTCAGGTCCTCTTCAATTCCTACAAGTTTTGTCACAGTTTGTATATTCTGATTACTGCACTATTGCAACCAATATTTATAAACTGCAGCTTTAATTTTTATCACGCCCATATTTCCAAGAAACTTGTTTTAGGATAATTAATAATATTTTTAAATAAGGGGTGATTGAGAACTGTTGCGATAAATAAGACGAGAGTTAGAACATACAGAGAGGAATATTTTTGTTAAACGGAAGGCGCTCGTTTATTTTTATCCTGAAAAATGTTTGTGCAAACGGGTGACCTGCTCCTTCATGCCTGACAATTGTGAAACCAAGCAATCATTGGTTCATGTTTGTTTCTTTCTTTCTTTCTTTCTTTCTTTCTTTCTTTCTTTCTTTCTTTCTTTCTTTCTTTCTTTCTTTCTTTCCTTCCTTCCTTCCTTCCTTCCTTCCTTCCTTCCTTTCCTTCCTTCCTTCCTTCCTTCTTTCTTGCTTTCCTTCCTTCTTTCCTTCCTTCCTTCCTTCCTTCCTTCCTTTCCTTCCTTCCTTCCTTCCTTCTTTCTTGCTTTCCTTCCTTCCTTCTTTCCTTCCTTCCTTCCTTCTTTCTTTCTTTCCTTCCTCTCTTTCTTTCTTTCTTTCTTTCTTTCTTTCCTTCCTTCCTTCTTTCTTTCTTTCTTCCTTTCTTTCCTTCTTTCTTTCTTCCTTCTTTCTTTCTCTCTCTTTCTCTTTTCTTTCTTTCTTTCCTTCTTTCCTTCCTTTCTTCTTTCCTTCCTTCCTTCCTTCTTTCTTTCCTTCTTTCTTTCCTTCTTTCTTTCTTCTTTCTTTCTTTTTAATTAGTGTTTAACGCCCGTTTTTACTATTGACGCACCACAGACGGTGAAACGCCCCTTCGTGTGCAGAAAATCCTTGATGTTTCCGACCATTAAAACAGATAGCAGTTTTTTGTTTTCCTGTGTTAAATTGCAAAGTAGCGAAACACGTTTATCAAGCAAAAAGAACTAAACCTGAGGGATAAGATCATACATTTAAAAAAACAACAACGATGTCATATGTAGATATGCTTCCTACCTAAACATAATTACAGCAACTCCTTGTTCATGCTAATAGAGGAAGTCATTCTCATTGTTATTTCCTTAGACTTGTGTGTCTTATCTCGACCAGAGTTTCATGAACTTCATTACACAGTTTGAGATAACACCGCTTCTATAGCGTTTTAAGGTTAAGCGTTTTAGTGCCTTGTTCACTTTCATTCCAACTTTATTACTTTTTCTAACAACTGGAGCTCCAATGTTGAACCGAGAATGTTGAAGTTCAAAGGCAATGGAGACGTGTGTACAGAACAGAACCGCCAACGCGAGTAACAATTGCACGCATTCGAGACAAATTTGAGACTCATGGTACCGTATGCGATGTTCGCTAGGGCAGATCTGAGAGATTCCTCAAAGCAACTAGCCCGCGCACTGGATCCAAGATATTATTCAAGGACGAAGAGGTCCTATTGAGTTTCCACCGCGTTCTCCGGATCTAACTCCGTTGGACTTTTCCTTTGGGGAACTCTTAAGGATGTTGTATACCGTAGAAAACCAGCTACACTGACAGTACTTCGGGAAGAAAATGAAACGGCATATGCTGCAATCGCTGAGGACACTTTCACGAACGTTGCTCAATCAGTAGTTCAACGTAATTAGAAGTGTATCGACGTCGATGATGGGCAGTTTGAGCAACTGTTGTAACTGTAAAAGTTTAAGATGATTAGTGCTCCTGTGTGAATTCAGTTTTGTTATGTTAACACAGGTTTTTCTTTGGTTGCAGTGTGTATACATTTTTGGCACCCTCTGTATAATCAGGGATACACCATCTTGAGTTATAATATGTACTGCTCTAAGTTGAAAGATATAGCAATTTAATTAATTAATTCTTTGAAATAAAACTGAGTTTGAGACAGATAGCTCTGCAGCGTGGTTGGATGAAGGGTTGGCAAACGTTTAAAAATTTATTTACACATATTGATAAAATACTTAATAAGTATATCTGATTAACGTCTCTGATAATTGGAAGGAAAGAAGATATTAGTTTTAAAAAAATTTTTGTGGAAAATGTATAATATTGAAAAACTTCTTCAGTTATTATGTTGTATTATTAATTTATTTTTGGTTTGTGATTTTTAAGGTCACTCTTCTGCAGATCAGATGAAACAATAGATTATTTATATTTATGAAGTCAACATTAATTTAATTTTATTTATTTTCTCACGTACATGCCACAAACAGACAATATATTTTAAACTTTGATGGAAAGCAATACTTTGCAACAAAGGAAATGAATATATTCGTGAAATATGAAATGGAGATGAGCAGCTTATTTGACATTTGAAAAATATCATTAATAAAGAACCTGCATGTAACGGAAGGAAACTTAATCGTTATGCAGTTATATAATAATAAGGAATTGAATTTGTGTAATGAAATGTATTTTTTTTTCTGAGGTGCTGACGAAACTTCTCTGTGGCTGCAGATGAAAACGAGTTTTCGAATTTATTGCATAAGGAGCGCTTTTTGCGTAACTCAAAACCGAAATTTACTTTCCTATCTCAAACACAGAAGTTAACTTTATGGAGAAGATGGTTCTGAAATGCACTCTATGACAATGAAATAATCTGTTGACCATGTTGAAAAATATACAGTGCATAACTAATAAAATATTTGGTTAATCTATCTTCTGAAACAAATAAATTACATTTTTGTGTGATCGATAACTAAATGTTTAATTTATTTAAATTTGCAATTCTTTTTATCACTACAACAACACAATTAATATACAAACATTAAACGGTTGCATTTAATTGATATTGTTTCTTGGGCTACTTCTATCATATTCGCTTTTCTTCTTTAATTATATGTGCTCATATTTGTATTTCTTGTTTATGAAAGCATACACAAAGAAAAGCCTTTCTTCAGTCCACGACTAACACAGATACGAGCTTCTCATGAGATTGCATGAATAGTTTCCCCACAGTTTCAGACTATGAATGGACTTGGCAACATTATCCATTCGGACTTGTGAAATACCTCCCCAGCCTAGTGAGCGTGTAGCAGACTTCTAAAGTTGGAATGCCTAGAAGACTGGGCTACCATATGCCAAGGACAGCAGCCGGAGTAATAGTAGATAATTAGGCTGAATGAGCTCGGTGACTTTGTGGCCAAAATTTCCCAGGTGTCCGCCTGAAGATCGTATCATTGAACAAGTAAAAAAAAAAAAAAAAAAAAAAAAAAAAGTTTCTTGAGATAGTATCGGTGACGGCGGATGAAAACAAAATCATGTGTTTGCTGGATTGCATGAGAAAAAAGATTTACGTAATGAGAAAAATGAAGTTCGTGAGTTCCTACTGCAGAATTTATTGAGGGCGTTGAATCCGCTCATATTTTATCATTTTCTTCTCCACTGACAGCAGCAATACATTGCCATAGAAAGAACAGTGAGACGATCCTGTAATATAGTTTTCTTAAAATTAGTTTTGTGGAGTTTAGTACATTTCTGACTGAACAGTGGTCATTGTATCGTAATCAAATTAACAACAACTTTGTAACTTTGTACAGCATCATCACTGTTTCTAAATTCCAGTCTTCAATACAAAAAACCGAGCTATATTTACAGCAGCTTCAAATTCATCAAAATGCTTACAGAGTTCATAACGGTATTCGAAATATAAACATTATTATTCGCGGTCGCTGTAATTTAGTTATTGATTATTATAGCAGACAACATAAGCCATGCCAATTCAAGACCGTCTCCAATCCTCGGACTATAATGCGACTATCGATAGTACACAAAATGGCGGAGATAGAAGATTAGGCATGTTCCTGCTTTTTTTTTTTTGATTTGTTTGTTTAAGGACGCTCTTTAACATCTCAGGCCATCAGCGTCCCATTCTATTTAGGGCGTGAAATGGCCGACAAATTTTGCTCAGAGGCCTCTTCTTTCAGGCTTGAGGTTCTTTATCGTGCCGTAAATGTACGACACGGAACTCACGGCTTTACTTCCCTTCCGAAGGAAGCCATACTTAGGATATTTACGTCCGAAAAAAATCCATCGATCCTGGCCGGGTTCGAACCCGCGACCTTGGGTTTAGAAGGCAAGTATGGTTACCACTACACCACCAGGACCGATGTTTCTGCTGTTAAGCACATGGGTTTGCTTATTTGATAAGTTACGTGGTTTATTAGAGTTGCAAGTAAAACAACAGTAGCGTGTTGAGTTATGTTGATTTAGTGAAATTACACCATGAACTTGTGTAATAGAAAGTGTTAGAGCAAATTGTGTACCTGGTTATACCTCTAATTATGGCAGTGTACCGTATCCTGCTATATTTAAATAGCCGTCTTTAAAGGAGAAGTAGACACAGAGTAAGCAACGTGTAAAGAATGAAGTATGTATTAAATATTTCGCACCAAAATTTGTGGTTGGGGAGGACATTTTCCGCGTGCAATTTTCCTAATTTGCCATCACATATAACAACGAGGCTTAGCAATGAAAGAAACATCCGGAACAAGCGCGCTTTGGACAATTGTAAAGATGATTTTAATGAATGGTATGAGCAGGATTTCATAACATGCTTCAACCTCTTGGAAGTAAAGTTAAGAAAAGAAAGTTACAGTCATAGTTATTGCCAAGTAAAATGACTATTGCATATTCTTTTCATTAAAGGTTGTTATTAATATAATGTTGTACCATCTAAGTCGAGTAGGTTTAAGGAGTCCAGTAATTTAGAAATTAGGTAATTTTAAAAATTTGAGCTTGCCTGTAGCTAAATTCGATATTAGGTGTGGATAAATTAGATATTAGAGTACAGTGAAAGTAAGGAGTTAAAATGTAACAGATGTAGCAAATTGTATAATTGCTCCATTGCTAATAATAATAATAATAATAATAATAATAATAATAATAATAATAATAATAATTGTAGAATGTAGGCTTTCATAACCGGTGTCAATTAATTGAAGGGATATTAGCTTCAACATCTCATTATCATGCTCGCCTATACTGGGAGGCCATTGAAATGCACGAACATAGAAACAGAATTTGCAGCAAAGAAGAACATCTGAAATTGCAATCAGACCTTACGAAAACTGAGAAACACACGATCTAATCAGCAACCAACAAGGTGCTGGTTACTTCAGGAGCTCCAGGTTAGATACAAACCCCGTAACCAAACGAGCCAATCAGAGTACAGTTCCACAGGCACCCCTACCATGTATATCGATATCAATTCCAGTAGCGAGTCAGTCTCTGCCTCGTCTCCAAGAAGTTTACTGCGACCACACCACAGAAGATACCCATTGCAATCGTGAACGAAGCGTCTGGGACGATGAAGGCGAAGAATCCGAATGGATCACCTGCTCATAGACCGGAACAAGCAGTCCACTTAATAAATAATAATATTTTGCTCGTTATAATCGTTGTCTAGGAAGATTTAGCACTAGATCACGATTTGGATATGCAGAAATTATTTCATTAGAACAATTAAACATTTATAATGCATATTAAATTATATATTCAGCATAATTTTTGATATGGGCTACAACTTGTTCTTAAACATATATAAAGTAAATTGCATTTTGGATAAATTTTCTTTTCCAATAGTTTGATTAAAATTATTTTTTGTACTTGCAGAGAGCGGTCTAATTATATATAAATGGTTAATCATTATATATTTGTATGGCTTTACAAATGTCAAATCTATAAATATATTATATATTTAAATAATCCATTTATGTTGCATTTCAGTAAATTTGCTTTATAAACTTTTAATCATATTGCATATTTGAAAAATACCTGTTTGAGATATTTTTATATGTATTACAATTATTGCTCTCTCATTTCATTACTTATTGCAGCGCAATAAACGGCAATGGGCAGTAAGGATTAACTTTTTAAGGATTTTTGTGCCTGGAGGGTATTATGTAAGCCGAATTCATATTATGTTATATTTGTTAGCACATAAGTCCGTCCGTACCGCCACGGGTGGCCGAGGTCGTTAAGGCACGGACTCGTGAGTGGGAGGTCTGCGGTTCGAATCCCGCCAGGACCGTCTTCCCTGACTGGGTTTTTTTCCAGGTTTTCCTCAGTCTTCATGACTGGCAAATGCCGGGGCGGTACCTAAACTTAGGCCTGGAACGCTTCCTTCCTTAAAAAAAAAACCCTTTCCCAATTTATCATTTCATCTCATGTATCACCAGTGTCCACCGCCTGTGGTGCCTCAGTAGTGAAAACGGGCGTTAAACACTACTCTACTACTACATAAGTCCGTCCTGGTTGTGTAGTGGTAGTCATACTTGCCTTCTAAATTCAAGATCGCGGGTTCAAACCCGATCAGGACCAATGGATTTTTTTCGGGGTTAAAATAGTAAGTATGGCTACCTTCAGAAGGGAAGTAAAGCCGTGGGTACCGCGTCGTACATTTACGGCACGATAAAGAACCTCAAGCCTGAAAGAAGAGGCCTCTGAGAAAAATTTGTCTGCCTTTTCACACCATGAATAGAATGGGACGCTGATGACCTGATATGTTAAAGAGCATCCGTAAATAAAACAAATCAACAACAAAATTAGCACACGAGAAACATTTTTGCAAACAATTTCAGATACTTAAAAATCTTCGAAATATTTTCTAAAGATAAAAATTCCATCTTGAAACGAAATATTGCGTAAAATTTTCATGTTTGCTATTATTGGTATTGAGCGAAGACTTTCGTCTTTATTTATTTATTTTTCAGGCATTGTGGTACGTCGGTCTAGCCATTCGATAGAATTATTTATCTGTAATATATTCACTAGTAAAGTGACAGTGCAAAGTTATGCTCCTACTAAAATTAACTCATAATAACGTTGGTATGCCTTTATTATTGTAAAATACAGATTAAGTGAAATTTATTGTACGCAGTCAAGATGTTTTGTAGGATTATTCATGCTTTACTTCATGACTGCTAAAAATATCGACGTTCCGATGTGCTCCACTTTGAGGCAGCACATTTTCTTCAGGATCAAACCAGTCAGAGCACTTACTTTGAATTGTCGTTATCTCTATGAAACATTTGAAGAGCGCGCGAACACTCCTTTGGGTAACAGCGAAGTCGGTGAACAGTGACATTAACTCTCAACGAGCAAATTCGAGTTAGAAGGTATAGAAGGTTATATATGTTCTAAACACTGAACCACAAAACACAAAAAAAATATTATTTAAACAAAATAATCTTTGTGCCGTAACACATAAGCACCGAATGCTATATATCCTATTTACACGAAATTGACATGAAACTCAAACTTATCAAATTCTATATCTTTTAGAAAAATCACTGCAAAACTGGACTAGAAAAGATACCCAGGTAAAACCGTATAAAAGCATCAAGTGAGACAAACTTGAGCTATAACGGAGTAAGAAAGGAATTAACTATATGCTGCAGACATGAGATTTCTGTGAAACGTGATGGAGTGACAGATTGATTCACATTAGAAACGGAAGTATTAGCAACAACTTAGAAGTTCACTGTTTATTACCTATAGTTGATAGTTGATATGGGTTTAATTTTTGTTAATATGTACAACATATGGATAGAGTATCTAAAATTATGGCTAAATATTCACCTTTGAAAATTATTTTATAATAGTAAATATGAAATAATTATTTGTTATTTTGTAACTTACATCACATAAGTGAATATGGATGAACATTATTTGTAGTGTGGTATTTCAAAATTTGTGTACTTTATTAATATAAAACATACAAAAGAAATAAATTAAAACATTCTTAATTTGGCAAGAATTTCGTATCATTATCGATTAAACTTTACCTGTACCAGACCCGGTCGCTGAATTTAGCATAATGTTAAAGTCCACTGATGAAATTTATGAGCACATTTCACTTAGTGACTTAAGTAATAGTGCTGCGGATCTTCCAACAACCAAAACTTACAGTTGCATTATACAATTTTTGGACATACATAAAAATTCTGCTTAGATATCTACTCTCAATGGACGACTTCTGGGAAAAACCTGTGAGAAAATTCAAGTTTCTTAAGGGGTATGAAAATGAAGCATATTTTGTGTTAGGTTTTTTGTTTTCACGTTTTTTAGGGATTGTTAGAGCTAGGATCCTACATTTTATCTTTCATATATTTCTTGCATTAATAAAACAATAAAAGTATTTAGGACAATGCCCTATCTGTTCTAAAGATAGGAACTTAAATGTCTTTCTTAAATTAGCTCATAACTGTAATATTGTAAAGTGAATCACAAACAAGTTGAACTGTGTAAAAAAGGTACTTAATATGAAATACATGGTTTTAACTCTTCTGTATATTTCTTAATAGGAAGATCAAACATTTTCCAAACTTACAGTTAAATGTAATATTATAACCAAAAATTAACTTTCTGTTTCCACGGCAATGTTTGAAAATAAAAGCATGTCCCTACCATTTCTGTATAGGACACTTGCTTGCTACCAGACTACTACAGTACGGTCCATCCTTTGCGGCTCGTGCGAATATTGCACACGCTAAGCCGCAAAGGGGGAGAAAGCGAAAGCATCAAATAAATAATCAAATTAAGGAAAGCTCAGAGCAGGATCTGAGAAGTAATTGGGAACATTTGTCGAAATAACTCAATGGAGTGTAAGTGGATCATTGAAAGAACATTTCCTATAGTCCTTCGGAAGCTGCGATGCCTGACATAACCAGATTTTACATAACACGCTTTAGTGACAGATGCGGCTTGTTTCACGAGATATCCACCATTTTGTTAACATGTATGAGTAGACAGTTGTAAATACACATACTTTGTCATCTATCCAGATAATTTTAAGTTTCACAATGTCTGGGCAGGGTTTGTTGGTAACCATTTGACTGATTGTACTGCACTCCCTCAGCAAATAAGGGGATTACATCGTTGCAATTTTATCAGTACTTTACCTGCCTTACTTGAAACAAAACAGACACAGTATTTTCCTTACAATGTAGCGTTCCGCACACAACTCAGCAACTAAATTTGAACTACACATTGCATCAGTGTTGAGATAGGACAATAAAATGACATAATGACATAAACGAAAAATTCTTACTTTCTTTATTAGCAAACACTGATATATAGAGGGAGGGGAGTCAACCCTCTCGCTGTTTATCTTTTAGTTTTGCACACATATCTAAACATGTCAACATTTTGTTTTGTTACATGTTTGACCTTCATCATTCGATTTGCTCTTGCTACTCCCAGTTAATACTACACAAGAACAGAGAACAGCGATGTATTTTTATGAACAAAATCCGTCAAGGACTTTCAACACACGAAGGGGCGCCTATCAAGGAGTTCATTAGTTTATCAACTGCGAAGCACGAGGAAGCAGATCACCCATTTAAATGAAAGTGCTGCAGGATGGCAAATAAACACCACACTGATTAAATGTTTGTAAATTTCCCCTCCTACTTTTCGCAGAGGTCTTAACATATCCTTTAATTAAATAAATGTTATTAATTATTGTCTAACGTGTCTCTTGAAATTACAGTCAATAATGTAAATTAGGCTGGATTATTTAAATATTGGTTTGCGATAGTGTCATTGTGAGAATATAAAAATGTGACAAAATTGTTGGAATTGACAGAGGATACAATCTCAAGCAAAAGTTTTCCTACATACATTTGAACTTTTAGGCTTCACACAGATACTTGCATAGCGAGGACAACATACAAAATGGCGGTGGAAGTTGTGCTCAAGATGGAGGCGGAAGACAGTGCCTTTGCTAATCCTTATTGCTCTCTCTACGAAACTGGCTATATCTTGACAGGTTGCATTGCACCAACCATGGACAATCATGGCACATTATTTTTAGAAAGGAAACTGTTTCGATTGGATCAGATCGATCTCAATGAAACTCGGTATATTTTTCAGTTCAGTCATCCTCAATTTAACTGTAATACTTATTTTTCCGTCAAATAACACCTGTAATTTGGGGTTGCGGCAGATTTCATGCGACATGGTCTGTCACCAGCAGCACAGATACCAGACCTTCGCAGACCTTGAGCTATATCACCGACCGCGGTACACATAAGAGTATGTTAAACACGAAATGAACAATAATGGACAGGTACACGATGTTTTCTTTAGTGTTAAACGGCATTTTACTTTAACACGTCTAAATATTACAATCCGGAACTCGGTAAGCAGAAAAACTGTCATTACAAACAACAAAAGAATGTTGTAGTTCTGATATTTGATTACAGTCATTTTTTCCATTAAGTTCATTAAGGGTTTTTTATGCATACTAAATATCAAGGATAACTACTGTTTTTGCTACATTCTCAGGGAAAATAACACACCTGACGGGCAAAGTTAGTGGCGGAACGAGATGTTTTACTACCGGTAATTATATGTGTATGTGTCTTCAAGTTTAAATAACCGAGTTTTTCTCATTGCTATTCATTTATCTACGAAACGGACTTATGTAAGTACCATTTCTGAAATTTTACTAAAATTTGGAGCCCATGACAGTTAAAAGAATACAAAGCTACTAGAATTGATTCACTTCAATTGAAAGACTGCCATATTTTATCTGAAGTAACCTCACTAAGGTTAGTTGCACACCTTTACATTTTTACTGGTTAATTGTATTATTACAACTTAGTACAATAAATAAATAAATTGGAAATAAATTTTAATACATGGATTATTTCAAATTCATTCGCTATATAGGCAGTTAACTGTAAAAGTACATATGCAGGTATAGAATATTAGCTGGCGTTAGCACTTATCTCAGTATATGCAAAAATGAAACACACCTTAATAATATTAAGAATGTGTTTTGCTCAATGTTTTATCTTAAAAGTATGCAAGGTGAATTATATGAACACAAGAAAGAAAAACATTTTTAACTCGGAGAATTGCTTAATCGATACAGAGCGAATCACTTAAAACCGTCATCGCAAAACTTTCTTAAACGAAAGTGCAATTGATGCCCTGCCCGTGTGCCGGCAAGCTATGTACTTCTATAACCGCTAACTTTCGTGGCATGAAACAATAACTTCATTATCTAATCCGCACGTCGCGGCAAGGTTTTGATATTCATTGATCTATTGTCCGACCCTCTCTTAGTAATTTTTAAATTTATTTGATTACCATTGGTTTATCACCCGATAATTTAGCCACAGTATCTTGCAGCTTATGCTTTCCTACATGATATAAATTACACGCCTAATAACTACTCTCCGCCACCGACGATGCCTTAGAATTTAATCGAGGGATTAGAATGAAGTAGAATAAATAACTGGTTGGGACTTCTCGACTTGAATTAACTCGAACGCACTAGAATCTGCTTGAATGAATACTGCCCCGGACTGCTCGATTATAAGCTTGACCAAACGGCGTGACTAGCATGAAAATTGGGCGATTTCGCCTCCTTATATATATATATCATCTCTTGACGTAGTTTGCCACATGCTTAACCTTGATGCTTCCGGTTCCATTCAAGTAAGCCCAAAAGTACCACCAGCTTCAAAGGTTTAAAATATCCGTTTCTGATTGGCCGGCTCGTACAGCATGTTCTAGTGACGGCGCGGAAATTTATCCACCCCGCATATGTAAAGACTTGGGAAAAAACCATTACGCAATCGAGACTGCCCAGGAGTCCTTTTTCACTTTTGCTCTTATTTAACAACAGAAGCCTGCAAGCGTGACTTTAGCATTCATTTTGCGATTTAAATACAAAAATCTATACTACTTATAATTAACTACAGTATTACAAACCACCACGGCTAACATTACTATTTACATAATTAAATAAAACATTCAATTCATTACTGAAAATAATAAAATGCACAAGGTATTTATAGACACACAAATATTGAGCATCTCTCGGGTCTCCGATTATAAATTCTGCTACAACACAAGCAATTAATAATTTTATTGTAATGCTCAATGGTCATTGTTTCAACAACCCGCCATATACTTCAAGAAACTTTTTGTATTGATGGAAATTTTATATGTATTCTAAATTTATATTAAATGCATGACAAATAAACTAGCGGTGGGCCCTGCCCTGGAGTGCTACGCCTGTTTCAAATTTAAGTTCATTACTTTATCTAATATGTGAAATATTTTCGCCCACAGTTTGGAATTTTTCAGGCAATATGTGGTGAAGCAAATAATACAAAACCATATAAATGACTTTTATAGTGAAATTAGCACAAGAAATTTGCTTACTTGCTATTGGTACTTATGTTATGTACATTTGTTGTAACTTTATTAATTTTATCAGGTTACAAATTTCCTATGCATGAGATTAAGACAACATTAGCAACTCTACTGAGACACTTCAAGATTCTCCCTCCAAAGAATCCGTTCGAGGAATTGTACTTAAGTGCGCAGATCTCTTTCAAGCCCATAAATGGAGTTCCAATAAGACTTGAATAGAGAAAAAATTAAGAAGAAAGTATAACTCTATTAATTAACAGCAACTCGAGACTATAAATTTAGTCATTAAGAATGTAAATGTTATATTATTTTGAAATGTATTGTTATACAGATCTGTACTAACTGGAGTATATGAAATATTATTATTGTTTTAGTCTTTGTTTTCTTTATTTATATGTTAAAGGTTAACTATAATCTCCATGATCTAGTGTTAGTGTTTGTAACTACTAATCCGGAGGTTTTGGATTCGATTCCCGGTCATGTCGAGCAGTCTGCATAAGATATATTTCGGAGTTTTCATTGTTCTGAGAAGACGAATGCCGATAGCTTTAAGGCGCCAAGGACTCCGTCATCATTAATTCATTTCAGTTCATTATAACTCCAGATTTACACATACAGTATTCACGCCCAATGCACAAACGTGCCAAGAATAGCAATGCCGTCAAAACGACAGTAAACAGCACATTATAAAGTTAAATTCCATCCTCAAGCAAATATTATGTTCATTTCTTGAACTTGTTTTTACACTAAGATCGTTTACAGCTATGCACTTGTAAAATGTGGTTATTACTCTTTAGATGCGATTTCTTTCCTCCTCCTCCTCCTCCTCCTCCTCCTCCTCCATCATTTTCTTCTTCTTCTTCTTCTTCTTTTAAACTTTGGGCATCTGCAGCACAAATGTCATCCATTTTTTAACACATTCATTGCGCATAATATCAAGATGTACCACATAACTATTAAAGGCTAACTACAATTTGCTTTACATTATGGAGGCAAACCTGCGGATCTAAGGGAAGTTATCAGTAAATTATGTTTATGTATACAAGTGTAATGTAGCAACCGCAACCTGTATCTCACAACGACAACACAGATTCTGTGAATAAACATTACTTTTATTTGATTTAATATTCTGCGTTCTGATGTGAAGGAAAATTTATAATGTGTACAATAAAAAACATAACTTTCTTGAAATTTAAACTCTCTTGTGTGCATTTTCTCTGAATTTTGAAATATACAAGACTTAATTTGAAATGAATGACGGAGATATTACGGAAGACTTGTAAATTTGTCTATCATTAATAGCAATTATTGTGTATTTATACATGGGCTATCACAGTTTTGATGCCATGGTGCGCTTAGGTACATTTTGGTGGCAAGGAGAAAAACTACACCCTGCAAAAAATAAATAATAGTTAAAGATAAAATATATTTGCAGAATACACTAAGAAAATCCTTTGGTTATGTAACGTTTGCTAGTACAGTCTGGCGATCAAAAGAAGGCAACCGCGGGCTAAAGCCCGATGGGGACTTGAACTGTAAATTTGTATTATCGTTTTTTTCTAGTAGTTCATTGTCCGGGGTGCTCTTGAGGAATAAATGGATTCATTTTTCAGCTGTACATATTTAAGAATAATTCAAATTAAGATTAAACGAAATGACTTCCAAAGCCAAAGAATGAAATTATACACACACTGAAGCTTTTTTTTTTTGTAATAAAATACTATTATTTGGCACTACAGTGTATTATATAACAATAAATGTCTGTCATATTCGATAAGATTAGAAATATTATCATAAAAGCTAGGACGAAGACTTTTAACATTTTGGACGAGGGTTACGATATTCAGTACCCCACCATGAGCTTTACGACTTAGACGCAAACCTCCCACCGCAACACGCTCCGTCCACCCTCCTTAAGCTCGAGGTGTACATTCACAGTAAACAATGTGGTGGCGTAATTCATGTTGTTTCATGATCACAAGAACAGTTTTGTTTGTGAAGCCTCCAGTAAATTTTAGAGCAAGAATGCACAATTCACTACTTTCCTCTTTTATATTTCTACAAGGTTGAACCCCTGCATTGCTAGAAAACTTTCGTTCTTTCACTCGCAATTTATATTATATTTGTTTTTATTTTCTTCTATTTTTTGCATGTTCGCTCACTCATATTCTTCATCAAAGGATTTAATTTAGTTTGATCAAATGGAGTCTAATGATTCAGTGGTACTTTATGTTAATTCTCAGTTCTAAACAAATCACACTTCTATTGTTTAAGCGTAGGGAAGTAGGGAGTTATAATGTAACAGATGGAGCAAATTGGATACTTTGGTGAGTTGATTTGCTATTAATAATAATAATAATAATAATAATAATAATAATAATACTACTACTACTACTCATAATAATAATAATGATAATAATAATAATAATAATAATAATAATAATAATAATAATAATAATAATAATAATTGTAGAATGTAGGCTGTCATAATCGGTGTTAATTAAGTGAGGTGAAATTTTATTAGCTTCAACATCTCATTATCATGTTTGCCTATACCGAGAGGCGCTTGAAATGCACAAGCATGGAAATACTTCTGCAGGAAGCTCTGAATTTGCAATCAACATGGATCCAGCCTTACGAAGACTCAGAAACAATAATATAATCAGCAACTGACAGGCTACTGGTTACGCCAGAAATCAGTACAGGTCACCTGGGACTTTTATCAGGTAGATGTCAATTGTGGGCAGTACCTAGCCGTTCACGGCTTTACCTGCTCGATGGACTTCGGTGATTTAAAAACGAACCAGGAAGAGGGTTTCGATATTGGTAATGTGGTGGGTTTCGGGTTTTACCAACGGCACGTGGTTTTTCCTGGCGGTCACCCATCCAAATACTGGCCACGCCGGATGCTGCTGAACCTCGGTGTCAACCGGGGTCCTCAGCAAGGTTGTCGTTGGCGAGGGTTCGGAGGGTAATTGAGAGATCAGGGTTTGGCAGCCAGCTGTGTTTGAGAAAAGGTGCATTTCTACCCTGAGGTGTTAGAAACTTTTCACCAAGGGTTTCCATGATGTCCTTGAGGAGACTGTATGATCTACATCTTCTAGGGAATCAATGATCGTATCCCCATAGTGATCTGACCAGCTCATTTTGATGGTTCGAGATGATGTTATGAACCGTCCGGGCTCTCTCCCGTATGACTTCGATGATATATGCAACATTGGAGTGATCATCACTAGATCTTGATTTGGATATGGAAATTTTTTCATTAGAACAATGAAGATTTATAATGCAAATTAAATTATATATTCAGTATAGCTCTTAATGGGTTTCAACTTGTTCTTAAACATATATAAAGTATATCGCATGTTGCATTATATTTTCTTTTCTTAAAATTATTTGTTCTACTTGTAGAGAGCAGTCTAATTATATATAAATGGTTAACCATTATATAGTTGTATGGCTTTACAAATGTAAGAGCTATAAATAAATGCATATATATTTAAACAATCCATTAATTTTGCACTGAAGTAAATTTGTTCAAAATAATTATAATCTTATTGCATAAATGAAAAGTACCTGTTTAAGATATTCTTATGTAAGCACAGTTTTTGTATTAAAATTATTGCTCTCTCATTTCATTGCTTATTGCAGGCAATAAACGGCAATGAGCAGTAAGAATTAACGGTTTTTTGTGCCGGGAGATAGCATTGTGTAAATCGAATTCATATTATATTATATTTCCTTCTCACATGAGAAATACGGTTTGTAAACCATTTCAGATACTTAAAATATTTTCTAAAGGTAAAAATTCCTTCTTGTAAACGAAATTGTGTGTAAAATGATCATGTTTGCTATTAGGAGTATTTGGCAAAGACTCTCACCTTTATTTATTTATTTTCTCCGCTTATGGTACGTACAACCTGGTCATTTATTGGAATTATTTATCTATTATATGTTCACTAGTAAAATGACAGAGCAGAGTTATGCTCGCACTAAAATTAACTCATAAGAACGTAGGTACATCTTTATTATTGTAAAATGCAGATTAAGTGATATTTATTGTACGCAGCCAAGTTGTTTTGTAGGATTATCCATGGAGATGAATAAAGCATGTTTTACTGCATGACTGCTGAAATTGACGACGTTCCAATGTGCTCCAATTTGAGGTAGCACATTTTCTTCTGTAACAAACCAATCAGAGCACTTACTTTAAATTCCCACTTACACGGATTTGACGTTAACGATGAACAGCGACATTAGCTCTCAACGTGCAAATTCGAGTTAGAAGGTAAGGATATAATATGTCCTAAACACTGCAACACAAAACACAAGAAAAATATTATTTGAACAAAATAATCTTTGTGCTGTAACACACAAGGACTGAATGCTATATATCCTATTTACACGAAATTGATATGAAACTCAAAGTTATCAGATTCTATATCTTGTGGAAAAGTCACTGCATAACTGGATAGAAAAGATACCCAGGTAAAACCGTATAAAAGCATCAAGCAAGTTAAACTTGAGCTATAACGGAGTAAGAAAGGAATTAACTACATGCTGCAGACATGCGATTTCTGTAAAAACGTGACGGAGTGACATTGAATCATATTAAAAACGGATTTATTAGCTACAACTTAGAAGTTCCATTGTGTTAGCTATAGCTGTTATCGGCTTAATTTTTGTTAATATGTACAACATATGGATAGAGTATCTGAAATTATTGCTGAATATACACTTTTAAAAACATAAAATAATTATTTGTTATATTGTAACTTATCCGTACTTAAGTGAGTATGGATAAACATTTATGGGAAGCTTGTTTCACTAGATATCCACCATTTTGTTCACATATATGTGTAGACAGTTGAAAATACACGTACTTTGTCATCTATCCAGATAATTTTCAGTTTCATGTTGTCTGGGCAGAGAATGCTGGTAACTATTTGACCGATCCTACTGCACTCCCTCAATAAATAAGGGGATTGCATCGTTGCAACAATACACTACCCCCTTAGTTGAAACAAAACAGAAACGGTGTTTTCCTTGTGATGGAGCGTTCTGCACACAACTCGGCAACAAAGCTTGAACTACACATTGCATCATTGTTGAGACAGGACAAGTCCAGTGATATGACAATTCTTACTTCCTTTGTTAGCATACCTTTATATATGAGAGAGGCGGGTCAGTAACTATCCGCATTCTCGCAGTTTATCTTCATTAGTTTTACAGGTATATCTAGACATATCAACATTTTGTTTTGTTACATGTCTGACCTTCATCATTGGATTTGTTTCTTGTTTGTCTCGCTACCCCCACTTAACACCACAGAAGAACGGAAAACAGCGAATTGTTTTGATGATAGTAATCGTCGGTCAAGGACTTTCCACTCACGAAGGGGCGTATACAGAGGAATTTATTAGTTTATCAACTATGAAGCATGAAGAAGCAGATTACCCATTTAAATAAAAGACGTATATAATGGAAGGGGCCCAAAGATGTGCTTTCTCTTACGATTGGTATAAAGCTATGGTTTGCATCCCAGATTTCAGAGCATTGTGCATAGAAAACCCCTAAATAAACACCAAACTCTGTTTAACAAATATTTCTAAATGCAAGGTCTACTTTCCTCCTTTGTCAGGTTTTTAAACATAACAGGGAAGAACAAAACAAGAACGGTGAAAAGCGGACATAGACGGTTCCTAACATTGCTACCAAATAGAGCACTACAAAATGGGCAGAACCCATTCGGGCCTATCAAAAGAGCCAATTTCAATGCAGAAGTCGAGCAGAAAGTTTCGAAAACAAAAAGCCAGTGTCATACCCCCAGCAACATGTCACGACCGTGTAACAGAACCAAAGTAATGAAATAGCAGAACGGAAAATTTGCGAAAAGGAAAACATAAACCGACCAGGGTAAACAACCCAAGATCGTCCGACTCTTAAGATATATCCTCAATGTAAATTTAAACTAATACTACTTGAAACATATTCTTTCCTTTGTCAGACAAATTAGTTTATATTTATAGTCGCCTCCGTTTACAGACTATATCGTTTATATTGAATTTAAAAACAAGTAACTCCTTTGGAACTCATGTTTAGAGTAGAAACCAGAGTTTTGCCATACACTGAGTAAAATTCAAAATATTGTAAGTAAAAATTTTACTTGATTAATCTAAAAGACAATAGAATTTAAAGTTTCCACATAAAAATATGCAAAACGACGTAAATTCTAGTCCAGGTCGTCTCTGTTTATTAAGAGGAAGTGTGTATCGTCAATTGTGATTTGAACTTGATGACCTGGGTCAAAATATAAAAGTGTTTGATGTAACTAACGAACTAAATAAAACTGATAAATATTTTAAATCTTTTGTCACAATTCTTTGGATAGGAAACCAGTCGCATTTTATGGGTAGTTTATTTTAATGCATAATACATTTCAAGGATAACTTCTGCTATTGCTACATTCTCAGTCAATTACACACCCGGACTTGCTTTCCAACTTAAAAAAAGTAAATTATATACTCGGCACCTTTAATGTCGAAACGAATCACTTTATAACCTCATTTATGATGCATCTTGAAGCTTATATAGCAAAGTTGTGCGCAATGCTTTTCCTTTATATACAAATCAGCTTCATGTGAGTACCACTTTTAGAAAACGTATTGTTTTACTAAACTCTTCATATTTTAACCTGAAGTAACCTCACTAAGGTTAGTTGCATAGCTTTATCTGTTTACTGGGAAATTGTATTATTACAATCTAGTAATATGGGTGTTTATTTAATAGATATTGTATTGCAACCATAAATAAACGTTTAATAGATGGATTATTTCATATTCATTAGCTAAATAGGCAGTCAACTGTAAAAGTACATATGCATGTATAGAATTTAGTTGGTCTTAGCACTTATTTCAGTATATGCAAAAATAAACACATTTTAATATCCTTAATATTTTCTTATTTGTCAATTGTTTTATCTTAATATATGCAAGGTGAAGTATACAAACATTTTTAACATTTAACATTTTTAACTCCCAGGAGGATAGCTTAATCGACAGAGGGTGTATGACTTAAAACCTTCATCGCATATGTTTCTCAAACGAAACTGCAATATGATGCTCTGCTTGCACTGAACGAAGTTTCAATATAATTCATACAACGATTTTAGAATTATTGGAAAGTATACAGACTTTTTCAAACAGAAAATACACAAAACTTCTAGTAAATAGAACTAGATGAAATCAGAACATCACTATGCTTTATTTAGCACAAATCTATGTCAAGTAGTTTAAGGGATATGGTTACACATAGAACTCTTACTCTTTTTAGAAAATTACTAAAAAGTACATTCCCCGGATTGTTTAGTAAAAAGTTAATGTCTGTTCGCATTTTATCCGCAATTTAGGGGAATTACAAACAGTATGTTGCAATTTATACTGGATGACTTAAAATTCCCAGCTTTGGTCATACAAAGTTTATAAATTGTTTCTGTTTCACTTAACTGCTTAGTTCTGGAAATGTACCGCACATTCTCACCTACCGCGACTGTATGTAACGCTTGTTTTTACATTTTGTTTCCTTTACTCGCAATACAGTGAGATGTCCCTGTCGTGATATATCACAGAAGTAGGACGTGCTAGAGCAGATGGTGTGCTTACTAATGCTGAAATAAGCAACACGATCCTAGTTCACAGAATGTAGAAAGAATGCCGTGTTTTCTTTTATTGTGTACGCCGAGAGATATTCAGATCAAACTTCCTGATACTGTTGATAATTTACATAAATTGTAGACATACAGCGAAATCACGTGTACTGTTTTTGCCTAATAATTGGGGTTTAGCAGTGCTCTAATGACCATGCGAAGATTCTAAAAAGGAGCTGAAATCCCGAGTTCAATATCTCAAAATTACATTACCATAGCATTAGCATTGTGATATTTTGTATGAACTTCATTTTAGTGAAACCAGCGCATCAATAGTTCCTTTCGTGTCCAAGGTATCTGCGATTACATTTGTAACGTTTTAGGCTGTGTAGTTTGAGGTTACGGTTTATTCTTAGCTAACTTTACCATAGACTTCGTTTCTGAAGGAAATATTTGAGTAATACGGTACTTTTACCACGAAACTTCTAGTTTTAGAAAATAAAATAATCAGAGGAACTGTTTGTAATATATTTTAGGCCTTCAAGTTTATTACTAAATACTATCAACTTCCGATATTATAAGAAGCTAGAGAAAGAATTTATAAAGAATGTTTTGAAAAACATTCCTTCCTATGGTATGCGTATCGTAAAGTAGTGTTTTGCATAAAAATAATTTTATCTTATTTAAAGAAGAAGTATTTTTCACTTTATATTAAGAAAATTGTGTTTTTTCTAATACCTTCAGAGATTAACTGCTAAATAATATTATTATAATTTGTCAACATAATCGTAGGGTGTCATCTAGAAATATTTAGTTACCTGCTCGAAATGTCTAACAGAAGATTTGGGTTCTCTTGTGGAGAATCTGAATAGATTAAAGGTTTTACTCTCTGATTGGCCAGGGCAAAGGAATAATTATTTGATGATTATGCATGAGGGAACGAACTGATTGTCAGCAAGTATTTTACCCAATTGGTCTATCTTAACCAAGAGTATCCTTTTTATCATAATTATTACAATAGTTCCTAAATGAACACAATTAAGATAAAAATGCTAAGAAGCACACAACTCAATTTAAACATGTGAATTATACAGGAGATACATGTATCATTAATTAAGTACTTTCACGTTTTGTGTTACAGGGAAATGTTTGTTTATGCACTGTTTCTTATCTGTATTGCTTTATATCTCCTGTGGAAAGAATATATTTCACCTACAGCATCTCTAAGGGAACATGGAAACAAAATTCCTGGACCAAAACCTCTACCATTTATTGGCAATGCTTTGCTGTTTGGTACATCTTCGAAAAGTCAGTAAATTAATTATATAAAAAGCAGACACTAAACCTATATAGAAATATATGCCCACATTGGCATTCCAATAATATATTTTTCATTATTTTCCCTTTAGGATAAAATGTAGAATATAATTGATTTTCAACATAAAATTCATATTTCCAATGGATGCTAAAATACGATAAATTGAAATATAAAACTGTTATGAAAGTATTGTGTACATTTCTTATATTAATCAAATGTAATAGCTGTGTCATTTCTTTGTCACAAATTGTTGTTTGAATTAAATTTGTGTTTTTTCTGGAATAAAAATAGTTAAAATATGATACTATTGTTTTCCGCCACTATTGTACTTTGTATTAACTATCTTTATATTTAGAAAGTGTTGGTTCTGTAATATACATTTAAATACGCACGTATTTGGAAATCGCTTGCAAATTAATTTGTACTAAACAGTGAAATACATTCATATTATCTCTATGATTATTTAGTTATTTATTTTTTCCATGTCCAAAGAAGAATTTTCAGGAGTAATTATTTCTTGTACGCTTTAAAATTATTTTATGATGCGTAATTTCTTCATTATGGTATGTAAATATAATATTTTAATAAACGCATACAAGTACTTTAAATAAATACATAACACGTTACTTATTAATAATTTAATTATTAATTTAACAATAGCGAAAATGTAGTGAGAGAATTGAATTGTTTATTATGAAATATGAAAGGTTATTTGTTTAATACAACTTTTCTTCTCTTTCTTTCTGTAAGGCTTTTATAACTCTGCTATTCCAACTGCAAAAGAGTATGGACATATTTTTCGTGCATGGATTGGACCCAAGCTGGTAGTCAATATCTCAGATCCAACTTATATTGAGGTAAGCTGAGTGTACATATATAGCTCTTCTTAAATTATGATAGGTGATTAAAATTATGATGAAATATTTTCTTTCATTTAAAGTATTTTTATATGAAATATACTCAATGCATAAAACTGTAAAAATATTAAATATGTGCGTATATAGAATTCTTTGAAGATATCAAAATTTGTTTCCTATAAGTTTTTTGCTGGGGCACCTAATAAAATGCTTGAGACGAGCATATGTAACTTTGTAGAACAAAGTGGAGAATATTAAAATTCTGTTATTATCTGTTATTATCTATAGTTTTAGCTACTACAATATTGCATACATATAGCTGTGAAATACTTTTGCAGTATTAAGTAACGTCATATTACTGTTTCACTTATTAATACTTTCTCGTCGCTTATATCCACATATATTATCACAACTTTTAATTTTATAATTCTTTTCATTATTTTTCTTATGCCCTGTTAGTGTAGACTTTTATTACGTTTTGCTCTTTTTAAAAAATTACACTCTCCTACATTCAGTCAAAAAAGTAATACATTACGTTTTGTTAACATTTCTAATAGTTATAATCTCACTAATGTGCTGGTTTACTTCTAGGCGTTTACTCAATACACAATTATTAATGAAGAAATTTTATTTATATTAAATATTAGAAATGTTGCGATGTTTTTATCATTGGAAAGGATGTTCCGAAGAATTAATTCTTGTTTTCTTGACCTATTTCCTTTGCTTGTATCTCATTAACCATTAATAATTCCCATCATCAACACCATTGTTATTTCTTAAGTTATTATCGTGTACTTTCAGATTATTTCCAGGATCACTAAGCGATGCCGTCTAAAATGCAGGACAGGAGAGTGTTAATCCCACACATTAAATGACATGCAGAGTTAAGTAATGAATTTGTAATAAATGACTATTAAATATATAGTGATATATACAGGGGTGGATCTGCGGTTATCCCCCAGTTTTATCTCAACATAAATTACTAAGTTTGTTTTTCTCGTCATCCAGGTCTCTATCTTTCTAATTGCCGAATTACCTCTGAAAAGGTACAAAGAAATTTCCCTCTAACGATAATGGCAATATCGTCTACAAAGACAATTGAGTTCTCTCAACAGCGTCCACAACCTTCTTTTGTTTCCGAAACAAAAGAGAAATAACTCTCGCCCTGCGAACAGCCCCACCCGTGGAAACCCTCAACAACACCCCATAGAGTTTCATTCCTTTTCCCAACACGAAATTCATCCAGCTATAAACATATTGTACTCGTGAATGTGTTTTAACATTACATTACAAGCAGTGTCCTTGTTCCATGATGTGATTTTATACATGGCGGTTATCTCATAAATCTTTCTTTGATATATGAAATTATGCTAATCCTTGTTAAATTTCATGGCTGTGCTTCTAAAAATTACCAGTAATCTTGCACATTCACCGAATTAGGAACATTCAAAATAATTAACAAATCTTTATATTATTTTAAAAAGCAAGTATTTAATCTTGTATCCAAACTTTAATAAACGATCAGAAAGGTTAGTTTTGTAACAGTGTCTTGGTTGATCAGAAGAATAACTTTCGTTATCCGCCAATACATAATATGAGTCAGTATTGAGTACTGGGGGAGGATTAGCATAATATCGCTTCATTTATCCAGGGAATAATTGGAACATGGTTCAAATTATTACACTGCATGGAAATGAACCATGTCAAGACAAACTGCGAAAAACAAACTTATGGTATGCAATAAGTTTGGTGAAAAGATTCTAGGTATGAAATAAATATTTGGGTTATTTATTTATATTTATTTATATTATAACTTTCTAAATATTTTTCTTGTTCTATGTATATTTATACACACTCCCTACAGATTGCAGGTAGACAAATACTTTCTTTTGAGCCACGTCATCAGCATTTTATGATCATATTTCTTTTCAATCCATCTTATATTTAATTATTTTCAGTATAGAATAGTATTATGTGAATGAACCTGTTTTAGTATATAAATAAAAATGTCACCTTATATATATATATATATATATATACATGTTACGTCTTTCAGCTATGTTAACCGCATTTACTGGGGCCGCTGGTGTAATTGTTGATAAGAAACCGCGGGCACTATAGAAAGTTGAACTCGCGGCGGAAAGCACGGTATAATCGTGTCAGAATTTTATGAACAGTGTACAACCCTGATAATATTACGCAATAACATACATATTATGGTTACAAGATAATTCAGAATAAATATACATTAAACAGAGAAAAGCTAACATCAAAGCAATAAAACTGATTTAATAATAAAACTGTATCTAGGAATGAATGGCTTTTGTCTTAAGTCTCAACGAGAAAATGAACCTTATCTCAAAATCAACTGGTCATTTGCTAAATCTCTTCTAACATACATTTTTATTTACACTTCCGCTGTCTACAGCCTAAACCAAGGCACTTTCGCTTGTAAATATTTTACTCTGAAAGTAACATGTAACATGCTATACAGCCTTTTATTATTATCTTATACACTCAAAAATATTAGTTAACAATCATGAAAACATTTTTTTTTCAGTGAAAGTTTATAATTCTAGTTTATTGAAGGACATTGATTTAGATATTAATTTCTATAAAATGTAAATGCTTACATCTGTAGGTGGACTTTTTTAAGAGATGAGCTGTTATATTAAAATAAAGCCATTAGAACCTTTCATGTGCGTCCTTAGGATCTAAATATGCCAGTTGCTTAATGCACCCATTTTTTTTGAGTAGTGTTTAACGCCCGTTTTTGCTACAGAGGCACCACAGGCGATGGACACCGATAGACATAAAATGATAAATTGGGAAAGGATATTTTTTAAGGAAGAAATTCCTTCCAGGCCTAAGTTTAGGGTACCTCCCCGCATTTGCCATTTATGAGGACTGAGGAAAACTTGGAAAAAACCTCATTCAGGGAGGACGGTTCTGGCGGGATTCGAACCCCAGACCTCCTGCTCACGAGTCCGTGCCTTAACGACCTCGGCCACCCGTGGCGGTGTAATCAACAAAAAGACCTCAAACCGTTAGCAAGGTATTTCCTTCAATGAACTAACCTTTCCTTAGCAACTTTACAGACTTTTGACATACGCAGTTAGGCACCGAGACCGTCATCGCAAGAGTAACTGAGAAGGATATTAAATTACAAGAAATAACTTAAAACCGGATGTTGGTATTAACTACTAATTGGCAGTAAACGACATGTGAACTGCGGTTATATTATTTTCTGTTAAAACTGAAAAGACACATATCAACATTTATTTTCGTTAGAGAGTGATGGAACAGCTAAACCCTGCTTAAACATTACGTAATTAAGTATTTTTCAGTAACACGAATGACTAAATACATTCTTCTGTTCTTGTGTACTGCAGCTTCTCCTTAACAGCACGAAACACACAACCAAGGCTTCCTTCTACAAGTTTCTAGAACCGAGTTTTGGACTAGGTCTGATTACAAATTCAGGTATGTATATTTATATTACTAACTGATAACTCTTTACTTGCAGTTAATTTTGTCCATTGTTGCTTTATATACAGAAGAAAATCTTCTCATATTCGTATTATTTGCACAAATGCAGCTTTTAGGGTTGAAACTTTGGCGTTTATGTTGCGCTCACCTCTTCCTTCTACTGCTTTCTGTTGGTTCAGTTTTCACGGCCTATTAGATAATGTTTTTTATCATTATACGCTTGGTCTTAAAGGTGTACAGGCCAAGTATATAGTACCGTAAATATGAGCTCACCGGTGAGGTGAGTTCTTGCCTCTCTCTTCCACTCTTTTCAATTGAATGTCTATATCCTACCGTCTTTTTGTATAGGCTATGTAATCTGTTATTCGCAACGCTCTCTGTATAGTAAGAACCTCTATATGGTGAAATATGGCAACTTACTTATAAATCAATCTTTTCTCTTTTCCTCATTACATATTTACTTTTAACTGTAATACGCCATGCTTACGAAAACTCAACCTTTAGATGCTATTTATATTTTTGTACGATTTATACTGCGTATTTATGTTGAATTCATCATATTTCATACTTGCTCATACTAAATCTTACCACTTTGTACCTATCGTTTAACATGAATTATTTTCACTATTTTTTTTTATTATTGTCACAAAAATGATACTTCCATTAGAAAACTTTCTTTAGCTTTTAAAGTTGTCCTGAGTAGAGCTCCAATAAATGGAATTTAATTTTTAAGACGTCTTGCAATACTATTTGAAATATGGTGAGGGTTTAGAACGATTGAATCCGCTGCCTTGGTTAAAATGCACTCTGTTTATGCATTATTTAATTGCATCATTAATAATAATTTGATTATTGGTTTTGCTATATGAAATGTTCCGATAGGCAGAAGCAGTCCTCAGTTTTTTTCTAAATGGGTGCAATGCCGTTGACTACAGTGACATGCAATTTCTGCTAAACAATTACACGTATTAACGTTTACAATACATTACAACACGAGCAAGGTAACATATGCTCTTTATTTCAACATTGCACAAGTGCGCATATGCTTTACAAAAAGTTTACCATCACTTCTTGCACATGTATGTGAAGAATCAACGATCTATAACTTCATTGTAAAGATGACAAAGGAGGCGAGATGAAGCATACTCTAATATCTAAAATTCAATTTATGAAGTATTTGCGCAGTATGTGGCCATTCATTGTCATTCAACAACAAAACACCTTTCGACTATTTACCTCAGAACTTGATTCAAATTTTGCGACTTTTACATGTTGTCAAGAATTTCATTCTAACTGACAGTGTTTATTGTTGATCACATTTTCATAGTTCCAGTATTGGCCCCATTGAGTCCCAAAGCAACGTAAACATAGTTTTTTTATGCAGAGTTAGGAATTATAACAACATTTTGACGGTGATTCCGGGTATTTCCATTCCATACTCTGGCAATTTTGCTTTCTGGTTCGAAGTGATCAACCCATATTTCTTTTTCAGCTACTATTCATTTCATATAATCTTCATAATGGTTGTAAAAAAGTGCATTATGCAAACCATGCTCAATGATTCACATACGATTCACGAATCACAGCAACTATCCTTGGTTCGTGAACAAAGGATTACACTACAAATCGAAGATATGCGAATTAAAGTATATAAGACGTACTTTTGAATGAAGCCACCAGATGGAGTTTGTGAGCAGAGCTGCGCGTCTCAGCACTTCCAGAAATTCTGTTGGTGAGCGAAAATGGTCAGGAATGGACCTCATAAAGAAAGAAAAGCGTGCACATGTGAAAATAGTATTTGTCCTCCGCAGGAATGCACCCACAACTACGGTAAGCACCACTGGGTGCGCTTCCTCGTCCTATCGAACGTGGCAAGGTGGACAGAAGCCGATTACAGATCTGCCACGCAGTGAGCTTCCTATGTCCGTGGACAAGGATGTACGGGGTGATGCTGGTGGAATGTTGGGCACTTGTGGAATTAAAGAGCAAACAGGAATTCGGCGAAAACATTGCACAGCATTTTACGGGAGGACCTTAACATACGGAAAAATATGTGCTAAGTGATTATGACATAATTACAATAGGTACAGAAGTGTCCTCAATACTAAACCTGACGTGTCAATATGGCGAGAATTCAGGAACTAGGGATGACATGTTTGAATCGCAGCATTGCAATTGAAGGGCGTATGAAACAAAACTCAAGCGACAGTCCATTGAATGACGTCACCCTTGGTCAGCTAACACAAGTTTCGCCAATTCCTTCACCTACAAAAGTCATGGTCATCCTGGCGTATGAAGTCAAGGTGTGTGTGTCATCAAATGCTATAAGAACTTCTATGAATGTCCAGTATTACGGACCTTTTTTGGTATCATAATTGATTCGCACCAAACGGTCAGAACTTTTGAACAACGCCTTCATTCCCCACGATAACGCGACAGATCACATAGCCGACAATGTCAAGTGTCATTTACAGCGGTGGAGATAAAATTTTTTGTACATCCGCCATATTCGTTCTATTTCTGTCCCTGTCATTATTATTCCCCAAAGAGAAGCATTTAGTATGAATGCTTTACTAAAGCAGACGTTTTGACAGCATTTCGAGGCGAGGTGACCCATGTTAGCAACTCAAGTGGTCTTCAGCACCTTCCCCATTGCTAACAACGAGCCGTCGAAGTATGTACAGACTACTTGGAAGGCAGAGAAACACCTTGGATTGGCAGGGAGACTCTTTCTGTGGCGAATTATCAACTGTGTAAATAAACAGTTATGTTTAACTTTGGCTCATGCCATAATAAACTAATATAGTTCGATTCCCTTTGCTTATCTTCTTCCCTGTAAGGGACACTTACACCCAGTCTTCTGTTGATGCAATCATTCGGCAGCAAATGCCATATACTTTCAATTGTACATCTTAGATTTTTGCTATCTTTCCTTGTTAGGGAGAAAAAAATAATGTTGCTATTACTTATGACTTACCTTCTTGTATGTATATAATAAAAATTGAACATTTATTTGAATGTGATATAAAATCTGGTATTTGAACTTCCCAAACTGATTCTGAGGTTCTTAGAGAAAGAGTTAGTGAAAGAGTGATAGAAAAACGGAGAAAACAAAAACAATTTTGACTCAGTTTTAAAGTTGCGGTATGTCTGAAATTGTTTAACATTCCGCACAGAGATTGAATGTAATAAAATATCGGTTAAAAGAATGTTCACAAAGTTCGCCATCTAAAGTTATCAGGAAAGTCAGACTGACGGGATTTGCATTAGAAAACCTCACCAGGTAATTTCACTTAATTCAGAGTTACAATTTTCACCCACTAATTCCTTTCCTGAAACAATTACGTAAGCGACTGCTCAATGCATCTTCTCAAAGCGGTGACATCTTCTTTTAAATTCTTCCACTTCTTTACTTTGACTCTATTTCCTCAAGAGGTGTTTATATTTAGCTCAGAATTGGCATTAATAAAGTATAATTTTGGAATAAACTTCTTATTTTAATATTTATTATTTAGTTTAATTTCTAGAAGAAAATTAACATAAATGTAATATATCTGTATTTTTTTAGTCCGAAATGTATAATTTCAATTTAATTAAAAGCTCTTGCTTTCTAAAAATTTGGCAAAATCTAAAAGATTAGTAGGTAAACTTTTAAAAATACCATACATTATTTTTATCCATTAGATTGGTATATATAGAACCTCATAAAAATACAAATTATTCTAAAGTAACAAATTCAAGGGGAAATTGTTTTTTTTTTCTTCTTTCTGTTCTCCTCAGGTGAAACATGGAAGGCACATCGGAAGATTATAGCGCCTACACTGTGTGGTCAGCACCTAACAAAGTTTGCTGATATCTATAATTCGAATCTGGACGTGCTAATAAAGAAACTTTCACGGTATCAGGACGGTTCAAGTTTTGATATATTGCAAATAATAAACCTTTTCGCTGTAGATGTCATATGTGGTAAGTATTCTTAAATCATCCTAAAATATACTTAGAAGTAATATTAGTTTGCTAGTAGGAAACGTGATATTATGAATATATGCTGGTTAAAGTGAACATTGTGGAAGCAGGCAGAGAAATGTTGGAAATATTTAGTTTACCACATTTTGAGGAAGTTTTAATGATTATAATTCGACTTTGGTAAATTGTAGGAATGTACTTTCGAGCATTTTCGTTTAAACATTGCATTCGCTAAGCTACACTATGAATTATATTTGCACAAGATAAGCTGGTTAGAACATTGTCTATATATTTTAGTTACTTGTGGACTTATACTTGAATTTTTATTATAATAATATTTTCTCGTGTTGCTCAGGGCGTAAGAATTTATTGCTAAATTTATCAATTCCAGAATGTATTTTTTGGCTATTACTTTTAGAAATTTATATGAAGTACAAATGAAACACGATTCTTGATTGTGAAACTCCATTGAATATCTTCCATTAAGATTTTAATTTATTTGAGTAAGTTTTTCTTGATTTTTTTCACTTGATTTGAACAAAATTATATTTGAAAGTAAGATAATATTACCATATCTTTAAGGTGTAAACCAAAGAATGGTAATAAGATTTGTCAACTACTGCCTGCAAAATCTTGCATGTGAACAGTGGTGTTTTCAGCAAAGCACATTCTACAAACACAATCAATATAAAAGGGAAAAACTGGTTTAATTTGGTATTTTCCCAACATTTACAGAACTACATATTTACTGGTAAACGTGAACGACTTATCGCAAAAGTCGGTAAATCTGTAATTTTTTCTTTTTGTTGCCTACATTTAACAGGGCAATTGTTTGTAGGTATTTCCTACTGTGAACTTAGCATTGTAACAAATATTAAGCTTCTGTATTATCGATTATTGAAAGAAGAAAGCTTACAAATAACAACTACCTAAAATATAAAAATATCTGAGCATCATTTTTAGATTCTTTTGCTTTTACCTACATTAAATTGGACACCTATAACAACATTGTAACATGTTTTCTATAACGTTATCAGAGTTTACCACTAAAGGGATAATTTTATTCTATTCACTTTTTCTATCTTCCGAATTTCTTGCGAAATAATACATACAAATTCATGATTTTTTACTCAAGTGCATTACTTTATCTTCTTGCATCTTTGAGCACTTAGAAGAAAACCTTTATTAATTATCTGCGTGTCAATATTCAGTGTTTTTGGCTGTGCATAACAGCCACTTTAACGTTAATCTCACGGATTTGCTCATTTTATATCAGGAACAGAGTTAATTTGCGTATGAGGATACAGCTCGTTTCTTCCTGCTTTCAATATTTTAATTATCAAGATCATTGTTTGTTTTTTGTTCCTTATCAGCTGTAAAACTAACTGTGGTTATGCATTTTTCAGAGGCTGCCATGGGAGTTAAGGTGAACACCTTGCTTAATGAACACTCCGAGTACTGCAAGGCCATAAACCAGTTAGTATGGAGAATTTAGTCATGTCCGATATATTTACCGTTATAGAACTTATTTTAACTGAACATCTCTATTTCTTGTTGATAATAACATTTAACTGATATGAACAAAACAACGCAGCAAGTCTACATATTAATGTGTAATGTACTTGTTAAAGCTGATTCTTGGTGATTTTATATATTGAGGTAAATGATTGGCTAAAGACTTTAAATCTCGTTATGCATTTCTGTTTTTACAGTATATTTAAAATTTCAATTACAATTTTTAAAAGCTGATGCCAACATTCCTTTTCAATATACTTAAATTTCACATCCAGTCTTTCAGCACCATTTTGAATTTTTATTTTACTTTACAGGGATATATTGCAAGAATTGCTCTTGTTTTTTCATATTTTATTCTTATATAAATACTGAGAGGTGTGGATACAAGGGGAATATGGGGTTACAAGGGGCTATAGACGCCCATAAACGTTTGTTGGAATTTTTACCAAAAGCGTCAAGTCATACTTGTGTTAGAACCAGCTCCTATTATTATTATTATTATTATTATTATTATTATTATTATTATTATTATTATTATTATTATTATTATTATTATTATTATTATTATTATTGTTATTATTATTGTTATTATTATTGTTGTTATTATTATTGTTATTGTTATTATTGTTATTGTTATTATTATTATTATTATTACCACAACTATCTTTTGTTATTCTGCGTAGCGCGTACATAAATTCTCAACAGTTGAACGCCTGTTATTTTGCAGTTATCGCCCGTGGATCCTGTCCATTATTTGTTTTCATCGGTGTCTTCAAATGTATTAGTTCAAGAGTATTTGATCATCGTCTATTCAAAGAAATGTTTACCGAATATTGCGGACAGATTTAGCGAGGAGGTTTTCTATAGTGAAGTTCAATGGTTGAACAAAGGGAAGGTTCATCTCTGAGAGAAAAATTCTTCAACGTGTCTTTGCTTGTATTTTACAAAGACTAAACTTCAAAGGACGCTTTCCGTAATCTTCGCCGCGTGCTTTGTTAGATAACTCAACTTCTGTGAGAATTTCTCTTCGAAGTTGAAGCATATAAAGAATCCAAGACAAAAGTCAGCTTCCGAACTAACTCCTCGAGAATATCCTGAGCATGTGACTTCCCACATTGGTGCCAACATCGACAAACTACTCAAGGAAAAGCACTGCCAAATTAGCAATTGACGTTGTAAAAATGAAATGCTTTCTTAATTTTTTTGTTTTATTTATTAAAATAATTTATTGAAATAATTATTATTAGTTAATCTGGTTTTAATTATTTAATTTATGAAAAGAGTGCAGCCCATAGAAAAGGTCCGCCTGTCAAGAGGCATCTGCTGTAAACAGTTTTCTTCTAATAGTTTTCGAAAGGGAAGTGAAGCCGTAGGTCCCGTGTCGTACATTTACGTCACGATAAAGTACTTGAAGCCTGAAAAAAAAAGAAGAAGAAAAAAAAAAAGAGGTCTCTGAGCAAAATTTGTCGGTCTTTTCATGTCCTCAATTGAATGAGCGCTGATGACCTGAGAGGTTAAAGAGCGTCCGCAAATAAACCAAACCAAAAAACTTCTAATAGTATTTTCCTACTTCAGGGCGAGTTACCATTGCTGACTGAATTCCTAAACCCTCTCGCCGCGGATTCTGTGCGCCAGCGAAAGTCACGCACCCTGCGTGAATGACACACAAATTCGTGTCCTCGAACAGAAGGACCAGATAGGCCTCGCTAGCATTCTGCAGTGTCATCGTCGCGTCGCTCCGGAAGCACAGGGCCGTCTTGAAGTCCTTGCTGTTCACTTTCTACCTCAAACTTTGATTCGTCTGTCCATTCCAGCGTATGTTTCATTACACACTTTTCATGGCAGTGCATTTTTCAAAGAGCTGATTTCTGAAGTCTTGAGTGGAAATACGCAATTGCATCAGAAGTTTTGACTACAGCTTTAGGTGCATTAGAAGATTTCACCTCAAAAGAAAAACAATTTAATGTTCCAAATTACGGCTAATTTTCATGAACTATAAAAATTTGGGGTGTACTCTCTGCACATGTGCAGCTATTTTACATCCATGAGATGCTTTTAACATGTTCGGCTCGTTCTATGAGTGTGTGTGTTTAGCAATGACAAAGTGCCAGAAAGCTCCACCTGGCTTCATGCCACAGATATCTCTGATGACATCATTTCAAAACTGTCACAAATTTTGCATTTTAGAATACACTAGACTCCAAATAACAAATTAAATATAATTATCCAAGATTTTCCTCTTCATTAGGATTAGGCTATAATCATCTCTTTTGACATCATTCGCCCTATTTTTCCATTATATTTCTCTATTATCTTTCCAGTATGGTTTCACTGCAGTATACTTTTTGAGATAACTACATTTTAATTCTCTGTATTCGTCTGTGCCTTTTGTCTCTCGTTTACTTTTAATTTTGGTTCATATTTCGTTATTTTAATAAAATACAATTACCTCAGCCTAATTACAATAATTTATCCAGTTTATATTGATTGTAGTTTATTTTGATATTTAATAGTTGAAAACTCTCTTCTAAGCAATAAATTGGAGAGTCTTTCGTGTTAAATTAGAAATACTATCTCATTTGAATTTTTTAAAATATGGATGACTTTATGGGTAAGAAGAAACTCTTAACAATCTTAACAATCTCGAATGAAATATGATAGAACTATTTCACCAATAAAATAAGAATTTATATATAATTCTTACAATATTGGAACAATTATGTATTTTTGTTATTAATACCACACTTTTCAAGTAATCTAGTAGCACAAGAACGTTTATTGTCAACAATGCCAATAGAGAAGGGCCAGATATGGATTTGGGACTATTTTAAGTATAGAATAATGTGTCCTTAAACAATATTCATTATGAATAAAACAAGAATCACAGTAATATGTATTTGAAACTCCCGAACAGATTCTTAACGTATAAAATGTTAAACTTACTTATGAGTAACTGTCTATACAGAAACCGCGAGACTGAAATAGACGAAAGTCAACTATTACAGTCGCAACTGTTAGATTTACAAATACCAACTGAGAAAAACGAAACATACAAAACATTTTACCATTCTAAATAACGTGTTTATAAGGATTTATGGTTGCTTAGGTAGAAAAAGTTACACAATTAGAAAATGAGATCAGATTGTTTAGGTGAATACACAAAAACAATTGTTTGAGTGAATAAACATTAAAATAGTTAAATTTGCAATTTTGAAAACATAGAAAATTGGTCAGTGATGCGTGCTCAGGAATTATTTAGCATACATATAGAATTGTCTACACTAACCAGAAGACAAATGCACTTCGCGTGGTAAAACGGATTTGATAATTTCTTTTCTCGATAATTTTACTGCACAACCCGGCTGTGATTGGTCAAAAAACAATATTTTGTTTCGTTTCATTAATCAATTTCAAGATGATGTCACGTGAGTCGATTAGTCGGTATATTTTATGTTAACTAGAAAGAAATTTCTTTTAAAATATATGGCTAAGTTGCATTTATCCACTCATTTAATTGGTTTTTGGCAGTAATGGCGATGCTGTATTCACAAGGACATTTCAACCATGGCTACACCCAGATGTAATCTTCAGAATTTCGCCTACTGGTCGTCAAGAGGTCAAAAGAGTGTCTATCATAAAGGGCATGGCCAATAGGGTAATACAGGAACGCAAGCAACAATTGTTGGAGGAATCAGCCGCCAAGAGAATAAGTAACAATGGTATTGAGGATAAGGAACAAAACGAAGCTTAGTTTCTATTTATTTTCCATAAAGTATTTTTTTATATTTTCTTTCTTTCAGTAAATATCATACCAGATAAGTAATCCCCCCTCTTTTTCTGAAAGAAAGGATATCCTTCAAGCGGGAATTGCGTTTGAAGTCAATTTTCTTTGCTTACCAAACATTAATTGACGTTTTTTTAGATAGAGAAAGGCTCAACATTCAGAGAAAAAGCGGTTTAAAGGACACAAAGGATCTCCGCACTAAAGTACAACTCCTGAACTATAATAAAATATTAAAAATAAACAAAAAGAGAAATAAATGCAAATTAAAACTACATTAACAATGTTATACATAATATTAGTTTAAACCATGAGGTGGAATTTATAAGCTGCCACCCCCAATTAAATTACAGTTATTAATATTAATTAATTTTATGTAACTTCCTTATTATATTAACGAGTGTAGTATCATTACTATCTTCTGTATATGTATTGAAATGTTGTGTATGATGTGATTTTCTTATCAGGGTGGAAACACTGCCTATTTTTTGTTTTTTACCTAAAAACGAGAACAGGGAAACCTTGTACACATGATAAACGATATTTGTATAGATGACCCAAGCAAAACGACGAACTGATATTTCCTACAGAAATCTCTAAATCATGGTCCGTGGAAAATATGTTTCTTACTATATTGTCTGAAAGCTTTTCTGTTTATATCAGGCAAGAAGAGGCGTAATAAAACACGTGCTAACAACGGGGACAAAATGAAAGACTGTAAGGGGCGAAATTAACTGTATAAAAGTGTGATATGCTCAGAGCCACGTAGACATTTTAGCTTATCTAGAAAAATAATAAGCAATGGAGGGTAGAATATCCAGCAGTAACGCGAAGTAGAGATGATATTCAGGATTTATCTTACAATCATGTTTTAAAAGATAGCTTCGGGAGATAGTCAGTCTGTCATGTTTATTTAGGCTTGTAATTTAGTGGCCCATCTTCAGTAGAAGAGCAGGTCAGTGAAAAGGCATTGTCAGTAGAAGGTTTTCTTCAGTTGAGAAGTATGCCGTTTCGTCTCAGAACTAGTTGGGTTCAGAATCAGTCTTAATGAAGTTAAGTATTTTAGTTATAAGCAAGGCCTATTTTATTGAATTAATAGTAGGAAATGTTGGACCTATCAAAGGTCGTTACTATATTATCGTCATAGATAATGAAAACGTGGTACACGTAACAAGAAATTGTCCCAGGATTAACGGTGTCCCATTAAGTGGAACAAATTTTGATAATAAATCGTTCCATATATATCTTGTTACTCACCTGGTTAATTTCCACAATCCTTCCCCTGTGGTATCAAGAAGACCTTAAAATATCCAACAGAAATGTTTCAGCCCAGCCAAAACTAAAATCAGCGATAATAATGTCGTCTTATCCCTGAGAACCAATCAATTAAATTAATTCCCTTTGCATAAATCATCCCCATCACACACATCTCGTTAGTTTCACTGCAACCAAGATGACAATATATGAATATGGCAGAACATTAAAAAAAATGAGCGCGCAAAGGTGACTCGAACCATCCTTACTACAGACGGATTTTCTACCAACCACACACTCGTTTAAACTGAGGTATTTACGAGGGTAAGTCCATAAGTTCGGACCTTGCCGATAAGTATTATCTCCTTCACAAAACCCTTATCTGGTGTCATATCTGATCTGTTAAGTAAATAATTGCAGCTGTAACTGTGTACAGTTGTTCAGATATAGTTGCATAAAGAAGGCTATGTGTAAAAGATTGTGACATAGAGCATCGAGCTGTTATCAAGTTCTTGACAAAAGAAGGACTTACTCCAAATGAAATTAAACAACGACTGGACGGTGTATATGGGGAAGCATCCCCCTCTTGTTCCACTGTAAAAGAAAGGACAAACTTTTTCGAGTAGGACGAGAAAGCATTGAAGACGAAGGGCATGCATGTTCGGCCTTTCTAAAACAACAGTCTTTCGAAACATTTAAACATAAATAAAGTTAGTGCGAGATGGGGGTCTTAGACTTCTTTCCCCAGTCCAAAGCAGCAACAGAGACTCTGTTGTCAGGCAATTTTGGAACTCTGTCGTGGCAAAGAGAGAGAAGTTCTGCAAACTATTGTTACAGCAAATAGGATTATGGTCCTCTACTATGACTTCTTGTCCAAAAGAGAATCAGTGCACTGGCGTAAATTTGGCGAAGCCCCGTCTCTAAAGGCCAAGGTCACTCAGTCAACCCATAAGATCATGGCCACAATCTTTTGGGATTGTGAGGGAATACTCTTCATTGACTTCAAGGAGAGGAACACCACAGTAAATGGGGAATACTGTGCTGGCCTACTGCACAGGCTACGTGCTTCCATTAAAGAGAAAAGGTGAGGAAAGCTGAGTGATGGTGTGCGCCTTCTTCACGACAACGCGCCTGTGCACACAGCTCTTGTTGCAAAGGAAGCTGTGAAGAAATGTGGCTTTAAGGAGATCGACCATCCACCCTATGGCCCAGATCTAGCTCCTAGTGATTATTTCCTCTTCTCAAAACCCAAGATAGACATTCCAGGAAAGAAATTTAAGTACGACAAAGAAGTGATGGAAGCTGTTAATGCCCACTTTGCAAAAAAGACTTCTGACTATTACAAAGGGAGAGATTGAAATGATAATTGAAAGATGTGAGAAGTGTATTGCAATAAAGGGTAACTATATTGAAAAGTGAAATATAGTTTTTGTCTTTATCATACCTAGAAAATGTTTAGGCCGGAAACTTATGTACTTACACTTTATAGGCATGCGGGTTTGACAGTTATATTAACTTGATATAAAGTATTTGCTTGTCACAGTATACATTTTCAGTTTTGCAAAAACATCGTCTGTGTCAGCTGTCTGTTTACCAGGGAATTAAAGAACGATTATATAACATCTGTCATATTATTAGCCATTTCGCTAAGTGTGCAATAAGATACAGAAGTTGCATAAATACAACGAGAACGATGTTTTCATGCTCAATATACATGGCGGGTTGCATAAAACTGAAAAAGTAGGGGTAGCTTGCTCACTTCATTCCACTTTTACACTATACTTATTTTTGTTGTTTTATACCCGAAACTCACATTAAGTATTGTATTTTACTTGTAAATCATCATGAACTCTACTAATGTACTTTTTTCAACACAGTGTCTGTTACCGAAGTGCAGCAGAAGTCTGAAAAAAACAAAATGTATGCTATGAATATTATTATAAAGTGCACTGATGCTTCACATTTATTTCTATACCCTACTTAACGGCCTGAAGAATGGTTTTGTTCTCCCCTGTATTCAAAAGGGGAACTCTGTGTAAGCTTAAAGACGTTAAAGGCCGAAGCGGCAAATTTCAGTTGCTTCTTAGAGTTTGTTAGTATTCTAAAGTTTCTTTTGATGTTTTGCACTTTCTTCCTGGATTTAACTTAAGATTAAGCATCTTAATGAACTATTACTATTTTTTAGATATTAAGACGAAAATGTCATTTTTGGATAGCCTGCTTCATCAGGTAGAAACAGGAGCCAATTTCACCGAAACAGAACTTCGAGATGAAGTTGTTACTCTCATGTCAGCGGTAAGATTCATAGTAAAAGCTCCTGCATTCTGTCGGTGATCTCAAGGACTTTATTTAATATTTAGTTAATTATTACAGGGTCATGAAACTACTGCTATTACAATGAGCTACGTTTGCTGGCTATTGGCTAAACATCAGGACGTACAGGTAACACCATTCTTCCACTCTCTTGTAATATAAACCTATTCTTAAGTGTTACATAAATGAACAGTGTTTGTTCTTTTTCTTTAATAGCTGCTCTGTCATATTATAAAGATAAAATTGTGTTTTCTATTTCTTGCAAGTTATTTTTTATATTTTTACTTCTAGACTGCAACAACATATTTAATATACAAATGACAACTGTTTGCTAATTCTCATCTTTTAATGTTTTGAGTGACTTCCATTACAACTGGTTTTCTATTTTTCTCGTTTGTGTTCACGCTTACGGTATGTTGTTTACAAAGTACAAAATCTCGATAGATGTTTCTTAATCACATACAGAAAGAAATTCTTCACTGATGCTCAATCTCGCGAGCTTCCCATGAGATTTTTAAATGATCCTTCATTTGCTGTAACAAATTATGAAAGGTACGCTTCATTTCTGTGAGACACCCGACTACAAAAGCACCAAACTTCTACTGATAATATTAGTGTTCATTTCATATCAAATTATTGCACTGTCAGCGATTTTATAGGCAGACTAGAGTAAGTGACGTCATTCTTACCTTGTTATATTAGTTCCTTTCAGACAAGTACTCACGTTCCCTTGTATTAGACAAAATCCAAAATCGCAAATTTATAAATAGTGTAATTTAGAATATTTCTTTGGGTATCGTTTAGTACAATCATTTTTATTAATTTATTATTTTAATTTTTAAAATTTTTACTGCTGTGTTCACTATGTCTGCTAGTAATTCTAAACCTACATTTATCAAATTTACTATGACTTTTTATATTTCTGATTTAAGTTACAAGCCTGTTCTTCATTCTCGAATCTACGGCATCAGTCTTTGTATCTAAGGGTGACATTAGTTCGGCGGTTGAGGCTGTATGCAGTATTAATAAAGCCAAATACTACAAAAAGGACAAAATATACATTTTATTAAGACTATCTTTTTTCCTATTTGCATTGAAGTCTTAGTTATATACTACGCCGAAATGGTTAGGAAAATAATCTTGATGAGAAACTAAGTGTGCTATGTTGTATGTACTGTCTGACATAAGAGAACCCAATTTTAACTACACTGCTGCCCATAAAATTGCTAAGCATTGTACATGTTCGCAATAGACACGAGGAAAAGTATGTTTTGGTTTTCTGCTCCAGTTGTTTCACGGGATCGTTTACGTCTATGTGTTCCGCCAACCTCAATCAATTGATCAAATATTCTTTTCGCTGTGAACACTTTTCATCCAATTTGATCATTGACTTTTCGGATTGACATCCCGCATTTTTAGTATGCCACAAAATTTCCTTGATTTAATCAAACATTTTTTGTATAGCCGTCATATTTTCGAGAAGTAATATTCATTCTTTCTGAGAAAATGTTCCATAAGCTTAACGCCTCTCTTATGGACGTTATAATTTTAATGCGCAGCAGTACATTTTATTTATTGTAACTTATTAAATTTGAATGAAAAGATTACAGTTTAATATTTCAAAATTTACATACTTAATTATCATTATGCATAAAATTGGCATAGATATTACAAAAATTCCTTTGTAACGTTTTATCAATCAATGGTAATATTTCAGAAATCGGAAAATGTGCTACTATTACACCTTCTATACTCCCGTCCTGGTCAAAGTGTACTTTGTGATAAAAGTATCACAATTGCTGCTGTGTTTGTACTTTGGACATAGCAGGTCTCATTTCTCACTTTTACCACATTTTCCTACGTCTAGTTATAATGTATAACCGTGGCATCTTGAAAACAGTTAATTTTTATTTTACTCTTGGTATGCGCGCTCCAAGCAATCTCACAATCTGTGTATAACTCTTATCACTTCATCTCTTGTTAGATATTCATTTCCTATAACTAAAGAGGGTTACAATAATAGCTAAAGGTTTGTCGTTACAATTTGCTTAACCACATCTTTAAATTCTGGTATTGTGTAATAATGGAATAATTCTCTTGTTGCCACGTCTTATGTGTTTGTAAAGCAAGTTCTGTGTACGGATGTCCCACTTCCTTAGAGGGAAAGAACTTTTCATTATAATACTCTACACATTTCTTTTATTTGTTTCAAGGAGAAGATAGTTGACGAATTAAGAGAAATATTTGGATCCTCGCTACGTAAGGTTTGTCTTCAGGACCTAAATAAGCTGAAATATTTGGAGCAGGTCATCAAGGAAACTCTCAGGTTATTTCCCACTGTGCCATTATTTGCAAGACGGCTAACAGAGGACTTGGTAACAGGTAAGGTTTAAATAAGGCACGTGTTTCATTTGCGAGTTGATTGAATGGCATTTTAAGCATTTCCAAATATCAACAGACCGAGGTGCATCAGACGGAAACACTTGGAACTAGCATTCTGGAAATTTCGGATTCAGATTAATTTAAACAGGCCATTCTAACCTTGGCTTTTTTTCGTTGTTTCCCCTGGTCGCTTAGGCAAATGCTGGGATGGATATTTCCTTTCCATGAATTTTCCGTTCCCCCCCTTTCATTCCATTAGTTCCATTACAGAGTCTAAAGTACCAGACGAAGTGAGTTGGTTATGTGGGGTGTGGGTGGCTTGTGAAAATGATTTTTCACGGGGTAGTTGGATAATTCTAAGGAAAGTATCCAAAGTATATCTTCCTTTAATATCCAATTTCATTCAAAATCAACCCCCTTTCACCTAATATAAATTAATTTACACAGGGTTTAATATGTGCATCTTATATATCCATACATTTTAATTGATATAAAATTCGTAGAAATAAAATATCAAATGACAATATAATGAAGTAATTAAGCAATAAATGAGTTTATATAAGAAATGAAAATTTTGTAAATATAACCTGTACCTGTGTAATATTAAGTGATGCAAAATCAAAGTTAGAAATTTTATTACATTGATAATCCAAACAAACTACTTTATTGTGCGCTAAGATATGTAATGTTTATGTCCGGATAAGCATTTTCATTTTTTCAAGTATTTTTTATATGAAATACATTTTCTAATTGTAGACATTAAATGAGCAATTAGACAAAATGGAAACATTAAAGCTCAAAATTGAATAATACACGAGTTAATTATTAGGAAATAAAACTTACTAATTGTAGTAATCCAAGTTGTTATAACAAATTAAATAATATAAAATACAATACAGTCTATTAAAATTTCTCTCACATTTTCCCATTAAAATGTGTGAGAATTCCCATTAAACAAACGGTGGTTTTTATGTGTAACGTTCCGATTTAACTAAAACTGCTGCACCGACAAAACAATTGATTTACTCATTTGTTTCAGATAAGTACGTAATTCCGGCCGGAAGTGAGATTCTTATCAACGTGTACATGTTACATCGTCATCCTCAGTACTTCCCTGATCCTGAGACATTCGATCCGGACAGATTTCTACCGGAGAACTGTGCAAGCAGACATCCTTATGCTTTTATACCGTTCAGTGCTGGACCCAGGAACTGTGTGGGTATGTACACATAGCTCTGAAGTAGAGAACTATATATGCAATTATAGTTTCGCGAGCTGGCAAGGTATTTCAGGACTCATTTAAACCAGTATCTGAGTTATATCGATGGAACGCTTAAGCTAAAACACATAATAATATAAGAAATATTTTTGAAAAGAAATTCTAATGTCTTTTATTTGTAAGAATTTAAATGTACTAAAAGCTGGTTCACACTTGACTGCCACGCTCATTTCTTTATTGCTGTAAGTCTATGTTACCGGTTTCTTATTTAGAGTCAAGGCACTGCCACGGGTGGCCGAAGTCGTTAAGACGCCGACTCGTGAGCGGGAAGTCTGGGGTTTGAATCCTCCCTGACTGGGTTTTTTCTAGGTTTATCTCAGTCCAAATAATGCCGGGGAGATACCCTAAACTTAGGCTTGGAACGTTTCCTTCCTTAATAAATATCATTTCTCAATTTATCATTTCTTCTCATGTATCACTATTGTCACCGCCTGTGGTGCCTCAGTAGTAGAAACGGGCGTTAAACAACATTAAAAAAAATTTATAGTCAAGGCATAGAAATTTTCTTATTTTTGATATTTTATATTTTCGATGTGCTGCAAAATTCTGGTTTGAGATCTGTTTCCCAAAGTAGCTGCTGCCATTTAACCAACAGGCTCATTCTCTTGAATAAGTTTAACTTAGAACTTTCCCGTTAATGCTAGGACAATATATTTGCGTTTAGAAACCTTCAGGAATTATCCTAAACAGACAAAATGCCATTTAAGGAAAACAGGAAGATTTTTAACTCTAACTTTGATTAAAAATTTAGAATGACAATGAAAATAAAATCACAGTGAAATACCATTATTAAACTACCACGATACATCACCATTAAATGTCAAACAAGTAATTGCTAACGCAAGTGTCTGATATTGCCCTGGAGCGTGAATTCTGATGAAAATGCAATGGGAAGAAAGAATTCCCCAGCTAAATATTTCAGTTCTCAACTGTGAAAACAGTTACGATTGTAATACTTGAAATTATTTACTATTCGTAAATGTTACGTAGATTCGGGGCCACTGAGGGAAATTGGATTTAGCTACACCAAACAAATTTTCAGGTAACCGCAAGAATAAGACGCCATTTAGGAAGAATATTTAACTATAAGATGAACCGCCCAATGCCGTGTCCTGTCTGATGAAACCAAAGAATAGTCCAGAGTCAAATCGAATAAGAAGTGAAAGGCAAAAAATTTACAACACGGAAATAATGAGGTCACATAGCAGATCACCACGGTGCAACAGGGAAAGATCACAGTTTTACCAAATGGAGGCTAGTGAATATATTGGGAAAAGAGAAAGATGAAAAGTAAAGGAAAAATAAATCATTTGACATATATCACAGAATGTTAATTAGCTAAGTAAAATATTTTTATATACATGGTCATTTTTATAATTTATCTGAGGGAATTTATACGAAATTATCAAAATTTCGCCTGGAATTCTCTCTTTTAGTCATAAAACAATTCCATTTTTATTATTTGTTTTCACAATATTTGTAATTAAATTTAATTTATTAAATTTTCCAAGTCATTAGAATATATGCAATGCTGCATGAGAACGTAGTTATTTTACTGTTACGTATTTATTCGTTTATTAACATTTGCTGCTTTTCATTTAAAATCCACTTCTCAGGGTAAAACGGGTAATAAGAAAGATTTTCATGTAAGCGTTTATTAATTTTCTATATTTATTTCCAATTAATTTTATACTAACTTTTCTTATTAATTACCTTTTACTTCATTTCTGTTGATTTCTGTGAAATATTTTAAATACTCTATACTTCCTGTTCATCTCAAATTCAGTCAAATAAAATAAAGTAAAAACTTCTAAGTAAGGAACATAACATAATATCATAGATATTGTACAATGAAAGCGTTTATAACTCCACCTTTTGGGCGTCAAGTTTGAAAGCATTATCGTAGCGTTGTTGTCGAGTTTTCCGACAGAAAGCTTTCGGTCCTCCTCATCTACTATTGCTGCGTGCGAGCAGAAGGTATTCTAGCTTTCATTAGCTACCTTTATACTTAGCGAATCCGCCGTCTTATTTGTCTTCTTCGCAGAACTGGAAGTGGTACAGGAACTACGTTTGTAATATAAATACACGAAGGAATGGGAATAATTGACTGAGTTGTTTGTTTTATTTACGGACGCTCTCAGGTCATCACCATCCCATTCAATTCCGGACGTGAAACGGCCGACAAATTTTTCTCAGATGCTCCTACTTTCATACTTGAGGTTCTTCTTTCGTGCCTTAAATGTACTACACGAGATCCACGGCGTTATTTCCATTCCAAAGGCAGCCATATTTAGGATTTTACGCCCGAAAAAATCCATCGGTGCTGGCCGGGATTGAACCCGCATTCTTGGGTTAGGAGGCAAGTATGGTTATCACTACTGCTTAACCAAACGGTGTGACTAGAAAGAAAATCGGGCGATTTCGCCTCCTTATGTATCATTTCTTATCGCACTTTGCCACATACTTAACCTTGATGTTCCCGGTTCCACACAATAAGCCCAAATGTATCACCAGCTTCAAAGATTTAAAATACTCGCTGCTGATTGGCCGGCTTGTGCCATGTGTTCTACTGACGGCGGGGAAATTTATCCGCCCCACATATGTAAAATCCATTACGCAGGAAAAACCCATTACGTAACCGAAACTACCGACGTGCTCCCTTTCACTTTTGCTCTTATGTAACAACAAAAGTGTGCAAGATTGACTTTAGCGTTTATTTTGCGATTTAAATACAAACAATTTAATTTATCTATACTATTTATCATTATCTACAGCATTACAAACCAGCACGGATATCATAACTGTTTACATAATTAAAAAAAACCTTGTAATTCATTGCTGAAAACAACATATCCATAAGGTATTTATAGACACACAAATATTAAATTACTCTCCGGGCTGCGATTATAAGTTCTGCTACAGTAACACAAGCAAATAGTAATAAATTTATTTTAATGCTCATAGATCATTATTGTTCTGTTATCTTTGAACTACACACAATATATTTAAGGAACTTTTTATATTGATGGTAATTTTATATGTATTTTAAATTGTATTACATGCATGGCAAGTAAGCTAGCGATAGACTCCTAGCCGCAGTGCTAGGTCTGTTTCAAATTTAAATTCAGATATATATATATATATATATATATAATATCTGAAGTATTTACCCTACAGCTTGTAATTTTTCAGGAAATATGTGGTGAAGGAAATAATACAAAACCATATAAATGACTTTGACAGTGAAATTAGCACAAGGAACTTTGCTTACTTGTTCCTGGTACTTGGTACTTATGTTATGTAAATTTACTGTAACTTTATTGCTTTTATCAGGTTACAAGTTTGCTATGCATGAGATTAAGACAACATTTGCAACTCTACTGAGACACTTCAAGATTCTCCCTCCAGAGAATCCAATCCAGGATTTGGATTTATGTGCGCAGATCGTTTTGAAGTCCTTAAATGGAGTTCCAATAAGACTTGAACAGAGAAACTTTTAAGAAGAAAGTATAACTCCATTAATTAACAGCAACTCGAGATTATAAATGATTCCTTAAGAAAGTAAATTTAAATTATGTTGAAATGTATTGTTATAAAGTTCTGTACTAACTGGAGTATATGAAATATTATTATTGTTGTATTCTTTTTAATCTTAAAATGTTATAGATTTATATGTTAAAGATTAACTAAAATCTAGTGTTAGTGTTTATAACTACTAATCCAGAGGTTTTGGATTCGATTCCCGGTCATGTCCAGCAGTCTGCATAAGGCATATTTCGGAGTTTTCATTGCCCTGAGAAGACGAATGCCAATAGCTTTAAGTCGCCAAGGACTCCGAGCTCATTTGCGTAATCATTAATTCATTTCAATTCATTATAACTACATATTTACACCTACAGTATTCACGGCCAATGCACAAACATGGCAAGAATAGCAATGCAGCCAAAACGACAGTAAACAGCACATTAAAAAGTAAAGTTCCATCCTCAAGCAAATATTGTGTTCATTTCTTGAACTTATATCTTCAGTAAGATCGTTTACAGCTATGCACTTGTAAAATATGGTTATTACTCTTTAGATGCGTTTTCTTTCCTCCTCCTCCTCCTCCTCCTCCTCCTCCTGCTCCTCCTCCTCCTGCTCCTTGTTGTTGTTCTTCTTCTTCTTCTTCTGCTTTTAAACTTTGGGCATCTGCAGCACACATTTCATCCATTTTTTAACACATTCATTACACATATAATCAAGATGTACGACATAGCCACTAAAGGCTAACTACAATTTGCTTTACACTATGGAGGCAAACCTGCGTATCTAAGGGAAGTTCTCAGGAAATTATGTTTATGTACAAAAGTGTAATATAGCAACCGCAACCTGTATTTCACAACGACAACACAAATTCTGTGAATAAACATTACTTTTATTTGATTTAATGTCTACAATAAAAAATATAACTTTCTTGAAATTTAAACTCTCTTGTGTGTATTTCCTTTGTATTTTGAAATATACATTTCTCTCCTGAAGACTTAATTTGAAATGAATGACAGAGATATTACGGAAGACTTGTTAATTTGTGTATCATTAATAGCAATTATTGTGTATTTATACATGGACTATCACAGTTTTGATGCTATGATGCGCTTAGGTTCATTTTGGTGGCAAGGAGTAAAACATATAATACTACATGAGCAAATCATAAGAGCATTAATTTAATACAAGTATACACCAAAGATCATGTGCTATAAAAACAAACCGAGATACATGTCGAAACAACCCAGAAGAGCAAGGTTCGTCATAATTGCTCGTTATAATCTGAAGCAGGAAATAATGCTGCCTTTATTAATTTAATAAATAAAGCCTGCAAAGTTATATTTGTAAAGGCATTAGATTTGATAAGGATAATTATTATGTATAGGTATAAGAAATATTTTGGAGATATGTATCAGAAATAGAAATAATTTGTAACTTGTAACTTACAAAACGGTTTTGTATACATTTTGTAGTTAAGATGTTAGAGAGAGACAGAGAGTATACCTGACTCCCCTCACTGACCGCTCCTTAGACAAGGCTGAAGAAAGGGTAAACTATCTTTTGTTAGGTCACGAACCTTCTACCCAGGAAATACTTAGGAGTTGACAATAAGAGAAACATGTGGCCGTAACGGGACAGTATTTAACAAAGTCAGACTTAGCAATATTTTAAGAGAAAATGAAAATGTCAGAACGGAGACGAAAATGTTTTATTACAGGAAAGCCGAAAACACGTGCGTTATCTCCGGGAACATTTAGGAATCTACAAACTAAGGAAGGCAAAAGATTTTCAATAGAAATCAGAATGTAAGGAAAGGGCCGAAATTTATGACAGCTTGTTCTGGGAAAATTCAAGTTCGTGGGAAGACGTTAGATCAGGGGGGAAAGAATAATTCTAGCCAATGGTCTTCGGATAAAAGTTAACGAATCAGGAGAACTTAGATATAAATAAATAATTTTAGGATAACCAATGATGAAAGTACAACACGAAAATAGATAAACTACGAGGGAATTTAATTTAGCGAAAGGCGTGGCGATGTAGTAGAAAAACTAGAGTACAGAAGTCAGAGGGGAGATTCACGCATTCGGTAGAGGCAATCGCACTCAGTAGGCACATTCACTCGCACTCATAGACACATAGTCATACATTCAGACATTCACGGAGACATTCTCTCGCACATTCAGACCTTCGCAGATTGAGATTCAGACATTCAAGAGAAACAGGGACATCATACGAGAGACGCGAAAGAAATAGACGGAGTCAGAAATATACGAGTCATCCGAAAGTAATCAGTCTAGATCATTTCTAAAGTTCAGTTGAGGGCAGTGTAAATCATTTTCTAAAGTCAGTCTAAGTGTGTAGTGAGGTCAGCTACGAGCCGTCAGGAAGTAACCTGCTAAGTTATTAAATAAATCAAATGTTCAAACAGTGCCGGACTTATTAATAAAGTGAACAATCTTCTTCCCCCCCTAACGACTTTCAAGTCGTTAAAAACAGTCCAAATTTACCCTGAGAACCCATCAATCCCCCCTATAGTGGAACCCACAAAATAATAACCGTTCCAAATTGGCGACCAACTGTGTGGGGCCAACATAAAACCCGTTTCAAATTGGCGCTACCAACTTTGGGGCTTTCGTGGACAGGGAAGTGTAGATTCGGTATTTCGTGGACAGTAAGAAAAGACCGGCATTCGTGAGCAAGGAAGTATGGATTCAGCATTCGTGAACGAGGAAGAAGAGAGCTTCAACATCGCAGACCAGGAGGAGAACCCGAGAGCACAGGGAACTTTGACGTCCGGACACAAGCGAGCGGCCGAGACAACATGGAGAGCGACGGCGGGCAGCCCAAGCAGGTGATCAGCCAACAGCACGGAGAGACCGACCGTAAGCACAAGGTTTACGAGCAGGAGCAAACATCATCGGAGCTGGTAACTGGACATCACCACGAGAACTTCTAACTGGACATCACTACAAGAACATCATGCGACCGACAACCGAGAAAGCAAAAATAAGGTAGAGAAAAACTGAACTGCATAATTTGTTTGTACAAGAAAATTTCATTAGTAATTTATGTAAATAATAAGTGATAGGCAAAAATGGCTGAAAACAGAGTAGAAAATAAATTGTTAGTTGACAAGCCCATAGTCATAGAGCAGGGAAATTATCAAAAGAACGTAAACCAAAGGAATGAAAGTAAAGTTAATGCATGCACTAAAATGCCGAGTAGTAAAGATAGGAATGATAGGCTAATGATCATGATGAGAGAACTAAAGGATAGTGTCGAAAAATCTATAAAGCAGTTCAATCAAGAACTAAAGGATAGCGTCGAACAATCCATAAAAGAAAATGCAGAAGATATGAGACGAGAACTAAGTGATATATTTGATAGATACGATCGATCGCAAATTGAAATAGGTGATATACTTAGACCATCTTGCGATAGGCTAGAAAAGACGCAAGGGAGGATTAATCAATCACCAAAAGAACAGATTGATAGATTTGATAGACTAAAAGAGAATATAGAGCAGATAAAGCCGTCACAAGTAGAAGCCATTAGCGAACTTAATAACCAATTAACTCAAGATGTACAAATTGAGCAGAACCAGGAATTAAACGTAGAACCTAGTATAGATATAGAAAGGGAATTAGAAGAAAATTCAGGGGAACTTAGATTTGATAGACACCAAATAGAGGTCGAGAAAGATGATAGCGAGAACCTAGGAGAAATAAATAATAGTCAACTAGAACTAGAGGGGAAAACGATAAGTAATGAGGAAACAGGCATAGAAATAGAAGGAGAACAAAATCAAATACTCGAGATAGGCATAAACCGGGAGCAGGTAATGTGTCAAGAAAAAGCAAAAGGAAAACGGAGTAGTGATCAGGATTCGATCCAAAGACATCACGGCACAGGGGCACAAGTCTCTTTAATTCAGAAAAATTTAGGTAAATATTTTGAGGCAAAAATTGCGAAACCCCAAGCCGAAATAAATTGCATAAATGCAAGTGTTCAGAATCCCTCAGAATACGCAAAAGAACAAGCAACCGAACTCAGGACCGAGCCACGCGAATGGAGACCCCCATGGAGCATTAGCGTTCAACTCGGATGCCAAAGAGAAATCAATACAAGAATGTAAAGAGAAAGTAGAATGAATAAGCTGATTGATATAACATTGAACATGTAAATATATGTGAAGATAAGATAGATCAAATAGGAAAGTTAATATAATTTTATAGCTAAGTAATGTAAAAGTATTGTAATACAAAAATGTTAAGAATAGGAGTAAATAAGAGGGGTAGTTGTAATACCCCTAAATCAGTTAGGAGAATAAATAATGAAAATGAAAACAGTTCGAAAAAGATTAGATAATTACAAAAATCTCAAAGAAAATTCAGTACAAAAGGAAAACATGTGACGAAAATAAAATAAGTTAATAACTCCAAGCAACCAGATATAAAGATCAATAATTATAAATTAAGTGAGTGAAGAAATAAAGTAATTGTAATCATGTAAAAAAAAATAAATATTGCAAGGTGCGTAAATTTCAGGAAATAAAACATTAACGCTAAGAAATCATACAGGAAAATAGATAATTGTGAATTAAAAGGGTAAAGAGATAACATAATTGCAATCAAGTGAAAGAAAATTCAAAATAAATGAAGGCTTAATAAAACATATTAGTGACCTTATATAGGGAAATAGGTAATAATATTGTAATCATGGCGAATTAAGAGAGTAACGAAATAAGATAAATCAAATCAGGCCAAAGGAAAGTCAATATAAAGTGAAAGCTTAATAAGACATTAGTAACATTACAGGGGGAAACTTATAGGAAAGTAAATAATTGAAATAATAGAATAAGCAGAAGCGTACTAAAGACAGATAAAGGAATAAGAAGCTAAAGTTATATATCTTGGTGACGTTCAATAAGGAAGCAGATAGGGATAATAGAAAGAAAAGTGAATCAAGAAACGAGAAGAAATATATTAATAAGGATCCTACGGTTAAAAGTAGAGGGAAAATAATGAAGTGAAATAAAGTGAAATGAGAAAGATGAAAAATAGATAATAAATAATGGTAATAAGGGAAGAAAATGAATTAATGAATTAAGTAGACAAAGAAAATAACGAAGTCGTCGATGAATAATTCTCGTGTATTGTATTGTTTACCTAAGCTACCTTTATAAAACGATCCAAGATATCTAATGAATAGTAATGTAGTTAAAAATCAGTTATGAATTGCGCTATGAAATGGGATGGAAAATTCTCCCATATAGATATACGAATAGAATCATCTATATGTTACCTGTAATGTTATTAAGTGTCTTACAAGGTTTATAATGGATGATTGATTAAAAGTAAAGTTAGATAGAAAATTAGAAAGTTATAAAATATATGATCAATGGTTAATAAGTGATGTAGTTAAAATCAATTAGAAAATGCAAGGCTATAGAAGGTCCATTATGTGTATTTTATTGAAATCTAAAGTTATGAAGGGATTGCAAATATAATTTCTGTACGTATTACAAGCTATCTGGTTGTCAATAAAGTCATGATTCAAAAATAAAATTTAACAATATGAATGTGCTATTGAAATGATTTGGTAAAAAAAAAAAAATAAAAATTGAACAACCGACCTTCAAGTATAGATTCATTAAGTTAGGTATGGTGTAGGTGTAGCTAGTAGGCTAAATGCTTTTGAGTAAAGTTAAATTATAACAAATTGAATGTAATATATGTAATACATAATACTATTGAAGATTAATGTAATTTTTTTTTGGATAAATTAGCTAGGATATAGACTTGTTTATTTGAGTAACAGACAAAATTTCAATATTTCGAATGTAATTAGCATCAGTAATTGAATAATATAAGAATAGATTATAAGGAAACTAACTTGGAGGAACACTCAGGGCATATTGTAAATAATAACATGTGCATGCTAGAATATAATTCATATAAAAATATATATATATAAGACAGTATAGCAGTGGCGTTGATACGCGAACAAAGGTGCTAAGTGAAAAACAAGTGAAGTGGAAAAATAAATAAATAAATAAAAAGTGCAGTGAATCATGCTTAGTGAAGACAGATGTGCAAAAGTAAAAAAAAAAAAAATAAATAAAAAAAATAAATAAATAAATAAAATAAAAGTGCAAGGCGTATGAGCTAAATAGATATACCATAAGCATTTAAAAATATATTCTAAAATTTTGTATGTCAAAGCTTAGACTAAAATAACACTCATCTCAGAGCCAAGAACAATAAAAACAATGAACAATAGGCTCGGAGTGCAAATATTTGTGTCACAAATAGAAAATCATTTCGATTCAAGTTTGTTAATATAGTATTAAGAATAATACGAATATAACTCTGCAATAACGAGATAGTAATAATCTCACGGGACTGTGTAATCATATTTTGTTGTGTTACCACAACAAAATCTAATTACAGGGGCATTTGAAGCAGGAAATAATGCTGCCTTTATTAATTTAATAAATAAAGCCTGCAAAGTTATATTTGTAAAGGCATTAGATTTGATAAGGATAATTATTATGTATAGGTATAAGAAATATTTTGGAGATATGTATCAGAAATAGAAATAATTTGTAACTTGTAACTTACAAAACGGTTTTGTATACATTTTGTAGTTAAGATGTTAGAGAGAGACAAAGAGTATACCTGACTCCCCTCACTGACCGCTCCTTAGACAAGGCTGAAGAAAGGGTAAACTATCTTTTGTTAGGTCACGAACCTTCTACCCAGGAAATACTTAGGAGTTGACAATAAGAGAAACATGTGGCCGTAACGGGACAGTATTTAACAAAGTCACACTTAGCAATATTTTAAGAGAAAATGAAAATGACAGAACGGAGACGAAAATGTTTTATTACAGGAAAGCCGAAAACACGTGCGTTATCTCCGGGAACATTTAGGAATCTACAAACTAAGGAAGGCAAAAGATTTTCAATAGAAATCAGAATGTAAGGAAAGGGCCGAAATTTATGACAGCTTGTTCTGGGAAAATTCAAGTTCGTGGGAAGACGTTAGATCAGGGGGGAAAGAATAATTCTAGCCAATGGTCTTCGGATAAAAGTTAACGAATCAGGAGAACTTAGATATAAATAAATAATTTTAGGATAACCAATGATGAAAGTACAACACGAAAATAGATAAACTACGAGGGAATTTAATTTAGCGAAAGGCGTGGCGATGTAGTAGAAAAACTAGAGTACAGAAGTCAGAGGGGAGATTCACGCATTCGGTAGAGGCAATCGCACTCAGTAGGCACATTCACTCGCACTCATAGACACATAGTCATACATTCAGACATTCACGGAGACATTCTCTCGCACATTCAGACCTTCGCAGATTGAGATTCAGACATTCAAGAGAAACAGGGACATCATACGAGAGACGCGAAAGAAATAGACGGAGTCAGAAATATACGAGTCATCCGAAAGTAATCAGTCTAGATCATTTCTAAAGTTCAGTTGAGGGCAGTGTAAATCATTTTCTAAAGTCAGTCTAAGTGTGTAGTGAGGTCAGCTACGAGCCGTCAGGAAGTAACCTGCTAAGTTATTAAATAAATCAAATGTTCAAACAGTGCCGGACTTATTAATAAAGTGAACAATCTTCTTCCCCCCCTAACGACTTTCAAGTCGTTAAAAACAGTCCAAATTTACCCTGAGAACCCATCAATCCCCCTACATTGGAACAACCATATTAACCTACTGCAAATTAACGAACAACAGTGGAACCCCCAACAATAACCGTTCCAAATCAATGAGTTTTTAATAATCTAATTAACATGTTCAGAATTAATGCCCTTTCCTACATTAGCCGAACCACTTTGCTTATTATAAGAGCTTCAAGAATATTTGTACATATTTATTTATTTATTTATTTAACTGGCAATGCTTAAACTATGATGTCTTTTCTTCCCCTCTACCACTATACCTAACAATGTATATTACATAAAAAGGAAGTACAAGGATGTTAATAAAGTTTTAATTAACAAATTATAAACAAATATTGACAAAATAATTTTACACAAACAAATTAAAAAATAAATTTGCAACAATTGGTTTAATCATAATAATATACAGATACCTAAGACATATAAAGTAGGTAATTAAAGAATGAAATTAAAAATAAGCTATAATGAATATTTTAATTATAGATTATTAATAGTAAAACGTAGTTTAATATTTTACATTGTGCAAAGTTATGACATTGCTTAATATTACAAATATTCCACAAAACATTTAAACACTTTGCTAAAGACCTGTAGTCTATTTATTTATTTTATTTTAGCTCCATTGTTTGTTTAATGGCCTGAATTATTTTACAGTAGTTAATGTGCATATTGTAAAACTAGAACTCCAAAATACAGGTTTTATTATTACCATCATTATAAAATAAAAAGCTTTTAATTTTTTATTTTCCAATACAACATACAGTTGTTGCAAATTGATATTGAAAGAACATCCCCTACTATTAAAAAATTGAAAAGACTAGAGCATCATTTTATTGTACAAAACATGTAAAATATTAGCAAATACCATGTTACACATATTTATTTATTAGAACCAATAAAATGTGAATGCAATATTGTGCACAGCACTTTTTTAAATGTATTACTTGAGTAGTTTTCTGACTAAAGAGCATATTTTCATGCAAATCAAATTTTTTTTGTCTGTCATCAAATTATATGCCAACAGACAATTCTTTATGATTTTTACTATTTGGGAAATTTGAAGAGCAAATTTACATTTTAACTCTATTAACGGAGTTGAAAATTAGCAACATTTAAATAGTTTTTATAGTACTCTGATTTGAGCTGCTTGTCTGTTGTTAACACTTTGGGTAAAGAGCAAGAGTTAATCAAGACAATATAATCGTATGCCAGTTCATTTTAACAATCCCTTTCACATACATAAACATCTGAAATATTTTCTAAACCATATTCTTTCAGCGTATCATTTACTTGTACACTGGGTTTATTAGTAACTAAAAGAGGAACTCTGTTTAATTTTGCAGTTTACGATCATTTAGTAAACTTCTGTCGAAACTAAGAAAAGACGTTTCTTTGAAATGCCTAATATAGCTCATTAATATTTCAACAAAATAAAATAAAAGATGTAATATGGCCTCGAGTTGCTTAACAGCTGACAGGTTTGAGTTGATTTGTCAATAAGGATATTGTCGATAGAGATCATCCGCAAATTTCTCTTATCCTGGAAAGGCAAATGACAGTAACGTTACGCTCCTAGCCTCCTTCATGCCACCGTTAATTCATTCAGTTTATCGTCTTGAACGCCTTTAGCATATTACACCCTTGCAAAAATAAATAATAGTTAAAGATAATATATATTTGCAGAATACACTAAGAAAATACTTGTGTTTATGTAACGTTTGCTACTACAGTCTGGCGATCAAAAGAAGGCAACCGCGGGCTAAAGTCCGATAGGGGCTTGAACTGTAAATTTGTATTATCGTTTTCTTCTAGTAGTTCATTGTCCGGTGCTCTTGAGGAATAAATAGATTCATTTTTCAGCTGTACATGTTTAAGAATAACTCAAATTAAGATTAAATGAAATGACTTCCAAAGCCAAAGAATGAAATTATACACACACTGAAGATTTTTTTTTGTAATAAAATACTATTATTTGGCACTGCAGTGAATTATATAACAATAAATGTCTGTCATATTCGATAAGATTAGAAATATTATCATAAAAGCTAGGACGAAGACTTTTAACATTTTGGACGAGGGTTACGATATTCAGTACCCCACCATGTGCTTTACGACTTAGACGCAACCCTCCCGCCGCAACTCGCTCCGTCCACCCTCCCTAAGCTCGACGTGTACATTCACAGTAAACAATGTGGTGGCGTAGTTCATGTTGTTTCATGATCACAAGAACAGTTTTGTTTGTGAAGTCATCCAGTAATTTTTAGAACAAGAATGTACAAGTCACTTCTGTCCTCTTCAATATTTCTACAAGGTTGAACCCCTGCATTGCTAGAAAGCTTTCGTTCAACTACTCGCAATTTACATTCTCTTTGTTTTTCTTTTCTTCTATTTCTTTCATATTCCCTCACTCATATTCTTCATCAAAGGATTTAATTTAGTTTGATCAAACGGAGTTTAATGATTCAGTGGTACTTTATGTGAATATCAGTTGTAATCAAATCACACTTCTAATGTTTAAGCGAAATTTGTACTTCTTTTTTTTTTTTGAATGATTTTATTTATGGACGCTCTTTAACATCTCAGTCATCATCGTCCCATTCAACTCAGGGCGTGAAACGGCCGACAAATTTTGCTCACAGGCCTCTCTTTCAGGCTTGAGGTTCTTTTTCGTGCCGTAAATGTACGACACGGAACCTACGGCTTTACTTCCCTTACGAAGTAAGCCATACTAAGGTTTTTACCGCCGAAAAAATCCATCGCTCCTGGCCGGGTTCGAACCCGCGATCTTGGGCTTAGAAGGCAAGTATGGTTACCACTACACCACCAGGACCGACATTTTTGTACTTCAAGGAAACGTTGCTTTTATATTGAGTATATCCAGGGATAAAAACTGGTCATTGTATTTTAGAAATTATATATTTTATAAACTTAAAACCGATTTATTTATATATTCATAATATACCTTAACTTGCCATAAATACTCTTAGTGCTAGTATCAGAGGGGATATTGTACAGAATTCTTCAGCTATAGGCTTTTTGTGCCACCCCCAAGTCCCGTATATTGTTCTAATTTCTGTGTTCTTGATGAGACCCAGAATCTTATTTCCTAAAGGGGATCATCCATATTGAGATATGATTGCAGAACGAAGAGTTGATATCTTCCTCTCTCCAGGTCTTCACATTCGAGGAGTACATGTCGTGAGATTAAACACAAAGTCTTCATATGGGCTCTCCCTGGAAGGAATCAATTTCCTGGAGATGTTTCCTAAATTGTCTGTTCCAGTAATTAATCTCACTACTCTCCATAACTTTTTCCTTCCCACCGTCAGGTGAGTTTGGGATTATAAATGCTGTTACAAAGCTGTAATATTTTTCATCTGCTATTACTGTGTTGTTCTTTCATGTGTTCCACACATGTTTAGCATTACCCCCATTTCCCTTCATTCCTGATCAAAGTCCCTGTAGTAACTCATCCATGCAGGAGGCACTAACTTCATTGAAAATTCGTCACTGTCGACTCCAAGTATTGTTTGAACTTCTCAATATTTGAAGTTTTTTCTTGCAATCAGAGTCTCAAGCACCGACCACTGTTTGTATTGCAGGGTTCAGGTTGGGAGCATTAGAGGCCAGTGCATAGCACAAATAAAATCAGGAAATATTTTTCACAAGCCAAGTCTGTGTTGCTTTCTTGGTGGAGTGGAGCTGAATCTGGCTGGAAACTCCAAAACCGATTCTTGAAGAACCGTGTTAGGTTCCAGCAAAATGGTTTCGTTCACTTAACACCATCATAGCTACTTTCCATTAAAGCATTACAGAGGGAGAAGAATGCCTTTTGTGTACCTTCAAATCTTTTCATAACGTTCTCGTGAAATTGAGACATGCATTTTTATCATTTTGACGTTGTCCCTTTCTTTAATATGAAATACTTTCTGGTCATTGGCCGTTGTTAGCGTATAGTACTATGCAACTATACTTTTGTCGTGTAACATACGCTTTTTTATGCTTTTATTACTTCTTGACCACCACCGCTGGTCGTTGGTCGTTAAGGCGCGTGCTCGAGAAGATGATGTCTCGTTTTCGATTTACACCACAACCGTCCTCCCTAACTTAGTTTTTGCCAGGTTTTCCTCAGTCCTTATAAATGGGAAATACCAGAGAGGTACCTAAATTTAGGTCTGGAACGCTTCCTTCCTTAAAAAATGAACCCTATTTAATTTATCATTTCATCTGGTATCATCAGTGTCTACCGCCAGTTATGCATCAGTAGTGGTGGTGGTGGCCGTGACGGCGATGGTCCCTGTTTACTGTGATGTTTCTCTCCTTGAATTTAATGAAACGTATTACTTCACAGTCCCAAAAGATTATATCATGAAATTATTGTTTGACTGAGTAACCATGGTCTTTAGAGGCGGTGTTTCGCCAGGTTTACACCACTCCATGATTCTCTATTGGATAAAGGATCATAATAGATAACCATAGTTTCATCTATAACAATGGTTTACAGAACTTATCTCTCGTTCCTAGGCAGAACTCCAAAAATGCTTGACAACAGATGACTCGTTTCTCGTTTTTGAACTGAGGAAAGAAGTCTAGGCACTCATCTTGTACTAACCTTATTCATGTTTAAATGTTAATGAATAATTGGAAGGACTGTTGTTTTAGAAAGGCCCCATCCTTTGTACTATTTCTGTAACTTTGAACTGCCGGTCTTCCATAATTTCTCATTGCACAAGAGCGAGCGATGTTTTCAGGAGTGAGCATTTCCAAGGGCCGACCTGCACGTTCTTCGTATTCAATGATTTCAGGACCCATTCGGAAAAGTTTGGCCCATTCTTTTACGGGAGAATATGAGAGGGATGCTATTCCATATACACCGTCCAATCGCTGTTTTAATTTCATTTGGAGTAGAACTTTATAACAGCTCGAAACTCCATTGTGAACATTTCACAATTTTCTACACATAGCCTTCTTTTTGCAACTATATCTGAACAACGAACACAGCACAGCGGAAGTTAACAGCTCAACTATTTACTTAACAGATAAGTTATGACACCAGTTAAGGGTTTAGTGAAGGCAATAAGCTTTATCGGCGAGGCCGGAAACTTATAAACTTCTCCTGGTAAGCAATGGCAATCCAATCCTACAACTATAATGTGGCTATCAATATAACACAAAATGGCGGAGATCTAGGATTAGGCGTGCTCCTGTTATTAAGCACATGGGTATGTTTATTTGGCTCGTAACCTTTACGTGGTTTATTACACTTCAAAGTAAACCAACAGTAGCGTGTTAGCTATATTGTCTCTATTAAATTATGTTAATTTAGTGAAATTACACCAGTAATTGTGTAATAGAAAGTGTTAGTGCAATATGTGTCGCTCTTGTTATGTACCCGGTTGTACCTCTAATTATGGCAGTGTACCGCAAACTATCATATTTAAATGTCGTAAATAGCAGTCATTAAAGGAGAAGTAGATGTACACTAAACAACGTGTAAAGAATGAAGTGTGTTCAATAATGCGCACCAAAATTTGTGGTATGAAATATTCGATACATTTTCCTTGTGCCAGTTTCCTAGTATGCTTTCACATGTAACAGGGAGGTCGACAATAATGAAAGGAAGCACCCGAAAGAAGCGGATTTAGGACAAATGTGAACAAAGTTTTAATGAATAGTATGAGCAGGATCTTATAACATATCTTGGATGTAATGTTAAGAAAGAAAAGTTAAAGCCATAGCTGTTGCCAAGTAAAATGACTATTGCATATTCTTTTCATTAAAATATATTATTATTAATGTGATATTGTGCCATCTACGTCGAGTAGGTTTAAGGTGTTCAGTAATTTGGTAATTAGTCTAATTTTTAAACATTTGAGTTTGCCTGTAGATAAATTGAATATTAGGTGTGGATATGTTCGATATTAGAATCCACTGTAAGTAAGGAGTTAAAATGTAAAAGATGGGGCAAATTGGATACTTTGAGAGTTGACTTGCTAATAATAATAATAATAATAATAATAATAATAATAATAATAATAATAATAATAATAATAATAATACTTGTAGAATTTAGGCTTTCATAATCGGTGTCATGTGAAGTGAATGAAGTAAAGTTTTAATAGCCTCAACTTCTCATTATCATGCTCGCCTGTACCGAGAGGCGCTTGAAATGCACAAGTATGGAAATACTTCTAAAGGAAGCTCTGAACTTGCAATCAAAATGGTGCCCACCCTTACGAAGGCTCAGAAACATTAATCTAATCAGCAACTGACAAGCTGCTGGTTACGCCAGAAGTCACTACAGGTCACCTGGGACTTTTACCAGGTAGGTGTAAGTTGTCAGCAGTACCTAGCCGTTCGCGACTTTACCTGCTCGATGGACTTCGGTGATTTAAAAACGAACCAGAAAGAAGGTTTCGATATTAGTAATGTGGTGAGTTTCGGGTTTTGCCAACGGCACATGGTTTTTCCTGATGGTCACCGATCCAAGTACTGGCCACGCCCGATACTGCTGAACCTAGATAGTCAACCGGGGTCCTCAGCAAGGTTGTCGTTGGCGAGCATTCAGGATGTAATTGACAGATCAGGATTTGGAAGCCAGCTGTGTTTAGGCCAAGGTGTATTTCTACACTGTGGTGTTAGAAAATTTTCACCAAGGGTTTCCACGATGTCCTTGGGAAGACTGTATGATCTACATCTTCTAGGGGCTATGTGATCGTATCCCCTATTGATCTGACCAGCTCATTTGGATGGTTCGAGATGATGTCATGGAGCGTCCGGGCTGTCTCCCGTATCACGTCCATGATATATGCAACATTGGAGTGATCATGTAGGATGTAGGCTGGGAAGCGGCGGTCTGTAGTATAAAATTCTTAGCGTCTGATTCTGCAGCAACTGTCGGATCCCAAGATTTCACAGCCGTACAGAACCATAGCCGGTATATCGCAGTTTTTGGGTCATGTTAACGGATCAAGAGCTCAGGATCGGATACTGAACGGATTTTCTGAACTTTAGCGAGCACACGCTGCTGGTTACGCCCAGGAGATCCAGAATAGATCCAACCCCCTTAACCAACTTGCCAATCAGAACTCAGTTCCACAGGCACCCCTACCATGTATTTCGATGTCAATTCCTGTAGCGAGTCAGTCCCTGCCTCTTCTCCAAGAAGTTTACTGCGACCACACCACTGAAGATACCCATTGCATTCGTGACGAAGCGTCTGGGACGATGAAGGAGAAGAATTTTTATGGATCACTGATTTACAGACCGAAACACTCAGTTCATTTAATAAATAATATTTTGCTCATTATAACCATTGTCAAGGAAGGTTTAGCACTGGATCTTGATTTGGATATGGAGACATTTTTCATTAGAACCAGTGAAGATTTATAATGGAAATTAAATTACTTGAACTTGTGCTTAAACATATATAAAGTAAACCGAATTTGCATTATATTTTCTTTTCTTAAAATTAATTGTAGAGTGCAGTCTAATTATATATAAATGGTTAACCATTATTTAGTTGTATGGCTTTACAAATGTAAAAACTATAAATAAATGGATATATATTTAAACAATCCATTAATTTTGCACTGAAGTAAATTTGCTTAAAATAATTTTAATCATATGACATAAATGAAAAGTACCCGTTTAAAATATTCTTATTTAAGCACGTTTTTTTTTATTAAAATTATTGCTTTTTTATTTCGTTACTTATGCATTGCAATAAACGGGAATGGGCAGTAAGGATTGACTAGTTTTGTGTGCCGGGAAGGTATAATGTAAACCGCATTGATATTATATTATATTTCCTTAGCACTGAGAAATATTGTCAAATACTTAAAATCATCGAAATATTTTCTAAAGATAAAATTTCCTTCTTGTAGACGAAATTATGAGTAAAATTTTCAAGTTTGTTATTAGTAGTATTGGGCAAAGACTGTCGCGTTTATTTATTTATTTTCCCTGCTTATGGTACGTCGGTCCTGGCTATTCCATGGAATTATTTATCTATTATATGTTCACTAGTAAAGTGACAGAACAAAGTTATGCTTGTACTAAAATTAACTCATAAGAACGTAGGTACATCTTTATTATTGTAAAATGCAGATTAAGTGATATTTATTGTACGCAGCCAATTTGTTTTGTGGGACTATCCACGCAGGTGAAAAATCTATGTTTTACTTCATGAGTGCTAAAACTGACGACGTTCCAATGTGCTGCAATTTGAGGTAGCACATTTTCTTCTGTAACAAACCAATCAGGGCATTTAATTTAAATTTCCACAAACACGGATTTGACGTTATCGGTGAACAGCAACATTAACTCTCAACGTGCAAATTTGAGTAAGAAAGGAAGGATATAATATGTCCTTAATACTGACCACAAATCTCAAAGAAAATATTATTTGAACAAAATAATCTTTGTGCAATAACACATAAGTAGTGAATGCTATATATCCTATTTACACGAAATTGATATGAAACTCAAACTTATCAGATTCTATAACTTTTAGAAAAATCACTGCAAAACTGGACTAGAAAAAATGCCCAAGTAAAACCGTATAAAAGCATCAAGAGGTGAAAATTGAACATTAACGGAGTAAGAAAAGAATTTACTACATGCTGCATGAGATTTCTCAGAAAACATGATGGAGTGACAGATTGATTCACATAAAACGGAATTATTAGCAACAACTTTGAAGTTCACAGTGTATTAGTTATAGTTGATAGCCTATATCGGTTTACTTTTTGTTAATATGTTCAACATATGGATAGAGTATCTAAAATTATTGCTGAATATACACTTTTAAAAATATGAAATAATTATTTGTTATATTGTAACTTATATCACTGAAGTGAATATGGAAGATCATGTTTATAGTGTGGTAATTCACAATTTGTGTATTTTATTAATACAAAATATACAAAAAATAAATAATTAATAACAAATTTTCCTTTGGTAACAATTTCGTATCATTATCGACTTAAACTTTACCTGTACCAGACCCGGTCGTTGAATTTAGCGTAATGTTAAAGTTCACTGATGTACTTTATGCGCTCTTTTCACTTAGTGACGTAAGTAATGAGTGCTACGGATCTTCCAACAACCAAAACTTACATTTGCAAAATACAATTCTTAACATACATAAAACCTCTGCTTAGATATCTACACTCAATGGGCAACTTCTGGGAAAATTTGCGAGAAAATTCAATATGCTTATGGGGACTAAAATGAAGCATATTTTTTATAGGTCTTTTGTTTCCACATTATTTAGGGGTTGTTAGAGCTAGGATCCTATATTTTGACCGTTGTATATTTCCTGCATTAATAAAACTGTAAAAATATTTAGCACAATGCCCTATCTGTTCTGAAGTTAGGAATTAAATTAGCTCATAACTGTAGTATTTTAAAGTAAATTACAAACAAATTGAACTGTATAAAAAAAGATGCATAATATCAACTTCATTATTTTAACTTTTCAGTATAAATATTTATATATTTTCTTAATTGGAATATGGAACATTTTCCTAAATTATATTAGAGAATAAACATGTACAGTTAACTGTAATATTATAACCAAAAATTAGTTTTCTGTTTCCACGATAATATTTGAAAATAAAAGCATGTCCCTACCCTTTCTGTTTAGGGTACTTGCTTGCTACCAGACTACTACAGTACGGTCCATCCTTTGCGGCTCGTGCGGAACTGGCACATTCTAAGCCGCAAAGGTGGAGAAAGCGAAAGCATCAAATAAATAATCAAAGTGAGGAAAGCTCAGAGCACGATCTGAGAAGTAATTGGGAACATTTGGCGAAACAACTCATGGAAGTGTAAGTGAATAATTGAAAGAACATTTTCTATAGTCCTGTTACCTTCAGCATGTGCGATGCCTGACAGAAACAGATTTTGCAGAACATGTTTTAGTGACAGTTGGGGCTGTTTCAGGAGATATCCACCATTTTGTTACATTGTATGGTTAACAGTTGAAAATACACATACGTTGTCATTTATCCAGATAATGTTAAGTTTCACGTTATCTGGGCAGGGTTTGTTGGTAACCATTTGACCGATCGTACTGCACTCCCTCAGCAAGTCGGTCCTGGTGGTGTAGTGGTTACCATACTTGCCTTCTAAACCCAAGATTGCGGGTTCGAACCCGGCCAGGAACGATGGATTTTTTCGGGCGTAAAAATCCTAAGTATGGCTTCCTTCGGAAGGGAAGTAAAGCCGTGGGTACGGCACGATAAAGAACCTCAAGCCTGAAAGAGAGGCCTCTGAGCAAAATTTGTCGGCCGTTTCACGCCCTGGGTTGAATGGGACGCTGATGACCTGAGATGTTAAAGAGCGTCCATAAATAAACAATTAATAAATAAATCCCTCAGCAAATAAGGGGATTACATCGTTGCACTTTTATCAATACCTTTACCCGCCTTACTTGAAACAAAACAGAAACGGTGTTTTCCTTACAATGGAACGTTCTGCACACAACTCGGCAACTAAGCTTGAACTACACATTGCATCATTTTTGAGATAGGACAAGTCTAGCGAATACAATAAAATGACATAAACGATAAATTCTTACTTCCTTTATTAGCATACACTTATATATGCGGGAGGGTGGTCAATAATTATCCGCACTCTTGCTGTTTATCTATTTTAGTTTTGTACATATATTTAGGCATTTCAACATTTTTGTTTTCATACATGTCTGACCTTCATCATTCGGTTTGTTTCTCACTACTCTCAGTTAACACCACAGAAGAACAGAAAACAGCGATTGGTGTTTATGAACTAAATCCGTCAAGGACTTTCAACTCACGAAGGGGCGTACACCAATGAATTTATTAGTTTATCAACTGTGAAGCATGAAAAAGCAGATCTACCATTTAAATGAAATTGGTGCAGGATGGCAAATAAATACCACACTCTCTTTAACACATGTTTCTAAATGTGAGGCCCATCTATCCTCGTATGTTCCGCAGAAGTCTTAACTTACCCTGTAATTAAATACATATTATTAATTATTCTCTAACGCCTCTCTTGAAAATATTGGGAAATGGTGTAAATTAAGTGGATTATTTAAATATTAGTTTGCGATAGTGACATTGTGAGAATATAAAAATGTGACAAAATTGTTGGAATTGATAGAGAATCCAAAAGCAAGCACAAAGTTTTCCTACATACATTTGAACTTTTAGGCTTCACACAGATACTTGCATAGTGACGACAACATACAAAATGGCGGTGGAAGTGGTGCTCAAGATGGAGACGGAAGACAGTGCCTTTGTTACTTCTTATTGCTCTCTACGAAATCGACGATATCTTGACTGGTTGCATTGCACCAACCATGGCAAACCATTTCACATTACTTTGATAAAGGAAACTGTTTCGGTTGGATCAAATCGATCTCAATGAAACTCGGTAAAATTTTCAGTTCAGTCATCCTCAATTTAACTGTAATACTTATTTTTCCTCCATATAACACATATGTACTAAAACGTGTAATTTGGGGTTGCGGCAGATTTCAGTGCGACATGGGCTGTCACCAGCAGCACAGCTACCAGACCTTCGCATATCTTGCGCTATATGACCGACCGCGTTACACATAAGAGTATGTTAAACACGAAATGAACAATAAAGGACAGGTACACGATGTTTTCTTTAGTGCTAAACGGCATTTTACATATAACACGTCTAAATATGACAGTCCGGAACTCAGTAAGCAGAAAAACTTTCATTACAAACAACAAAAGAGTGTTGTAGTGCTGATATTTGATTACAGCCATTTTTCCTCTGAAGTTCTTTATTCAGGTCTGTAAGATATCCAGTGTGTTAAGGTGTTTCTATGCAGATATTGCGTAAATACTGAACTTCCATCTGTTTTGGCGTATATTTTATTCTTCTTTACTTTTAGCTACGTATATTGCTATAATCCTCTTTAATTGTGTAACACTTTCCATCTGCAAAATATAAAGTAGTCGTGATGTTCTCATTCAAGATGATATAATTTCTTATAATTATTATATTTTGAAGAATATTTTCAAACAGGCTGCGCGTTTATTGAAATCTTGCACAGCTAATTAATGCCACAAACATATAAAATGTTTTGTACATAGTAGCTATAATTATATTTTTCTAAATGAATGATTGCTGCATCAATTTTAACACGGTAGTTCGCCCACAGTTTTGTACAATTTTCTTCATACTCATTGACATTAGCAGAAGAAAGGACATTAAATCTAACGTAACGTAACCTAACCTATTGTCCTGTTCTGATACCCTCAACGCCTACTTGTTTTCCCACAATTACCTACATAAATACAATCATTTTTCTGCAACAGCAAATTTATTAACAGCAAATTTTATATATATTAATTCATTATGCTATAAATCTTCATTGGGGCCGTGTAGCCAAGCCGGAACTGTTCCCTTGTGACAAATATCTCTGTAAACATCGCCGCGTTTATAAATACAAAGTTACATCGATAAGTTCACTAGGTGTTGTATCTTGATTGTTAAATTATATATCAGGTACTTAAACATAACAAGGAAGAACAGAACAGGCGCGGTGAAAGACAGACATAGACTGTGTTCCTAACATTGCTCCCAGATAGAGCACTACAACATCGGCCCAGCCCACTTCCAAGAAATTCGTGCCTATCAAAAAAGGCGCTTTCACTACAGAAGTGGAGCATAAAATTTCCGGAAGAGTACGGTACCCCACCAGCAACATATCACCTCGCTGGTATCGACCGTGTAACAGAACCAATGTAATGAAATAGTAGAACCGAAAATTTACGGAAAGAAAAGCATAAAGCGACCAGGGTAAGGAACCCAAGATCGGCCAGCACCAAGATATATCCTCAATGGAAATTCAAACTAATATTCCTTGAAACATATTCTTTCCTTTGAGAGATAAATTAGTTTATTTTTATAGCCGTCTTTATTTACCGGCTATATCGTTTCTAATCAAATAAAATTAAATAACTCCTTTATAATTCATATTGAGAGTAGAAACCAGAGTTTTGCTAGAAACTGAGTAAAATTCAAAATATTGTAAGTAAAAAAGTTAGTTGATTAATCTAATACACAAGGGAATTTCCAAATAAAAATGTGCATAATGACGTAAATTCTCAGTCAAAGTCGTCTCTGTTTATTAAGAGGAATTATGTGTCACCAATTGTAATTTGAACTTGATAATCTGGGTCAAATTATAAAAGTCATTGATGTAATTAATGAACAAAATAAAAGTTATAAACATTTCAAATCATTTGCCACACATCTTCCGGATAGGAAACCAATCGCATTTTATGGATGATAAATATCTAGGTTAACTGCTGTTTTTGCTACATTCTTAACGAAGGGATATATCCTCGAACATTTCAAATACAAGTATGTAATTAGCACTTTTAATGCGCAACGAATCAATTTATAACCACCATTTACGTATGTATCTTCAAGTTTATATAGCCGGGTTGTTCGCATTGCTATTCACTTATCTACGGAACAGACTGATGTGAGTTCCATTTCTGAAATTTTACTAACATTTCGTGCCCACGACAGTTAAAGGAATATAAAGCTACTATAATTGATTCACTTCAATTGAAAGACTCCCAGATCTTACCCGAGTAGTTTCACTAAGGTTAGTTTCATAGCTTTATAATTTTACTGGTTAAATGTATTATTACAATCTAGCAATATGGATGTTAACTTAAATAGATCTTGTATATGCAATTATAAATAAAATTTAATGCATGGATTATTTCATATTCATTAGTTAAATAGGCAGTTAACTGTAAAAGTATAGCTGGCGTTAGCACTTATCTCAGTACACACAAAAATGAAACACACTTAAACAACCTTAAGGATGATTTGCGAACTGCTTTATCTTAAAAATATGCAAGGTGAAGTATACAAGCAAAAGAAAGCAAAATAATAATAATAATAATAATAATAATAATAATAATAATAATAATAATAATAATAATAATAATTCGCTGGAGAATTGTTTAATCGATACAGAGCGAATCACCTAAAAGCGTCATCGCATATTTTTCTTAAACGAAATTGCAATTGATACCTTGCTTTCACCGAAAGAATTTCAACATAATTCGTACAAGATTTTAGGAATTATTAGAAAATGTTGAGACCGTTTTGTTGGGGATGGAGAGGAAGAAAATATATATATAGCGGGTTGACCAAACCCTAGGTCCAGGGGTGCAAACACAGAGGTCTGTGCCACCCGTGGTATTTTGCATTAGGACGGCACCTTGTAACTTTAAATCGACCCGCCATTCGGCTGCAGACGATTGCGTCGCCCAGGCGCGCTAAGTTCCCTTAGCTACCAGATTCTCACTGGTGGATAGGTCATACTAGCTTAGACCTACTCGTATTTAAGAGGTGAGTCACCCCAGCATTAAGGTAGCCACCACCCTCCCTACAAACAACGACGATTCCGGCGCACCGGCCCCCAGGGTACACGCCTTGGGCACTCCGGACGGTTATCTGCTAGATGGGTTTTAATTAATCATAATACTCAGAATATATGTACAATCAATGAAGCTCTCCATCTTTTCTCCCGCTGCTGTCTCGTTGTGTCGCTATGCCACAGCTAGATAAGGTAGAGCGCTGGAATTTTGTTATCTTTTCAGGTCAACGAGAGAAAGAGTCGAGAACTAGATAATGTATAAAAGCAAATCTTAAGACTGGAGATGACCCTTTTTATTTACTTGTGTTGCTTGTTCAATGTTAAGGGTCACCTTTTTAAGTTCGGTAGAGCGCTTCTTAGATCACACTTGCATTATAACCGAACCAATTGTCTTCACTCTCCCCGATAGCTAAACTCCCTCTCTCGGATGCTCAACCTTTTCTGTTCACGGACCTCGAAATGCCATTTTTTTATAAAACATTCCTTCGTCCGGTCGATAGATCATCTCCAACCATTTCGAACTCTTATTCTTAAACAACTTTCTATCTATTCGCCGAGGGACGTGAATATACCTTTTATAAAATCCCTGATTGGACGTTCCTTAGCCCTTAAATTTAAGGTATTATTTCCCCTTTGGCTACTGTATGTAGGGCACTAGGGTTTATTTCACCCACAATGTCTTTAGTCTGTTCTATATTATGCTTTGCCTTCGTTTTTTTTTAACAAAGCTAAGCTTTTCCAGAAACCTTAAAGGGGCGACCCTTTTTACACAAAGGCTGTTGCATAAAATACAAAAGGAGGCACGTGGTCATCTGTTTTTTGTCCAACACAAAACACATTCACAAGCTTCATTTTCTGGCTTATTTCTAAAGTTTCTGGCCGCCAGTTTTTTCCTTCGCACTAGCCATGATACACACAATACACAAATAACTTAACTACTAACATGAATACCCATAAATTGTATACATTAATTATAACGATTTTTATAATATATGTAATTGCTTATACTAACATTTCATAATATTTTAATTGGGGGCGACTGCTTCAATGTACAGACATTTTCTCAAGCACAATATGCAAAAAAACTGCAAGTAAATAGAACAAAATGAAATCAGAATATCACTAGGCTTAATTTTGCACGACTCTACGCCAAGTAGTTTCAGGGATATGGTTACACATAGAAATGGTGTTCTTTTTAGAAACGCCCTAAAAAGTACATTCTCCTTATTGTTTAGAAAAAGTTAATGTCTGTTCGCATTTAATCCGCAATTTAGAGGAATTATAAACAGAATGTTGAAATTTATCCTGAATGGCTTCAAAATTTCCAACCCTAGTCACATGAAGCTTTTAAATAGTTTCTATTTCATTTAACTGCCTATTTCTGGAAATGTACCGCATATTCTCACCTACCGCGACTCTATGGATACGGTTGTTTTTACATTTTGTTTGCTTTACAAGGAATACAGTGAAACCTCCCTGTCAATGCGTCGTGATATATCACAGAAGTAGGACGTGCTAGAGCAGATGATGTCGTTACTAATGTTGAAATAAACGACACGATCCTAGTTCACAGAACGTAGAAAGAATGCCGTGTTTTCTTTTACTGCGTACGCTGAGAGATATTCATAGTAAATTTTATGATACTGTTGATAATTTAACTAAATTGCAGACATACAGCGAAATGACATGTACTGTTTTTGCCTAGCAATCTGGGTAATGCAATGCTCTAATGATCATGCAAAGTTTCTAAAAAGGAACAGATATCCCCAGCTGGATATCTCAAAACTACTTTACCATAGTATTGGCATTCTGATCTCATTTTGTATGATATTCATTTAAGTGAGTACAGCACATCAATAGCTCCTTTCGTGTCCGTGGTATCTGTGATTATATTTTTACATGTTTTAGGCTATATAGTTTAAGGTTATGATTTATTCTTAGCCAACTTTACCTAGACTTACAGTACTTTTGTTACGCACATTATAGTTTAAGAAAATAAAATATTCAGAGGAACTCTCTATAACATGATTGTGGCTTTCAAGTTTATTACTAAATTCATTTAACTTCCGATAATATAAGAACCTAGAGAAAGAATTCATAAAGAATATTTTGGAAAACATTACTTCTGTAGAATGGGTTTCATATAAAAAAGCTTTATGTTTTTTCAAGAAGAATTATTTTTGACTTTATATTGAGAACATTGTTTTTTTTCCTAATACCTTCAGAGATTAACTGATAAATAATATTATTATAATTTATCAACATAATCGCAGAGTAACATCTGGAATTATTTACTTATCTGCTCGAAACGTCTAACAGAATGTTTGGGTTCGCTTTTCCAGAATCTGAGCCGATTAACGGTTTTACATTCTGATTGGCGAGGACCAAAGAATAATTTGTTGTTGATTATGCACGAGGGAACGAATAGATTATCAGTAAGAAGTTTCCCAATTAGTCTGCCTTAACAAAGAGCTACCTTTTTTTTTTCATAATCATTACAACAGCTCCTAAATAAGCACAGTTAAGTTAAAAATGCTAAGAAGCACACTACTCAAATTGCACATCCAAATATACAGGAGATATAGGCATCATTTAAACACTTTCACCTTGTGTGTTGCAGGGAAATGTTTATTTACGCACTGTTTCTTATCTGTATTTCTTTGTATCTCCTGAGGAAAGAATATCTTTCGCGTACAGCATCTCTAAGGGAACATGGAAACAAAATTCCTGGACCAAAACCTCTACCATTTATTGGCAATGCTTTGGAGTTTGGTACATCTGCCAGAGGTAAGTAAATTTATTATATAAAAAGCAGACACTAAACCTATGTAGAAATATATGTGCACATTGGCATCTCAATAATATAAATTTCATTATTTTCTCTCTAAGATAAAAATGTGGTTTAAAATGTAGAATGTAATTTATTACCTTGTTTTTCAACATAAAATTTAAATTTCCAATGGATGCTAAAGTTCCATAAATTTAAATATAAAATAGTAATGAAATTATTCTGTACCTTTCTTATACTAATTAACAGTAATAGCTGTTTCATTTCTGAGTCACAGTTTATTGTTTTAAATCAATTTGTGTTTCTTTCCTCGAACACACATTTAAATGTTAAAATATCATATTATTGTTTTGCACTAGTATTGTACTTGTTTTAATATCTTTATATTTAGAAAATATTGATAATGTAATATACATTTAAATATTCCGATGTATTATAAATAGTTTTCAAGTTAATTTAAATTAAATATTGAAAGGAATTCATCTTATCTACATGATTATTTATTTATTTCTCTACTTTCATGTCCAAAAAAGAATATTCAGGAGTAATTATTTCGTGTTTGCTTTAAAATTACTTTAAAATATGTCATTTCTTCATCATAATATATAATTATCATAATTTAAATAAACACATACTAATACTTTAAATAAATGCATAATACATTGACTATTAGGCATAACGTTTAATTATTTATTAAACAACAGCGCAAATGTAGTTGAAGAATATTTTTTCTAGTGAAATATGCAAGATTATTTGTTTAATACAAAATTTCCTCTCTCTGTCCTTAAGGCCTTTTTAACTATGCTATTTCAACTATAAAAATGTATGGACCCATTTTTCGCCTTTGGATTGGACCCAAGCTGGTTGTCGTTTTCTCAGATCCAACTTACATTGAGGTAAGGTGAGTAAATATGTATAACTCTTCTTAAATTATTAATAGGATGATTAAAAATTAAGGTATAATATATACTTTCATTTTAACATTTTACATAAAATATACTTAATGCATAAAAACGGTAAAAATATTAAATGTGTTGCCTAATTAATAGAATTCCTTGAAAATACCAAAATTTGTGCTCTAAAGGTCTTGTGCTGGGGCACCTAAGAAAATGCGGATACGAACATATGTAACTTGGTAGACCAAAGTGTAGAATGTTGAATTCTTGTTATTTTATACAATATTAGTTCCTACAGTAGTGCACACATATTGTTGTGAAATATTTTTGCAGCATTAAGTAACGTCATATTACTGTTTAATTTAATAATAATTACTCGTTGCTTATAGTCACACTATATATTACCATAGTTTAATTTTATAATTATTTTCATTATTTTGCTTATACTCTGCAAGTTTAGACTTTTATTATGTTTTTCTTCTTTGTAAAAATATTTCAACTTTTCACATCCTCCTACACACAATCAATCAATCAATCAATCAATCAATCAATCAATCAATACATTACCTTTTGTTAACATTTTATAATATCTATAATCTCACTAATGTAGTGCTTTGCTACTAGTCTTTTACTAAATATAAAATTATTTATGAAGAAATGTTATTCGAACAAAATATTAGAACTTTTATGATCTTTTGTTATTGGAAAGGCTGTTCCGAAGGTTTACTTCTTGTTTTCTTAACATGTTTCCGTTGCTTCAATCCCACAATTACATTACCCATTAATAATTCCCATCATAACCTCATCATCATCATTTCTTAAAGCATTATCATAAACTTCCAGATTATTTTCAGGAACGCTGGCTAAGAGATGTCATTATAACAGGCCTAACAAAAAATATAGTGAAGAAAAAATCCAATTTGTTAACATAGCGCTGTCTAAAATAACGAACAGGAGAGTGTTAATCATACATGTTAAACGTCATACATAATTTAGTAATGAATTTTAATAAATGATTATTTAATATATAGTGATATATACAGGCCTAATCTCCAATGCGGATATGCAGATTTACCTCAACAAAAGCTACCCAAGATTGTTATATACGTAAGACAAATAAAAAGAAATAAAATTCATTTTGTGAGAGTTGAGTTGAGTTAACGTTAACGGGGAGAGGCCACTAAACTGCCCTAAACCGCGAACCGGTGGCTGATTGCTCCAATGATGCGGGTGAGAGCATGACACTCGAACAACGGCCCATCTCCCTGCTTACACCTCATTCAAGTGGGGTTGATGAAGTTTCCTATTTTGTAAATTGTCCTTTAAGGGCTCAGTGTTCTGTAAAAATCCTATCTTCTTTCTCGTCATTTTAGCAGTTGTCTTATATGAGAACTTTAGAATGTCTGATCTGTGTGAAGTTGCAATATTTCTCATGTTCTCTCAGTACCCAGTTCCTTGACAGGTTTTAAAGACAATTTCAGCACTAGTCTCAGTTCCTGTCTTGTCCACTCTTTCATTACCTGGAATTCCTACATGCCCTTACCCATTTGGTATGTTCAGCCAGTGTCATGACGGACTAAAGGCGTTTCAAGGCAAGCTTTGACTTAGCCAAAACAACCTTCAGATTTTAAGAGTACTATGCCCTTGTAGCCCAACCCAATGCTCTCCCCAAGTAGGAAATATCTGACTCTGAAAGACCGTGGCATATTGTTCCTGGCTTCATGCAATTCCCTTATAGTCCAGCACCACTTCCTGACAGTTTTGTAACCATTAGTGTACCAGATTGAACCAATTTAGACCTGTCCCTCCCAATCTCTGGGCGCTAGACAACAACAGTAAATTTTCTGTCAAATAAGCTCCCCTATGCTCCAAAGAGTGAGTTCTAATATTGAAAAACTTCTCTTCTCAAGGGAGTTTGTGAGTATGTAGATGTCCAACTTTAGGCAATTCTTGTTTGATATACGATGTAATGCAATAAAGAAGTCTTTACCCAACTGGGTAACGGGGTGAATCTTGTTAGCACTTCTATAACCGCAATAGGGAGTGCACTAAATGACCTTCTTATTGCTATGTAAGACACTTTGCAGCTTGCTAAGTTCAGTTTTGTGTCTTCTTTTTCTCGGCCATCACTTAAGAGCGCCGTAAATAATTAAAACTCTAGCCACGGTGTTGTATATTCATGACAAATTTCCCGCCTGTGGTGCCTCAGTAGTGAAAACGGGCGTTAAACACTACTCAAAAAAAAAATGACAAATTTCAGATTTTAGACTCTGTGCAGGTCTGAAAAACCAGATAGGTTTTACCATTAAGAATATTAAAATAAACTTGCTCTCTTGTTCAAAATGAGCCCAAGACATTCGACTTCTGATGACTACAGTATCCTTTCAGAAAATGGGGATATTTTCCTTAGGTTTCCTATATTATTTTTTTATTTTTATTCTGCAAAACTCACATCCTGATTCTTGTTTCTACATCAGGACATAATACTCCAGATTTAATTTATTTATTCACCTTATATCTTTCAATACAATTTAAATTACAATTTAAATTCTACAGATTTTAAAATCTACACTACTAATCCTATAACTAAACAAAATTAAGACTTCAATAAACTAAAGCGGTACTGAAATCCAGTACTACGGCTATTTTAACTATGATTTATAATTACAACTACAATTGCTACAATGATTACAATTAAAATTATTTAATTTACAATCTTTATCCGATTTAATATCTACAATCTTCATTTCTGTTAACGCTCGGTATCCGGGCTGCTCTCCACTGGAATTCCTGACATCAGGACCTGGACATCAGTGGAGTTGCTGCCGGTCTCAAGCAGCAGCTATACTGGACCATGGTGTGTTGACAGTGCAGTTTCCTTCTTTTCTCTCCTTCTCTTGATCTCTGTCTACTTTTTCTTCTCTCAACTGCTTCGTTTCCGCCCGAAAACTGCCATTATTCCTTTCTTCTGTCAGTTCTGTTCCCTTCTTCTGATTCAAATTGGGTGTTATCTTCTTTATCATCTTTTTCTTCAACTAATTCTAGTTGTAAATATCTTTCTTGCCTTTCCTGATTCTCTGGGATCTTCTAGGAGAATATACGATTTCTTACCTTTTAATTTTTTCTCTTGTTTGTTTTTTGTTGTTTTTATACTCTTCTGCCATTTTGCATGGCATTTTATTTGTTAGCTCGTTCAATGCCCTAAAATCATCTTCCTCTCTCATGATGTTCCAGATGTATTTCCCTGTAAGTAGCCGTCTTTCCTCTGCTACAAATGACTGGTATTTAGGGCATTCAAATGAGACACGTACCCGTGTATCGATCACGTTACAGTCCGTGCATGTATTGTTTGTTTGTAATTTAAATCTTTGCAAACATGAGCAATATGGACCATGGCCTGTTACATAATACACTAAACCCTTATTGGGATGAATATGCTTAAATTGTAATCTTTCGTTTATGGAAGGAAGATTTCATGCACTCTTCTACCTTCTTTTATTTCATCCCATTCTCGTTGCCATATTTGTAATAAAGAATCTTTTATTTCTTTTTTATTTCTACTCTTTTTACCAACAATGTCCATTATTTTTGAGTTATTTTGTTTTTTAAGCCAATAAGAGGCTGCTCTTACAAAATGCATCCAGCTATGCCATGTTGTGCTTGTGAATGTGTTTTAACACTACGTTATAAGCAGTATCTTTATTTCATGATATAATTTTATACATGGCAGTTATCTCATAAAATTACTTTGATAGTATGACATTATGCAGATTTCATGGCTCTGCTTCTAAAAATACTTGTAATCTTCCACAGCCACCGAATTAAGTGCATTCAAAATAATAAACATATATATATATATATATATATATATATATATATTACTTTAAACAAGACAATAATTTAACCTTGAGACCAAACTTTAATAAACTGTAATAAAAGATTAGTTTTTTAACAGTGTCTTGGTTGCTCAGAAAAGTAATGTTCGTTAAACAGCAACAACACATAATCAATCAGTATTGGGTACTGTGGGAGGATTAGCATAGTCCCACTCCATTTTTCACGTGATTAATTGAAATATGGCTCAAATTATTACATTGCATAGAAAGAAACCATGTCAGGACAAACTGTGAAAAACAAATTTATGGTATGAATTAAGTTTGGTGTAAAAGTAGTGTATGTTTCGGAATGAAATTCGATCTAAAAGATATTATATAGTAGGGTTTACATATTTTATAGATAAAAATAATAAATATTTCGGTATCTTAAACGATTATTTATATCATAACGTTCTAAATATGCTTCTTGCTCTACGTATATTTATACACCATTCTCTACAGATTGCAGGTAGACCGAATACTTCCTTTTAAGTTATGTGGCTTATACTCGGCAGCATTTTTATGATCAGATTTCTTTCCAATCCATCTTATATTTAATTATTTTCGGTATAGAAAACTATAACGATTAGGTGAATGAACCTGCATTACTATATAAAAAAATTGTTATTTTGTACATGTATGTATATATACAATTTACGTCTTTTAGCTATGTTTACAACTTATCTCGGGGTCACTGGTGTAATTGTTGACAAAAAACGTAGGCACTGCAGAAAGTTGGACGAGCGGCGAAAAGCATGTAATCGTGTCACAATGTGAACAGTGTGTAGCCCTAATAATATTACAAAATAATTAAAAATAATACACACACACACACACACACATTTACCGCCTGTGGTGCCTCAGTAGTGAAAACGGGCGTTAAACACTACTCAAAAAAAAAAAAAAAAAACACACACACACACACACATATATATATATATATAATGGGGTGCAAAATAATTCAGAATAAACATGTTTCACAAAAGAGAGAAAAACTAAATTAAAACAATAAAACTCTATTTAGTGTTAAAAGTGTGTATAACACTGTATCCAGGAATGACTGGCTTTGGTCTTCAGTCTCGACAAGAAAACTAGCTTATCTCAAAGTCAACCGGTCATCTGCTAACCACCTTCTACCATGATTTATTTATTTATCTATGTACTGTCTGCAGCCCAATAAAAGGCACACCCGCAGGCATATATTTTACTCTTAGAGTGGCATGCAGCCTATACAGAATTTTATTACTATTTGAGCCTTTCACAGATATTAGTTAACATTATTGAAACATTTTTATCAGTAAAACTTTACAATTCAAGTTAATTGAGGGATATTGATTTAAATATTAATTTCTATAAAATATTTATGTGCAAGATTACATCTCTAAACAAAAAGGGACCAGTTACTAAATTAAAATAAATCTTTTGGGATCCCTAATGTACTTAAACGAGCCATTAAAATCAAACATATACTATATATAAATATTTAATGAGTCAGAAAATACAAATTAGCTATTTGCCAGTTGTTTAATGCGCCCAAGAAACGACCAACCTTATCAAGGTATTTCCTTCAATGAATTGATATTTCCTTAGCAACTGTATACACTTTTGACATACGCAGCTAGGTACTGAGTCCGCCATTGCAAAAGTAACTGAGAAGGATGTTAAATAACAAGAAATAACTTAAAACCGGATGTTGGTATTAACTACTATTTGGCAGTGAACGATATAAGAACTGTGTTCAGTTTCTGTTAAACTGAAATGGCACTTATCAACATTAGTTAGCGTTACATAGCGACGGAACAATTAGACCCTGCTTAAACACTACGTAATTAAGTCTGATTGAATATCAGAAACATCTGAAAGTCTTATTCAATATTCTTCTGTTTTTGTGTACACAGCTTCTCCTTAACAACACGAAACACACAACCAAGGCTTCCTTCTACAGATTTTTGGAGCCTCTTTTTGGGCAAGGTCTGATTACAAGTTCAGGTATGTATAATTATATCACAAACTGCTAACTCTTTACCTGCAGATATTCGTGTGCATTGTTGCGATTTATATACAGAAGAAAATCTCCTCATGCTCTTATTTTTTGTCACAAATGCCTATGATGCAACAATTAGAGAAGAACACTTTGGGTTTATATTGCACTCACCTCTCCCCTCTACTCCCTTCTACTGCCCTATGTTAGTTAAGTTTCACGTCCTATTAGTTAAGATTTTGTATCATTAACCCCATGGTCTTCACAGTGAACAGGCCAAGCGAATAAACGAGAGTACAGTAAATACAGAGGGTGCCAAGAATGCTTGCACACTTCAAGCATGAAAAAAATGTGTTAACATAACAAAATGAATTCTCACAAACAGAAAATGATGAACACTAATCGTCTTAGACTTTTACAATTACAACAGTTGCTCAAAATGCCCACCATCGGCGTCGATACACTTGAGTACGTTGTACTACTGATTGAGCAACGTTTGCGAAAGTGTCCTCAGCGATTGCAGCACATGCCGTTTCAATTTCTTCCCGAAGTGCTGCCAGAGTAGCTGGTTTTTTTACGGTATACAACATCCTTAAGAGTTCCCCATAGGTAGAAGTCCAAAGGAGTTAGATCAGAAGAACGCGGTGGAAACTCATTCGCACCTCTTCATCCTATCCAGTACCCTGGAAGAAGGTCATCAATGTGCGCACGTACATCTCGCTGTTAATGTGGTGGTGCACCATCCTGTTGGAAGATCTCCCAAATCAGTCTCTTGTGAACATCGCATAGGGTACCACGAGTCTCAGATTTGTCTCCAATGCATGCATTTGTTAGTCGCGTTGATGGTTGTGTTCTGTACACACGTCATCATTGCCTTTGAACTTCAACAACATTCTCGGTTTTCCAATATCATTTCAAAAGTGATTTCTACCGTTCGAACGATAACATTGGCTCCATGTTGTTGTTGTTGCAACGCTACCATAACGTAATGAGTCACATCTGTTTATAGAATATCATACGATAATGTTGGCTTCATTAGTTCATTGTTGATTTGCCTGTCACGTAACAACACTATCATAATGTATGTGAGTCACATCTGTTTACAGAATATCACAGAAGAACACATTACTGTTGTTTTATGTCCAATAATGCTCGCTCGTGAGTTGATTTCTTGCCTCTGTCTTCAGTGTTATATCAGCGTGTGTTTCAATCTGCATTTGCTCCTCTACAAGTTAGCTCCTCCCACTCATTTCCATAGACTGTCTATATACTCGCGTCTATTTGTATAGGTCATGTAATCTGTTTTACGCTACGCTCTGTGTATAGTTTTGACCTCTATTTGGTAAAATGTTGCTACTTACTTATAAATCAATTAAGCTTTTTCTTTTCTCTTTTGCTCATTAAATACTTTAAACCGTAATACTCCATGCTAACACAAACTCAGAGCCTTTAGATGTTCTCTATTTACATTTTTGCACGATATATACTGCGTATTTATATTGCATTCTTTTTATTGCATATTTTCTCATGCAAAGTCTTATCCCCTTGTGTCTGCCATTCAACATGAATTATTTGCACTACTTTATGAATACCCAAAAAGTGTCAGTTTCAGTAAAAAAATTCCATTAGCTTTCAAAGTTGTGTTAGGTGGAGCGCCATTTAAGTAAATTTAATTCTGCGATGAACAAATTGTGAGTGTTTCAAACCTGTTGAGGGTTTAGAACGAATGCATGCGCTGCCTTGGCTATAATACACTCTGTTTGTCAACAGCTGGAATGAACATTTGGTAAGGATATATTTTTATTTTTATTTGTTTTTCATTTCACCTAAAATCAAAAGAGGTGACACTACTTTAAGAACCAAGGTGGTTTCTGATATAATTCTCTCAAAAGTCTAATGAAATATGATGCTAAAGGCTTACAAAATTAAGTTGGAGGTGCATTATTAATCATCATTAATATTTATTTGATTATAGGTTTTGCTACATGAAAAGCTCCGACAGGCGTTCTGCCTCAGCAGCCCTCAGAATTTTTCTAAACGGGTGCCATGTCGTTGACTATAGTGATATACGTCGGTCCTAGTGGTGTAGTGGTAACCACACTTGTCTTGTAAACCCAAGTTCGCGGGCTCACATCCGGCCAAGATCGATGGATGTTTTCGGGCGTAAAAGTCCTAAGTATGGGCTTCCTTCGGAAGAAAAATAAAGCCGTGGGTCCCGTGTCGTACATTTACGGCACGAAAAAGAACCTCAAATCTGAAAAAAGAGGCCTCTGAGCAAAATTTGTTGGCCATTTCATGTCCTGAATTGAATGGGACACGGATGACTTGAGATGATAAAGACCGCCCGTAAATAAAGTAATAATAATAATAATAGTAATAATAATAATAATAATAATAATAATAATAATAATAATATAGTCACATACGATTTCGGTCCAATAATTACCCGTGTAAAATTCTACAATACATAAAAACAATAGAAAAGAATATAAATATTATATAACTTTGTAACATATACTCCAACATTGCACAATGCGCATATCCTTTACAAAAAGTTTACCATCACTTCTGGGATATGTCTGCAGAGAATTGACGATCTCTAACCTCATTGTAAAGATGACAACAGAAGGGAAATGTAGGATACTCCAATATATAAAACTCCGTTTCCTAAGTGTTTGCGCAAGATTGATAGCTGTATTAGGGCATACATTGTCATGTAGCAACAAAGCACCTTTCGACTATTTACCTCGGGGCTTGACTCAACTTTTGCGACTTTTACATGTTGCCAAGAATTTCATTATTACTGGCAGTGTTTATTATTGATCACCTTTTCATATAAATTCCAGTATTGGCCCCATTGAGTCCCAAAGCTGCGTAAACATAATTTTTTATGCAGAGCTATGAATTCTTACTTAATTTTGACGTTGATTTCAGATATTTCCATTCCATACTTTGGACATTTTGCTTTCTGATACGAAGAGATGAACTCATATTTATTTTTCAGTCACTATTCTTTCCCGAATGGTTGTAAAATAGTATATTATACAAACCATGATTCGGGAAGTGCTGAAATGAGCAGCTATGCTCAGAGGCCGCTTTTTCAGGCTTGAAAAAACAATCACCATGAAGGATAAATTCTTCCATTTCTGTGAACAATAGATAACACGCAATATTAATATATGCGAATTAAAGTATATAAAATGTTCAGACTTGAAACGGCTCGCACAGCATCTGGTGACAATTACGTAAGCGACTGAACTATGGACGTTACCTAGACAAGAAGAAAGTGGTTGATTTATTTTATTTACGGACGCTCTTTAACGCCTCAGGTCATCAGCGTCCCATTCTATTCAGAGCTTGAAACGGCCTACAAATTTTGCTCCGAGGCCTCTTTTTTCAGGCTCGAAATTCTTTTCGTGCCGTAAATGTAAAACACGGGATCGACGACTTTATTTTCCTTCCGAAGGAAGCTATATTTACAATTTTTACTCCCGAAAAAATCCATCGATACTGGCCGGGTTTGAACCCGAGTTCTTGGGGTGAGAAGCCACGTATGGTTAACACTACATCACCATGAAGGACAAATTCTTCCATTTATTTACCTTTGACCCTATGTCCTCAAGAGGTGTTTATGTTTAGCTCAGAACTAGCATTAATAAAGCATAATTTTGGAATATATTTTTCATTTTAATATTTATTATTTAGTTTATTTTATAGAAGAAAACTAATATATCAGTATTTATTATTCCAAAGTAATTTAAAATGTTTTCATTCTAAAAATGTTGTAACATTTAAAAAATGTAGACAAAAGTTATAAAAATACCATCAATTATTTTTATCCCTAAGATTATTAATTAAGAACCCGATAAAAAAAAAACAAATTAATCTAAAGTAGTATTTCAAGGGCAAACATTTTTTCTTCTTTTTGTTTTCCTCAGGTGAAACATGGAAGGTACATCGGAAGATTATAGCGCCTACACTGTGTGGTCAGCACCTAACAAAATTTGTTGATATCAATAATTCGAATCTGGACATGCTAATAAAAAAACTTTCACAGTATCAGGACGGTTCAAGTTTTGATATATCGCAAATAATGAACCTTTTCGCTCTAGATGTCATTTGTGGTAAGTATTCTTAAATCAAAAAAAAAAAAAAAAAAATATATACACAGAAGTAGTATAGGTTTGCTAGAAGGTAACGTGATGTTATGAACATATGCAGGTAAATGTGAACATTGTGGGAACAGGCAGGGAAATGTTGGAAATATTTAGTTTACCACATTTTGAGGAAGTTTTTAATGATTATGTTAATCTTTGGTGAAATTTTGCATTCTACTATCATGCATTTTAATATAAACATTGCACTGCTAAGCTGGACTATGAATCATATTTGCACAAGATAAGCTGATTAGAACATTATTTATAAGCTTTTAGTTAGTTGTGGATTTGCGTAAATGGATTTTTATAACATTAAATTTCTTGTGTTTCTCTTTGTGTAAGAAATTGCTATACTTATAAATTCAGGGTTGTATTTAGCCTATTTCTTTAGAAATTTAAATGAATGAGAAATGAATCAAGATTCTCTATTAAAGGAGTGAAACTGCGTTGGATATCTTCCACTGAACTTTTAATTTATTTTAGTAAGTTTTTCTTGATTTTTCCAATTTGATTTGAACAAAATTATCTTTGAATAGGACATGGTATTACCATACTTTTAAAGTGAAATGCAAAACGTGCTAATAAGATTTGTCACTACTGTTTGCAAAAACGTGTATATGAAAACTGATGTTTTCAGCAATGCAAATTCTACAAAAACAATCAATATTGTAAGGTACAAACTGGTTTAATTATGTATTTTACCAACATTTACGACATTACATTGAACAAGTATGCATACTTACCGGTTAATGTAAAGAACTTATCGCAAAAGTCAGTAAATATGTTACATTTTCTTTCTGTTTACATTTAACAAGACAAATGTTTCCTATTGTGAACTTAGCATTATAATAAATATTAAACTTCTGTATTATCGATTATTAGGCGAAGAAACCTTACAAATAACAACTACAGCAAAATATAAAGTGTATCTGAGCATCTTTTTCGATTTTCCCTTCTTTTCAAAAACATTTAAGTGGACACATAACAATATCCTAACACGTTTTCTATAACGTTATCAGAGTTTATCACTAAAGAGGACATTTTATTCTTTTTGCTTTTTCTATCTTCCGAATTTCTTGCGAAATAATACACACAAATTCATGATTTTTCCAAGTGCAACACTTTATTTTCTTGCATCTTTAAGCAATTTTAAGAAAATCTTTCTTAATTATCTGTTTTCAATATTCAGTGTTTTGTCTATGCAAAACAGTCACTTTTACGTTAATCTCAGAATTGCAAACTTTATCATTATCAGGAACAGAATTAATTTGCTTATGAAGATACAGCTCGTTTCTTCCTGCTTTTCGTATTTTAATTATCCTAGTCTATTGTTTATTTTTTCTTCCTTATCAGCTGTAAAACTAACTGCGGTTATGCATTTTTCAGAGGCTGCCATGGGAGTTAAGATGAACACGATGCTGGATGAACACTCCGAGTACTGTAAGGCCATAAACGAGTTAGTATGGAGAATTTAGTTATGTAAGATATAGCTACCGTTATAGAACTGAACATCTCTATTTCTTGTTGATAATAACATGTAACTGATATGAACAAAACAACGCAACAAGTGTACGTATTAATGTGTAATGTACTTGCTAAAGCTGATTCTTGGTTGGTAAAATTATCGGTGATTTTATAGAATGAGGTAAATGATTGGCTATAGGCTTTAAATCACATTATGCATTTATTTTTTACAGTATATTTAACCTACAATTAAACTTTTTCAACGCTGATACCAACATTCATTTTTCAATACACTTAAATTTCAAATACAGTTCGTCAGCACCATTTTGAATTTCATTTTATTTTACAGGGACGTAGGATAAGAATTGCTCTTGTTTTTTCATATTTTATTCTTAAATAGATACTGAGAGGTGCGGATACAAGGGGAATATGGGGTTACATGGGGCTATAGACGCCCTTAAAATTTTGTTGGAATTTTTACCAAAGGCATCGTCATACTTCTATCATAATCAGTTTTTATATATAATGTTAATAATAATAATAATAATAATAATAATAATAATAATAATAATGCCACATCTTGTTGTTATTCCGCGTAGCGTGTACATAAATTCTCAACAGCTAAACACCAGTTAGAGTGCAGTTATCGCCTTGGATCCGGTCCATTCTTTGTTTTCATCAATGTCTTCAACTGTATTAGTTCAAGAGTATTGGATCATTGTGAACTCAAAGAATTGTTTTACCCAAGAGTGCGACACAAATTTGGCGAGGAGGTTTTCTATAGTAAAGTTTAATGGTTGAGCAGAGAATTCAAATTTTCGAACATTGCAGACGCGTTACCAGATTTTCTTCTTGAATGGCTCAATTTCTTACCCTTGGAAGTTTCTCGAAGAAGCACTTTATAATTCGGGAACTGAATGGTTTAACTTAATTCATTGTTTCATAGCTAGAAATGTTTTACGGGAGCGAAAACTGTTCTTTTTAAGGGACGGCTGCCCAAGGTAATAGTATTCACCACAGTTGTTTCAAGGACTTATTTCACAGAGTTGAAGAGAAAGATTTCCTTACTACTGAATAACTGGCCTTGCAGATGGCAGCAGGAAGTCGTTCCTTTGCTTTACATGAAAGTTTTTATCTTTGCAGCAGAGAATTCTCTATACTAATTTACACATTATGAAATATATTAATCTATGGGCATACATTATGATAACAGTTAATTAATTACAAGGGATTAGATGTGGATGTCCCGTTACAATGAATGTTTTAGCAATGACAGAATTTGCAAAATACCAGTGTCACTTCATGTTACAGATAGCTATGATGAGATCATTTAAAATCTCTCACAATTTTTTCATTCTAGAATACACAAGACTCTAAATTCAAATCAAATACCATTATTCAAATTTTCTTATTCATTTGGATTAGGCTGTAAGCGACTATTTTAACATCCTGTATTTATCCAATTATATTTCTCTGTTGTCTTTCCAGTATGTTTACATTGCAATAAACTTTTTGACATCTCTTCATTTTAATTTCGTATTCATCTGTGTCTATTGTATCTCGTTTGATTTTAATTATTGTAATGTTTCGATATTTTAATAAAATCCAGGTAACAAAGCCTAATTACAACAGTGTACTCAATTTAAATTGATTTTAATTTATTTTAATGTTTCATAGTTTTAATACTCTCTTCTAAGCATTAAATTGCGGAGTCTTTCGAGCTACATTACAAATACTATCTCATTTAAATTATTTAGAATGTAAATGGCGTTATACACTCATAAGAAATAATCTTAATATCATAGTCAATAATTTGTTAAAATATATGTACATATTTATTCTAATGTGTATATATATTTACCACAGCCGTATAAATGTCAAAATATCCTAATAGACAAAACGAACCAAACGGCTTTCCCTCGCCTTTCTATGCTGTATGTCTATGCAGACCATTTAATTTTCAACTTAATAATAATAATAATAATAATAATAATAATAATAATAATAATAATAATAATAATAATGTGTTTCAGGATTAAATATAATTTTTTTTAGCATAATATATACGGGTCAAAGTATACAAAACGTTGTTAGAACTCAAAAATAAAAAAAACTGGAATATCTAGATTATGCAGACGTGGAAATTGCAAATTGTTAATACAAGGAGTAATATTAAATATATTTTTAGTATTTAGAGTATATTTCGAAACAATTTCGTAATATGTTTTAACATTATTTAACATTTTGCAACACCGCCACGGGTGGCCGAGGTCGTTAAGGCGCGGACTTGTAAGCGGGAGGCCTGGGGTTCGAATCCCGTCAGGATCGTCCTCCCTGACTGAGGTTTTTTCCAGGTTTTCCTCAGTCCTCATAAATGGCAAATGCCGGGAAAGTACCATAAACTTAGGCCTGGAACGTTTCCTTCCTTAAAAAAAATCCTTTCCCAATATTTCATCTCATGTATCACCAGTGTCACCTCCTGTTGTGCCTCAGTAGTAAAAACGGGCGTGAAACACCATTAGAAAAAAGTTTGACATCTATTCAATACGTATTAATATAATTCTATAGGACTGTATCAGGCTAGAATGTTGTTTTTTTTAAATGCTGTTTAACGACCGTTTTTACTACTGAGGCACCTCAGGCGTTGGTCTCTGATGATACATGAAGTGAAATGATAAATTGGGAAAGGATTTTTTTAAGGAAGGAAACATTCCAGCCCTAAGTTTAGGTACCTCTCCGTTATGAAGACTGAGGTAAACTGCAAGAAACGTAAATCAGGGAAGACGTGGTGGGATTCGAACTCCAGGCTTCCCGCTCACGAGTCCGCGCCTGAACAACCTCGGCCACCCGTAGCGATGGAATGTAAGTGTCAATAAAAATGTAGCATTCTAGCTCGATGCAATCATTCTTTATTGCAGAACATTTATTTATTTAACTTCATTTGGTTATGTAAGCAAATGATATAGACCGCCACTTAAAAAAAGCAAGGAAAAGAAAGAAAATAAGCTGAAATTATTATATTGTTGTCTATATCTATTTTAATTACACGTGCTATTTTTAAGTCTATTCAAGCAAACTGATGGCGTCATTTAAAATTATGTTTTTGTTCCAGCCCATGACTTATTTTCATTACTAGGGCTTGAAATACGATTTCTACTGTATTAATATGTAGGCGATTTGATCTCCAGTCCACATCATTATGGAACGTGTTCGTTCTTCAAGGGCGTTTTGTGCAGGAGTAAATCTACTGAAAAATATAGAGCAACTAGGAATACTGACATTTAATTCGGAAATCAGAAACTATTTATAAGTTATGAGAAAGCTTTCGATAAGGCAATGCGAGAAAAATAATGGCAAATATTGAAAGTGAAAGGGACAGCACTATTTTTATTTGCAGTAATACGTCCCTTATATAAAATACTGGTATACACATTAAGAACATAACATAACTTTAAACCTATTTCCAAAGATTCATGTACAGAGATACTTTGAACAAAGTACACTCAATATTAGTAATACATATTTGCTTAAATGGCATATCGTATATTAAAACCAATAATATAAATAATATTACATCACATATTGTAGTACATTAAATATTCGTCAATACTTGTAATGCAATAACCGCACTATAAAGAAGTAATTTATGGAACATTGTAGTTATAGTTATTAAAATATTTATCATATTCAGTATTTAGTCAAAATATATGTAATAAAATTTGAAAAGCCTAGTTAATATGTTATAAAAAGTAATTGATCATTTATAGATTCTTCTACTAAGTTATAGGTCTTGTGATATTTCTATAAGAACAGATTTATATTTTTTTAGTCACAGAACAGTATTAATGATATAAATATTTTAGGGAAAGCATTAACTTTTGTTACACATTCATAAAGGACTTCTTCACTATCCTGTGTGTAGTATTGATATTAACTATTTGCATAAAGTATTCTTGATTTTAACATAAAGATTCATGATTAAATAATATTTTACAAGGAAATATCAAAATATTAATTTCTTGAAATAGGCTCTTACATGTAGTTTTGTTGTTGGAACTGAACGGAAGAAAGAGAATGATAGAATCAGAAAAGACGTGGAAAAAAGAAATGAAAACAAATGTAAAAGTATGTAAGTATGAAGCGTATTAACCCTATGATAGAGGAAAACTGGTTTAATTATTTTGATGTCAGACTACAAAAATCAATCACAAACTGATATATTTCGCTGCAAACTATCTACATCCAAATTACCCGCCAGGCCGCAGGTTCATGTCCATACCAACGCTCTAAATGCAGAACCTGAATGTTATTTACCCATGTCAATCGTTCTCATTTTCATTGTAGTTACAGATTTTAAGACTTATTTCATATATTAATTGTACTTTTAAGAATGTTGTATACATGATATAATGTAACCATTTCAAAACATGTTATACTGGTTTAACATCTAGTGACGATACCTTCCCTTATCGGTTGCCCAACATGCCCTGTCCACTGCAAGAATTTTGCTGATGCCTTTTAATTTAACACTTTATGATAGGCTACCGACTCGTGTTCGTGAGAGTTAACTTAGAGGCAGAGATAGCAGCAATATAATTGCGTAAGGAGCGTACATTACAGGTTTAAATCTTATATCATCATCATCATCATCATCATCATCATCATCATCATCATCATCATCATCATCATCATCATCATTATCATCATCATCATCATCATCATCATTATTATTATATTATAACACCCATTCTTCCCCTTGTATATTTTGTAATCTATTTCCACGCAATGCGTTACCTTCGAGATTTAATATTTACTTTTATCTCCAGCACTTGTCTTCTGCCTTTGAAGGAGAATAAAAGCGGTTCGAATTATTGTGTTACTTATGATTTTAGTTATTTATTCATTTCTGCTGCTGTAATTCTTTTTAATAGAGCTGTATTGCTCTCTAAGAGTTACTTTATTTTTAATTTTAAGAATTCGTACGTACATTTCTTTAGTTCTTATATTCACTTAAATATCGTCGTATGGAACATACAGCAATTTTCTTTGTCTATGCTACTTGTACAGCAATATGGAAATTATCAAAGTTCTAGATATCTTTCCCAAAGCCACATCGTACTGGAGTATTTCATCTATCTAGTCTTTTTATTTCTACTTTAATATTCGGCGTATTTTTAACCGCTACAAATAATTCCTCACTATATTATGTTGACCTTTCCGTCAATGGTGGTAGCAGTAGTAGGGTATGGTAGCAGTAGTTTTATTCTTTTTTCTATATATTTGAAGAACTGTAATCTCTCTTAGAGGCCTCATCTCAAGCTTTGAGTACTCAATGTCTGTACCTATTTTCGGTGGTATTCTGTTTTTTATCTTCGATAAAATATGCCAAATATTTCGTTTATTTGTTTGACAAAATGTTAAAAAAAAGTACGTTTGGGCACTGTGGTGGTAGCCTGTTCATTAAAACCACACTATTGAAATAAGCTTATCAACTTCATTTTTATTCACTTACACCATTATAACATCGTAAATATGTTCTTGAAAATTGCATTTATCATAAGTGCAACAGTCTGTATAATTTATGTTAACATGAAAGATATTTCTTTAGAATATATGATATAATTGTATGCATCCATTCATTTGATGGTTTTGTTGCAGTATTGAGGATGCTATTTTCAGAAGAATGTTTCAACCATGGCTACACCCAGAAGTGATCTTCAGAATTTCGCCTACAGGTCGTCAAGAGGTCAAAAGCGTATCTATCGTAAAGAGCATAACCAATAAGGTAATACAGGAACGGAAGAAACAGAGGTTAGCGGAATCAGCCACCAAGAGAATAAATAACAATGAAAATGACAATGAAGAACAAGACATAGGTTAGTTCCCGTTTATTTTCCAATAAGGATTTTTTTGTTTTGTTTTTCTTTCCTTCATACAGTGAATACTATACCAGGTGAACCAAATTCCCCCTCCTTTCCTGGATGATAGGCCACACTTCAAGCAGCAATTGCGTTTTAAGTACTTTTTCTTGGCTTACCGACTATTAATTGACGATTATATATACAGAAAGACTCAACATTCAGAGGAAAAACGGTTTAAGGGACACACAATAATTGGCACTAAAGTTTTTTAAAAATATTCCGAATAAAATTTCCCTAATCTTAATATAAAAATGTTGAAATAATTTGAGAAATTTAAGAAATAATTGGGTTTTATAATAATGCATATACTTTGTATTTTTTACACAACAATAATTTCTATATAATAAAAATATTATTTTTGCGAACATTGAACATTTTTCCTAAAAAAGGATTTAGTAGCAGTTGGGTATTTTCAGTCTCTGGCAACGATCTGTATGGCAGTTTGTTTCTCGGTTTCATATTTTGTGAGCACGTCGTAGCAATTCTGAATGAATTTGACTTCTCTGTTCACCAGATCAACCTTCCATGTTGAAGGGTCCTTGTCGAGGAATCAGGTGCTGGTAGAATATCTCGCGAAGAAAGATTTTGTACCAGGAATTACAAAAGATGAATTCTTGGTGTTTTTAAAGGAAGGAAAACAAATTTGGTGCAGAATGTACTTCTTCATTGCTGTCTTTCTTCTTCTTCTACCTTTGTCAGCTCCCAGTATATCTTCAGCCATATTTGTCTTAACCGCTGTTGGAATTTAGTCATCAATTAATAAGCATAGAACCACAATTTGAAAAACTTAAGTGTTAGAGATGGTTGGAAGAAAATTTTGCAGCAGTGTTGCTGATTTCTGGATCAATATCCTGATAATTTATTACTAGAGCCGCAGGAAAGGAAAAGAAAAAAATACATATTTATATATTGTGGAAATTATGGACGATATCTTTGACATTTTTCATTCAGATTCTTTCGGACAGATGACAGGAATTTTCACTGTCGTCACCACCATCGCAGCTTTGGCTGCTTGGTGTTGTGACATCAGTTTTGGATCCAGCAAGATGAGGAGTAACTAAATGTTTCATTGCGTCATAAATTATTTTTCATGGCAAATTCCATAGCAGTGCGCTTCTTGTGTTTTAGTTTTTGACCTTCATAAACCATGCAGCATGGCCTTTTTTTTTTTTTTTTTTTTTTTTTTTTTTTTTTTTTTTTTGGCAATGAAACATTCTCATCCTCTTCATTTTCATCTGTTCGAAAACATCAACCAACAATTTCAAACGAGTAGATCAAATGTGTACAATTCTTATTCCATCTTCATCAAATGTGCCTATGGTGCGTTTAAACAATTACCTAAATACTAATAATAACGCAAAGTTGATGGATGATATTCTAGAATTTTCTTGAATCATATTTTAAAAGAATTATGATAGCTTCAGGAGACCGTCAGGCTGCCAAATTTATTTAGGCTTGTAACTTATAGCCCATCCTCAGTGGAAGAGCATTATCAGTAGAGTTCAGGAAAAGACATCGTCATTAGAAGGCCTTTATCTGTTGAGGAGCAGGCAGTTGCATCTCAGAGCTATGTGAGTTCAGAATCAGAAGCATTAAGCTGTATCAAATTAGTTACGAGCTTGGACTATTTTATTGAGTTAACAGTAGGACGTTTGGGGTTATCAAAGTGCGTCAGAGCGGTTCTATATAATCGTCAAAAATTAGTACACAAGTGGCACTTAGAGCACAAGAAATTCTCCAAGAAGTAACGGTGTGTTATTAAGTGTGAACACATTTTGATATTAAACCGTGCTATATATCATAACACTAACCAGCTGTTTCATTTCCTCACTCCTTCCCCTGTGGTATCAAGAAGACTATAAAAATATCCAGCAGAAGAGTCTCAGCCGAGACAAAACTATAAGTCAGCGGTAATAGTATCGTCGGGAAAGGAACATTGTCCCTGAGAAACAATCAATTAAATTAATTCCTTTTCTATAAATCATCCCCATTACACACATCTCGTTAATTCCACATCAACCAAGATGATATGTGCATATTACGGCACATTAATATATAAGCGCACAAAGGTGACTCGAGCCATCTTTACTGCAGAGGGATTTTCTACCAACCACACACTCATTCCAACTGAACTATTCATGGGGTAGATCCATAAGTTTCCGGCCTCAGCGATAATGATCATCGCCTTCACAAACTCCTTATCTCGTATCATGCACTATCTGTTAAGTAAATAATTGCAACTGTAACTTACCCTTCGGTATGTTCAATTGTTCAGATGTAGTTGCATAAAGAAGATTATGTGTACAAAATTATGACTTGTTCAAAATGGAGTTTCGAGCTGTTGTTAAGTTCTTCCCAAAAGAAGGACTGATTCCAAATTAAATTAAATAGCGATTGGACGGTGTATGTGGGGAAGCATCCCCCTCATATTCAACCATAAAAGATTGGGTCAAACTTTTTCGAATGGGTCGAGAAAGCATTGAAGGCAAGAGCGTGCAGGTCGGCCCTTAGAGGTACTCTCTCCTGAAAACATCGCTTTTGTGGGAGCAGAAATTATGGAAGACCGGCGACTCAAAGTTACAAAATAGAAGCAAGGTTGGGCCTTTCTAAAACAACAGTCCTTCGAATTATTCATGAACATTTAAACATGAATAAGGTTAGTGCAAGATGGGTGACTAGACTTCTTTCCTCGGTCCAAAAACAGTAACGAGTCATCTATTGTCTGACTTGAAGCTCTGCCGTGACAACGAGAGAGAAGTCCTGCAAACCATTGTTACAGGAGATGAAACTATGTTCCTCTGCTATGATCCCTGATCGAAAAGAGAATCAATGGAGTGGCGTAAACCTGGCGAAGCACCGCCTCTAAAGGCCAAGGTCACTCTGTCAACCAAGAAGATCATGGCCACAATCTTTTGGGACTGTGAAGGAATACTCTTCATAACTTGAAGGAGAGGAACACCACAGTAAATGTGGAGCACTGTGCGGGCCTACTGCACAGACTACGTGCTTCCATCAAAGAGAAAAGGCGAGGAAAGCTGAGTGGTGGTGTCCGCCTTCTTCACGACAACGCGCTCTTGTTGCAAAGGAAGCTGTGAAGAAAAGTGGGTTCAAGGAGATCGACCATCCATGTTACAGCCTGGATATAGCTCCCAGTGACTATCTCCTCTTCTCAAAACTCAAGAGAGACCTTCGAGGAAGGAAATTTTAATGTGAAAAGAAGTGTTGGATGCTGTTTACGCCCGTTTTGCAAAAAAAAGAGGTCTTACTATTTTTTGGGGGGGGGATTGAAATGTTAATTCAGAGAGGTGAAAAGTATATTGCAATAAAGGGTAACTATATATAAAAGTGATATATAGTTTTTGTCTTTATCATACCGAAAATGTTTAGGCCGTAAACTTATGGACCGACCCTCCTAGGAGCATGAGGGTTTGACAGTCTTATTAACTTAATATAAATATTTGCTTATCGCAGCATAATTTTTCAGTTTTGCAAACACTCCTTGTGTGTCAGTTGTCTATTTACGAGTGCATTGAAGGACGATTATATAACGTCTGTCATATTATTAGCCATTTCGCTAAGTGCGCTATAAGATAAGCATGTTACAGAAGTTGCATAGATACAACGAGAACGATGTTTTCATGCTAGAATATACATGGCGGATTGCATAAAACTGCAAAAGTAGGGGTAGCTTGCTCGCTTCTTTCCACTTTTACACCATACTTATTTTTGTTCTTTTAGCACCGAAACTCACATTGTGTAGCGTATTTTAATTCTAAATCATCAACTCTACTAATTAAGGTTTTTCAACAGTGTCTGTTGCCGAAGTACAGCAGAAGTCTGAAAGATCCGAAGTGTATGTTAAGAAAATTATTATAAAGTGCACTAGTTCACATTTATTTCCATATCCTAATTTACAACCTGAAGACCCGTTTTGTTCTCTCCTGTGTGTAAACTTAAAAACGTGTTAAAGATCGAAGCGGCAAATTTTCAGTCACTTCTTAGCGTTTGTTAGTATTCTAAAGTTTATTTTGATGTTTTGCACTTTCTTCTTAGATTTAACTTAAGATTAAGCATCTTAATGAACTATTGCTATTTTTAGGTATTAAGACGAAAATGTCATTTTTGGATAGCCTGCTTCATCAGGTAGAAACAGGAGCCAATTTCACCGAAACAGAACTCCGAGATGAAGTTGTTACTCTAATGGCAGCGGTAAGATTCATAGTAAAAGTTCCTGCATTCTGTCGGTGATCTCAAGGACTTTATTTAATATTTAGTTAATTATTCCAGGGTCATGATACTACTGCTATTACAATGAGCTACGTTTGCTGGCTATTGGCTAAACATCAGGACGTACAGGTAACACCACTCTGACAGTCTCTTGTAATATAATCTTTATGTTATGTGTAATGTAAATGAACAGTGTTTATTCTTTTTCTTTAATAGCTGCTCTGTCGCATCATAAAGATAAAATTGTGTTTTCCACCTATTGCAAGTTATTTTTTATATTTTTACTTCGACTGCAAAGCATATTTAATATACAAATGATAACGTTTTGCTAATTCTCATCTTTTAGTGTTGTAAGTTACTTCTATTATAACTGTTTTTCTATTTTGCTTGTTTGTGTTCACACTTACGGTATGTTGTTTACAAAGTACAAAATCTCGATAACTGTTTCTTAATCACATACAGAAAGAAATTCTTCACAGACGCTCAATATCGCGAACTTCCCATGAGATTGTTAAATGTCCTTCATTCACAGTAACAAATTATAAAAGGTACGTTTCATTTCTGTGAGGCATTCGACTACAAAAGCACCAAACTCCTACTGATGATATTTGTGTCCATTTCATATCAAATTATTGCACTCTCGGCGATTTTATAGGCAGACCAGAGTAAGTGACGTCATTCTTACATCGTTATATGAGTCCCCTTTCAAACAAGTCTTAGAGTTCAGTTCTATCAGACAACGTTCCAAACCCAATATTAGCTGTACCTTTTGTTTGCTTATAGAATGTTTAATTTAGCATATTTCTTTGAGTATCGTTTTATGCAATCCTTTTTACTAATTTATTTTAATTCTGAAATATTGTTTACTGCTGGGTTCACTATATCAGCTATCAAATCTAAACCTACATTTATCACATTTATTATAACTTTTTATATTTCCAGTTTTAACTACCAGCCTCTTCTTCCTTCTCGAACCTAGGGCATCCGTCGTGGTGTCTATGGGTGACATTAGTTCGGATCCATAACCAAAAATATCATCATGGTGATTGGGGCTTTAGGTAGGCAATATTAACAAAGCTAGATAGTAAATAGGAAACCAAATAACTTATATTAAGGCTAATTTTTTTCCCTATTGCCATTGAATTCTCAGTGACAGAACTGGTTACGAAAATGAAATTGATGAGGAATTAAATGTGTTAAAATGAAAAACATTGTAAATAAAAATGATAATTTCCAAATTGTTAGCAAAATTGTGACGTTTTGTCAAATAAGATCCCCTCTAAAATTGAGAATATTCGGTGAGACATAAATAATTCATCTATTGCCTGATTTTTCAGCACAGGTGAAACGACACTTTCCTGTGTTATTTTTGCTGTCTAACTAAAGAGAGTATAAAATGGAGTACACTGCTGGCCATTAAGATTACAAAACATTGTGCATGTTCGCTATAGCCATGTGGAAAAAATATCTTTGTCTTCTGGTTCAGTTGTTTCATTGGATCCTTCATGTCCTTATGATCGTCCTTCCTCGATCAATTGATCATTTCGCTGTGGACACTTTTCATTCAACGCGATCATTAATTTTTAAATTTTTCCTAGATGAAATTTATATATTTTCTACCAGTAATATTCGTTCCCACTGAGAAACTTTTGTATATATTAACGCAATTTTATGGGCGTTATAATGGGCAGCAGTACGTTTTAATTATTGTAACTTATGTGGGTGAAAATTATTCACAGTTTAATATTTCAGCATTTACATACTTAATTATCATGAAGCATACAAGTGGCAGAGATATTATAAATTTTCTTTTGTGCGTTTTATCAATCAACGATACTCTTTCAGAAATCGGAAAGCTACTACTATTACACATTCTGTACCCCTGTCCTGGTCAAATTTGCTTTGTGGTAAAAGTATCCTGCTGCTCTGTTTGTAAACATTGGACATAGCAGGTCCCAATTCTGAATTTTACCACATTTTCCTACATCTAGTTATAATGCATAACCGTTGCATCTTGAAAACAGTTAATTTTTATTTTACTCTTGGTAATTAAACGTATGCTCCAAGAAATCTCGCACTCTGTGTATAACTCTTGTCACTTCATCTCCTTTAGATATTCATTTCCTATAACGAAAGCAGGTTACGATAACAGTCAAGAGTTTGTCGTTACAATTTGAATACCGGTATTGTGTAAAAATGGAATAATTCTCTTGTTGCCACGTCTTATGTGTTTGTAAAGCAAGTTCTGTGTACGGGTGCCCCACCTCCTTAGAGGGAAATACCTTTACATTATAATACTCTACACATTTCTTTTATTTGTTTCAAGGAGAAGATAGTTGACGAATTAAGAGAAATATTTGGATCCTCTCTGCGCAAGGCTGGACCGCAGGATCTTCAAGAATTGAAGTATTTGGAGCAGGTCATCAAGGAAACTCTCAGGTTATTTCCCACTGTGCCAATATTTGCAAGACGGCTAACAGAGGACTTGGTAACAGGTAAGGTCGAAATAAGGCATTATTTCAGTTTATGTATTGATTATATGATATTTTAAGATTGCTATACATCAACCGAGTGAGGTGCATAAGAGGTGCTTGGAACTAGCATTCTGGAAATTTCGGGTTCAGATCAATTTAAGCAGGACATTCTAACCTTGGATTTTTTCGTTGTTTCCCCCGGTCGCTTAGGCAAATGCTGCGATGGATATTTCTTTTCCATTAATTTTCCTTCATCCCATTTCATTCTATAAGTTCCGTTACAGAGTCTAAAGTACCAGACAATGTGGGCTGGTGTTGTGTGGAGTGTGGCGGTGGCTTTTGAAAATGAATTTTTCATGGAGTAGTTGGATAATTCTAAGAAAATTATCCAAATTAAATTTTATTTCAAATTCAACTTCTTTCACCTAATATAAAATTAATTTCCAGATAATTTAATATATGCGTGTCCTATTATCTATTTTATTCACATTTAGAATTCATAGAAATAAAGTCTAAAATGACAAGATAATGAAATATGTCACTAATAAATGAATGTATATATAAAATTTGAAAAATTTGTGAAAATATATTTACCGTGTAATATTAAGTCATGCAAAACCAAAGAACGAAAGTTTTATTACATTGACAATCGCAACGAATTGCTTTATTGTGCGCTAAGATAGGTAATATTTGTGTCCGGGCTAAACATTTTCATTTTTTCAAGTTGTTTTATATGAACTACAGTCTCTAATTGTAGACATTACATGAGCAATTAAACAAAATGTGAACAACAAAGCTTAAAATTGCATAAAAATCGAGTTAATTATTAAAAAATAAAACATAATAAACGCAGTAATCCAGGTTGTTCTTACAAATTAAACAATAAACATTTTATTTCATGACAGTACAGTATGTTAAAATTTCTCGCTCTTTCCCCATTAAACAAACGGTGGTTTTTGTGTGTAACGTTCCAATTTAACTAAATCTGCTGCTCCGACAAAACAATTGATTTACTCGTTTGTTTCAGATAAGCACGTAATTCCGGCCGGAAGTGAGGTTATCGCCAACGTGTACATGTTACATCGTCATCCTCAGTACTTCCCTGATCCTGAGACATTCGATCCGGACAGATTTCTACCGGAGAACTGTGCACGCAGACATCCTTATTCTTTTATACCTTTCAGTGCTGGACCCAGGAACTGTGTGGGTATGTATACATAACTCTAAAGTAGAGAAATACATAGAACATTTTTTTGGATAAGCGCTTTTATTTCTGAATTTATTTGAAAGGGAATTATATATTTTTATAAAGAATTAGGCAAATTTGTGGTTCGCCCGTTCTTCATCAAACAGGATCTAATAACCCTTTAGGAACAAATAGAAACATTGATAAAATTTCTTTTCACCCATACGTACTTACGTTATTTAATTTACTGTAAGTTTATAAATTTTTATCAGGTTACAAATTTGCTATGCATGAGATTAAGACAACATTAGCAACTCTACTGAGACACTTCAAGATTCTCCCTCCAAAGAATCCGTTCCAGAATCTGCGTTTAAATGCACACATCGTTTTGAAACCTAAAGATGGAATTCCAATAAGACTTGAACAGCGAAACTTTTAAGAAGAAAGTATAATGCCATTAATTAACAGCAACTCTAACATTACAAATGAATCCATAAAAATGTAAAATTTATATGTTTTGTTATAAAGTGCTGTACTAACTGGAGTATATGAAATATTATTACTGTTGTAATCTTTATTGTCCGTATATATGTATTAAAAGTTAACTGAAATCTCTGTTGTCTAGTGTTAATGTTTGTAGGTACTAATCCGGAGGTCCTGTGCTCGATTCCCGTTCATGTCAAGGAGTCTGTATAAGTTTTTTTTCGTAGTTTTTTCCTTGCCCTGAGAAAACGAATGCCAACAGCTTTCAGGCGCCAAGGACTCCGAGCTCATTTGCGCAATCATTAATTCATTTCATTCCATTATAACTACAAATTTACACCTACAGTATTCACGTCCAATGCAGCCAAAACGACAGCAGCCAACGCATTAAAAATGTTGAGTTCCACCCTCAAAAAGAATTTCCTTTTTTGTACACTTGTTCTATTTAACCTCCTTTACAGTAACGCTTCTTGAAAAATGCAGTTATTTCTTTTAAATGCGTTTTTTTTTCATCTTTGGGCATCTGCAGCACGAATGTGTCCATCTTTATGTTAAAGAGCGTCCATAAATAAATTAAATCAATCAAACGATAAGTAGATAAAATCATGAGTGAAATTTTATTAAGTCAGCTTTAGAACATCATGATCTTCGACAAAATAAGGACAATATTGGGAACAGATTGCCTTGTAGATGAGAAAATTGTAATTACTATTCATGTGAAAAGCAGCGACAAGATCATGAAGGATCGGCCAGAAACGACAATTCTGACAATGAGGAAATTGACGGTGGCAACATAAAAGATTCTGCTGGTGAAATCCGGGAAAACTTGTAAGAAGTAAGACAGTCCAAGTTGGATTTTGTGTTTGTATATTTTCTTTTGACAGTATTTTTTTTAGCGTTTTATTGTTTACACTAAAATACCAAAGATATTTCTCCCGCAACACGCCATCAATTACTTCGTACTCTTGATACAAAACCGACACGATTCATTTTTCATATCAGGAATTTGTACTATGAGAAAAAAGGACCTTAAAAGGGATAAAGGGGTAAACAAGTAGCACATTACAAATTTAACTAACCGCTAACCTAATCAGATTGGTTGGCTCAGTTGTGACGCTTGAGACTCGCATTCAGGATGTCCTGAGGGGGCTGGCCATCCTCACCTTGTGTGTTTTCGTAGTTTCGTAGTGTTGGAATGGATATTTAAATTTAACGAATTTTTCTCTCTGTCTCTAACATATCGTATTTATTCTTTTGGTTCTGTTATACAGTCGAAATTCCCAGGGTGCGGCGTGACAGTGGCTTGCGTTTATGAAAGGTTTCTGTCCCAACGTCTGGAATGGAAGTGAATCTTCTGAGGCGCTCGAACAACTTAGGGGAGGGGTGTCTGCCGGTGTCTTAGTGTTGTGCCTGTTAGAGGCCCAACTGTACATCCTGGACGCCCCTTCTTCTCTCATCTCGTTCCTTCTACCCGGATGTGTCCCTAATATGAGTATAGACACAGAGAAACTGCCGTGGCAAGGTTCAAGTCCCGAAAGTACTCTCCTCCGCCCTATGTTCCTGACCTTCACAAAGTACGAGCAATTGGTAATTGTGTCTTGTCATTCACAACGAGGGCAAGCAGCGACGCGCTAAGTCAGCATTGCATGAAATATGACAAGACAGTAACCATCATGCTTTACTTTTCGGACATAATGAAAGGACGTGTTGTGATGAAATGGGATTGTTCTATTCCCGAAATCGCCATTGCAATGAACAAATCAGATGATTGGATTGGATTGTCAAATTCTGAAAAGAAGGAGACAAGCGTTTGAAGAAACCATCTGCAACACTCATCACTTCCAATCGCCATTGCAATGAACAAATCAGATGATTGGATTGGATTGTCAAATTCTGAAAAGAAGGAGACAAGCGTTTGAAGAAACCATCTGCAACACTCATCACTTCCAAAGAGACCAAATGAGACCATAGTTCACGGTGGTTCGTGGACCTCGTATTGATTTAAAAATATGTTTCTGGTATATTTCGTTTCCTGATAAAAGAACCTTTGTTATGTACATATACCCTTTACTTTAATAGTAATTCTTACCGCCACGGGTGGCCGAGGCCGTTAAGGCGCGGACTCGTGAGCGGGAGGTCTGGGGTTCAAATCCCACCGGGACAGTTCTCTCTGACTGGGGTTTTTCCTCCAGCTTTTCCTCAGTCCTCATAAATGACAAATGCCGGGGAGGTACCCTAAACTTAGGCCTGGAACGCTTCCTTCCTTAAAAAATATCCATTCCCAATTTATCATTTCATCTCATGTATCATCAGTGTGCACCGCCTGTGGTGCCTCAGTAGTAAAAACGGGCGTTAAACACCATTAAAAATTGTAATTCTTAACACGCGTAGGATAGTTTCCTTTTCTAATTAGACATTAAAATAATCTTTATAATGCTCTCTTTTACGTTTATGTCAATTCAAGTTTCCCAGCACACAAAAAAATTTTTTTTGTCGAAACATATTTTTTTGTTTTAGTTTTATTTTACAGGAAAACGGTTCTTCATAAACTGATTTTACTTTTATTCCCACTTTAATAATTTATAAAATTCTTAATGTTGCTTGTGTAAGTATGCACACATTTGTACACACAAACTCCAACACACGTATGCATTTCGTGGGAAAAACGAAGAGCTTGATTATTCCTTATATAAATTTCATGGAAATATCCTCCTAATGTATCTTATATTGTTTGTGTTTTAACGATAAATTTTTCTGTCCCCGTTGGACCGAAAAACAACAGTGATGTGTAGTATGATGTTCTGTAAACAGATGTGACTTACATTACATTATGATAGCGTTGCTACGTGACAGGTAGATCAACAATGAACAAATGAAGCCAAGATTATTGTATGATGTTCTGTAAACATATGTGACTCATATTACGTTACGCTAGCGTTACTACAGCAAAACGGAGCCAGGATTATCGTTTGAACAGCGGAAAACAATTTTGAAGTGGTATTGGAAAACCGAGAATGTTGTTGAAGTTCAAAGGCAATGGAGACGCGTGTACAGAACAGAACCGACAACGCAAGTAACAATTGCACGCATTCGAGGCAAATTTGAGACTCATGGTACCGTATGTGATGTTCACAACGACAGATCTGGAAGACCTCGCACAGGAATAAGCCACGCGTCCTCGGCTGTGGTTTTGGAACGTTTTGAGCACTCATCGCAGAAATCTACAAAGCAATGTGTACGTGAGTCTGGGATTAACAGAACCAGCGTACGTCGCACTATTAAAACAGCAAAGTTGAAAGTTTTCATCCCAAGACTTTTGCATGCATTAAATGAAGATGACCCTGATCGGAGAATGCATTACTCTGAGTGGTTTCGGAACATGGTGAGGATGAGGTCTTCGTAGGGAAAGTTGTTTGGTCCGATGAGGCACAGTTTAAGTTGAACGGAACTATTAGCCGGCATAACTGTCTACTGGTGTGCAAACAATCCACATGTTATTTTGGAAAATACTGTAAATTAACCTGGAATCAATGTTTGGTGTGGGTTATCATCAAGGGGCCTAATTAAATCATTCTTTTTTTTTTAAGGAACAATAACTGGCCCAGTGTCCCTTAACATGATACGCAAATCCGTCTTACCCGCCATTCATGCACTCTATGGAAATGAGAAATTTTACTTCCAACGGTTGGTGCACCCCCACATTACCATCGAGATGTACGTGCGTACCTTGATGACAATCTTCCAAGGCACTGGATAGGACGAAGAGATCAGATTGAGTTTCCACCGCGTTCTCCGGATCTAACTCCGTTGCACTTCTACCTATGGGGAACTCTTAAGGATGTTGTATACCGTAGAAAATCAGTTACACTGGCAGCACTTCGGGAAGAAATTGAAACGGCATGTGCTGCAATCGCTGAGAACAAACGTTGCTCTATCAGTAGTACTCAGAAGTGTATCGACGCCGATGGTGGGCATTTTGAGCAACTGTTGTAACTGTAAAAGTCTAAGATGATTAGTGCTCATGATTTTCTGTTGTGTGAATTCAGTTTTGTTGTGTTAGCACAATTTTTTCTTTGCTTGAAGTGTGTGTATATATATATATATATATATATATATATATATATTTGGCAGCTTCTTTTCCTCCGTCTACTGCAGTGTCTCGTGGAAACTATAAGCGACACGTGCAGAACAGGTTTTAAACGAAAGGTATAGTAAATGCATAACCTAACTTCATATACAAGTTGTCTCAGTTTGTACGACTAATATAGGGAAAGGATTGGCTGAAACAACAATAACAGACACTGAGCAATATTTCATTACTAATATAATAAACGTCGTTGGCGTATTTGAACACATGTAAACTTTTCCAACTAGAATTGGCCCCATTCTGTTATTTATGATCTGAGCTTTTTTAGGTTTGAAAGGACTTAGTGCAGAGCAGGCACTTAAATACGATTTAACTTAATCCATTAGCCAGTCATACTTCAGTATAATATGTCACAAGAGTACATTACCACAGGATTCTAAAGCTTGTGACCCGGAATGACGGTTACAAGCGAGAATGGTAAGCTGGCACTAGTACTGCGGGATTGCATATACATAGCAATTTTGTTTATGTTCCAGAGTGCAATGTTAAAGCTGCAACATTACAGGCTGACCAGAGGGATTTTACGGGAAGCTTAACCGATGCTTAACTGCCTTTTGCAAGTTAAATTGTTACTCGTTTTTATATATTGTGCTATTAAGAGGGGGGATACGTTCTATGTCTACAATGTACATTTGTCGTTTTCAATATTCCTTTTCTGGACAATCGCAGTACAACAACGATTTTTTTATCATTTATTTTCTAACCTTTTTTTTCAGAGCAATATCTTAAATCATGTTTAATAATGGCCTTCTTTTTGGCATTTTAAAAGGAAATGGTCTTAACAATGAAACTATAAAGTTTAAACGAAGTCAAACCAATTGTGTGAATGAAACAAAGAGATTGTAAACTTTTGAATTCTCTAGGAGTGTAGAGCAGGAAAGTTTTAGAAAGGCTATGAGTACGCTAAACTGATTTTTCCGTAGTTTTTATTTTTTGCTCATATTATATTTATTTTCTCCGAAACTATTCATCATATAACAATTCAAAATTTTACAATCTTCTTGTTCCATATACATAAATTATTTGACATTTTGATAATACTATTATTTTTATAAGTGTCAAAAATATAATTTTAATAGTGTTTAAGCCCATTTTTATTACTGAGCCACCACAGGCGGTGCACACTGATGATACATGAAATGAAATTATATACTGGGATAGAATTTTTAAGGATGGAAACGTTCCAGGCCTAATTTCAAGAAAACATGGAAAACACCTCAGTCAGGGAGGACGGTCCTAGCGGGATTCGAACCCCAGACATCCCGCTCACGAGTCAGCGTCTTAACGACCTTGACTACCCGTGGCGGTATATATATATATATATATATATAATTATTAAACTGCAGTGTTGATATAGTAAAAATGTTAATATATTATTTTGTTGGAAAATAATAAAAGTTTATATGATAAAAGAAAAGCTGTAACTATATTAACAATGGGTGTAGATTGAAAATTACAAAATAACATGGCGGAGATAGAAGGTACTTTCTCTCCTGAACTGTGATAAAAATATAAATCGAACTTTTTGGACGTATTTTGTTGTTTTATCTTTCTATACGTGAGCTCTCTCTCTCTAATTTGCTGCAACAAAATCCTCTCACATGCGCATCAAATATCGTCGTAAATAATTAAGGAAGTGAATGAAGAAATAGTTGACTCTTATTTAACAAGCAAACGACCATTCAGCAACTTTTTGCTTTTAAGAAACACTTTACTCTCGTGACAAAAATGTATTTTTAAATCTTAGCGTGTGTGATGTTTGTTATAAACAATTTATATTTTAACTATAGGGTGATTCTTATAGAACCAAACCCATTATTTTGTGAATAATCAACGAATAAATTAAGCTGAGAACAATAAATATCGTCGGAGTGTTACTTTGGATCATGAAAGACATTTACATATCATAAAAGGTGTGTTAAGGGACCGCCGTTAGTCATTAGATACATTCAGACTGGACGCGTCCTGTTTTTTAACACTCCCAAAGTGTTTCTGTCTTTCCTCGTGATATTGTTCTGTAGCTTTGTTGCGTTTTGGTTTTGTTACAAATCAGTTTTTTTTTTTTTTTTTTTTTAGATAGCCCCACAATCAGGAATCAGGTTTGGTAAGATCGCCGATCGCGGTGGCCACAGATCCGCAGATGACTCGCTTGTCAAAATTACTGACTTGTTTGATGTATGGCAGGTCGTCCACTTTTGGAAGAAATATCTTTGTTTAATTCCATCATCAAGTTGTTCTCTGAATATCCTCTTGTAGGCATTAGTGCTAGCCGTATCCTGAAAAAATATGGTCCAACAATTCTTAAACGAAATCTCGTACACTGTATTCTCACTTTCAGCAGGTGTAGGTGAGTTTTGTGGGCTTGCAGCACACTAATACCTAGAAATCAGGGAGTTGGGGCAACCCGAAATATAGAACCATGTCTCACCTGCAAACACTCGATGTCCTACATTCCACGGCTGTTCTGTCATGAAACCACCATGTCATTATCTTGAATGGATGCACGACCACGCCTAAATTCAGAAGTCCACTTTTTAACCATCGAAAACGAAGGGAAAGAAACCTTTAATGTGGAATGTAACTCTTTTTGTACTTCTCTTGGGGTTTAACTCTTCAAAATGAAGTACTTTATCACAGATCACAATTTAAGTTTTTACCCATTTTGTAGAAAATCTTTACATTTGTTTGTTTACACGATCGACGCAAACAAGTGACTACATCTACGCGTTTGAAACTTTACAACGCGGCATCTAATGGATGATACAACTATCTAATTTGACCATCTTTACATCTCAGAGTTTGACCGAGAACATTTAGAACACCCCTTGTACTGCTTAGAACTTCTAAGCCAGATGAAATTGGTTCCTAGTTCTGCGACATATCACAATTATACAAATTAATTTTACGTAAGCCTTTCGATCGTGGTGAAAACAAATGACATCAGTCGGGCCTAAGCGCTGCATTAACTAGTTATAGAACTTCCCTCTGACTTTAACAAAGGATTTAATTACAGTTTCTCCTTCTTGTGCTCATCAATCACAATATAAACATTTCTCACTAATGATATATCCTGCTATATTTTGCAGGCTACCCCTTATGAAGTATATTTGTTGTTAATGTGCAAAACGTATCTGGTAAATTTTCCAACAAGTTTATTTATTATTTATGTTCTGTCTAGAATGTCGGAAAGAATTTCATAGGAAACTGAGAAGAAAACATATTTGTTAAATTCTTCTTGTAATGGAACGCTATATGTTTTATATAAAATTTAACAAATTATATTAATTTAAGCACATAAGGCTGTTTTTATATAATACATTCAAATATTTACTCCTAAAACTGAAAAAATATAGAATTATCCTGCATTTTCTGTGCGTTCTAACATTTACTTTTGCTTCCTGCTATATAAAATAGATTTATATTGGAGTTTCTCCAAGCTTTGTTCTTCTCAATGACTTTGTCACTTAAATAAAGTTAAAGGTGTGGAAGGTAATGCACATATGATTTATCTCTGTATATCTAACTATATATATATAGTGTATCATTTAGTTATGTCAGTTCAAATGTTATCAAAATGCAGGAAAATATTGAAAGTCTACGTATACGAGATTGTTACTCCCATCAAGAACTCCCAGGAAGAGAGATATACGAGGATAGGTCCATAAGCTTCCGGCTAACCATTTTGGATAAAGACAAAAATTATATTTCGTTTTTCAAAATAGCTACCCTTTAATGCAACACATTATCTCCGGCTATATTTAAAATTTCTTGAGTTCTTCTAAGGCAAGAAGACTGTAGCATCCATCCATCTCGTTTTCCCTAGTTCAGACTAGCAGAGATATGAAAGTATTATCGATTTATGTATTGAGCAAACTTGGAGGTTTATAGATAACGCTATGAATTTTATTATTGAGAAAGAAGCTCTTGAATACTTAAAATGCCTTGTTGTGAGCTTCACAAGTTTTCTTTGTAAGACAATAAACAGTAGCGTGGCCATGAATAACGAATGCGTGTTAAGAACGCGGCGTGAATAAGAGAGAGTGCCGTTCTTTTGGGCCAACAAGAAGCGGAAGGAATAACATTGTGCAAAGATTTACAGGCGGTTTCGTAATATAAATTATCCTCGTCTAACAGAACAAATTACGAACTTGCAAATGTTCTATTCCTTTTAAACAATAACCCCCTCCTTTTTGAATGGTGTTAACGGCCATTTTTACTACTGAGGTACCACAGGCGGTGGACACTGACGATACATGAGATGAAATTATATTTTGGGAAAGGATATTTTAAGGAAGGAAACTTCTAGGCCTAAGTTTAGGGTACCTCCTCGGCATTTGCCATTTATAAGGACTGAGGAAAACCTGGAAAAAACCTCAGTCAGGGAGGACGGTCCTGGGGGATTGGAACCCCAGACCTCCCTCTCACGAGTCCGTCCGTGCCTTAACGACCTCGGCCATTCTGGAGTAGAATGACTCCATCAGGTGTCCATGGTAGTAATAGATACACCTGCTATTATCATTTAAAAGCATTGTCTCTCTCGGTACTTGCGTATTTGATTTAAAGGCGAGAATGTCCTTACTTCCGGCCCGTATCTTCATGTCGATCTTACATATTTTTATGTGTATCTTTAAATTTTATTTCTTTTTCGTGACTATTCACTTTTTCAAATAAGATCACTATGGTTTCTCAATCGATCTGAAAAATTTTTGTATAGTTATGTAAAATTTCTGTTAGTGCAAAGCAATTATTTGCTAACTCCCAAAGTACTAACCTTCATAACTGGTGTACAACCGGCCCTTTAATTTAGAATGTATTAGCTCTTTTTAGAAACCATAATGTTTTGTTTTTGCTGATAGCAAATACGCACTTTCTTTTACAATTTGGAGAAGTGGACCTTCACAAATTATCAAATAAATACCATGAATGACATTTGCTAAGACCATTTGCCAACTAAAATGCGTATTTTCGTGGAGTATTATACTAATTATCGATTAAATAGCAGAATGGTGTTACTTAATATTTATTAAGGAATTTGTAAACAGTGCTGCTTTTGAATAGATATTTGCCATTTCTTTCCTTCGATTTTGTTCAAATCATTTTACACTTATTCTAATGCACCATGATCAAAGCTCTGGTATTAAATTTTATCGTCACTGCTTTGAGAGTAGAAAATGGGATTAAATTAGGATCATGGCATAATGCTACAAACTTTCTATTTCATCTCATTATTGAATACAGGATATACAATTACATTTTATAACATGGTAAATTACCTTTAAACTTTAGATATTTATCGCATTCTGTTTTATATATTACAGTAACATTTTATACGATACAATCAGTATATACATATAAAACACGAACTATTTGTTTAAACTTAAACCATAATTTTATGATAAAAATTCGCCACTGTATATATTTTATGTGCTTTAGAAGCATTTAACTTCATTAAAAGTTCATGTAAGAAAAATAATTAAGCACTGAAGAAATTCACTGATAAATGTACAAAACAGCTTAAAGATATATTTCAAATCGGAATTAAATAGGAAACATTCACGTGTAGTTACATGTTTGGATACACTTTTTCATTGGTGGAAGTGACGTGGCTTGACGATGCTACACTGTCAACACATTTAAGGTCGAAGACAGCAAGCGAGTGTGCCTGTCTGTCCTTCAGCAGGTTGAACTGCAGCGATGCAAGTCAAAGGTTGACATGTTCCAAATGCGAAACATTTTGCTTGTGATTATACAAAGTTAATTAACGCCATATTAATTGTGGATGAAGGAGTTATCACGAATGTCCGAAAATTGATCTTTGTAGTGATCTCGGCATATAGATTTCATTTCGAAACTACATCACGTCTACAAATATGGCCCATGAAAGTGTAAGTATTTCAGTGGTATTTTTATAGATATAAGTTTCAAAGATGCTCTGGTTAACAAATTAGATTCTGAGAAGGTGCGAGTTTTTAAATATGTGGTTAAACAAACAAATAAATTGTTAGTGATTAAAACGTAAAGGTTCGGAGTAAAGACTTCTTTCAATCATAATGGGGAAGATCAATTATTTCAGTGAACGCAGGAGGAACTAAAATGTTGAAAGTTAATTATATTTAATAGAATCGATTTATAAATAAATGAATGATAGTATTATTCATGCATCATGTGATAAATGCGAGATTATTTGTGTGGAAAAGCAGACTGTTATTTGAAGTAAATTTCAATGTACAAAAGCACCATTAAAATTACGAAAAATTATAACCTTTACAATGCTGCTGTTCAAAATGGGGCTCTGATTCCACTAATAGTGTTAAGTTGCTCTGTGATCTGTGACCTCAACGAAAGGAAGGTCGTGGTAATAAGAAATGTAGTGAAGGAAAACTATTTTTGCTAATAGTACTGAATTACTGAATAAATTATACCTTGACATATGTGTTACAGAATTTGAAAATAATTTTTAATTTTCCATAATAAATATGTGAAAAGTATCTGATATTTAAGGTTATTGTTTATGAGAGTAATTTTAAAAACTCCACATGTTACATCAATGTCGCTCAAAAGTTGCGTTTGATATAGATTTACTATTACTAAATGTTTGTTAGCTTCATGACTCAATATTCAACGAAATTAAAATGATTTCTAATCCTACGATTTTTATACTTTTTTTACTATTTAACTGCTGATTTTACTAGATATTGTAGTTTTAGTACGTCTATATTTTAAACTATATGTTTTTAAGGGATTTTTGTACTGGGATGTTGGAATCTGGCCCTTAGTTTAGATGTAATATCGATTGGAATGAATTTTTTTATATAAAATATATTGAGCTTTGAAATGGATGCATAAAGAAATTTTATCTGTTTTCGATTAATCTCGGGCGATATGCTTCCAATATTATATTTTGTAAAGATTTTAATTTAAATTGTTACTAACCAAGAAAATATTTTAATTACTTATGTAATTTATTTAGTGACCTACACACCTTATAGAAGTGTTCGCAGGAACCACTAACAGTATTTTTAGTGAACCCAGGCAAATAATGTACGTCATTGGAGAATGTTAAATATTTTTAATTGTGAAATGTTGTGTTTGCAAAAGATAGTTGATCTTAGGTGTAGATTTTTGCATTTATTACAGCAGTTTAATCATTTCTAATAAAAATTAAAGTAATTATTTATAAGATGCAATAACTTTATTACTTCACAAAAAGTTTGTGATTGGGGTGGTTATATTAAGTTCGCTGGGTCATATACTATCTGCTTTATTTTTCGACAACTGACATTTGGATTGAAAAAAAATTAATATTGATTTTGGTACATGCGATTTGTTTTCTAATTGGTGATACATTTAATAACTATGAGCATAATTACTTTCTGGACGGTGCCTGGTAATACCAAATTTTTCTTCGTATTCGTAATGATCTTTCCTTTTCCTTCGTGCTAGTTCTTGGCGAGTTACTGTGGCGCTAATGTGTTGTTCTGGTTATGTTCTGTTTTGTTCTTATTACGTCCAGCCAGTAACTTTTGTAGAAAGACATGTTAATAAGTACAAGAACCATTGTGCACTGATATTCCTTTATAAAGGAAATTGCCATTGACTTGTCGCGATGCCTGTGTGCAAATTGGTGGAGAAGGCGGATGAGACAATGTATCCTTTGCAATATTGAAGTAATTTGACATTTCTAAGTTCGTGATACCTATAAGACGAACTTTAGGTGCGTTAGGTCCGCAGTATCTCTCTCTGTATAAATAGTTTTCCGAAAACTTCATGTTAATTTCATTTCAAAAATATAAATATGTTTATTTCGAAAAAATATGCTATAATTCTTAAATTTTTATATTTCATAAAAAATAAAATTTGAAAATTAATCAAAATTTGAATTTCCGCATCGTTTCCATAAAATGGGATTTTTTGTTGGAATAACAATAATATATTTGTCGCTCGTTGTAAACAAATACTTTTTAATTTAGCAACTATTCTTATAACTTTCTTTTACATTTCAAATACATATTTTATTTTCCTTTTTGCTGGTATTTCTCTAATGTTTTGAAAACTTATTTCTTAAAATCATTAACTGTTAAAGAACAATACAATGCAGTCATATGGGGCCGAATTTGGGGGTGAGAAATCACCGAGGAAGGTACAAACACAGTTTCTAAAACGTTGCTACAAGTACGGAGCGGTACAGCAAATTATGGATATCTTAAAGAGTTTGGTGTTTCTACAAAAGTGCGAATTAAAAAATAACAATTCAATACTGGTTAAAGATAATACGGACGAACCAAGCTCTACTTCGATCAGTCTGTCTAAGGGAGCAAATAATGGAAGGGTGGTATACGGGATGGGCATCAAAAGTAAGGAAAGGTTTAGACAAAATTGGATTGGGGTATATTTGGTTAAGGAGAGAGGACATTACACGAAATAGATGAAAAATAGTTAACAGACGTTTACGAGATACAGATAGGTAAAATATTGAGTCTCAATGCGCAGAAAAAGTATCGCTGAACCTGCAAGCTCAAATACATCCTGTGTGTGGGGAGGAATGCTTATCTAGATATCTGTGGCAGAGAAAAAGAAGTGGTCTCGCATGGTTCAAATTAGGAACTTGGAAGGGAAACAAAACAGTTAATACTCTCGGGGAAAGATTGTCCATTGTGCGGAGAAAGCGATACCTGGATGCATATTTCGGCAGAATGCAGGCAAACGGAGGTTTTGAGAAATAAGCATTCATAACCACAATTGTTGAATGCCAATAGAAGTTTGAACATTTGCAGGGAAGTGATGGTGCATGCGAGATACTCACACAATTCGGGAATATTTCTAGAGAAGACCCGACAAAGAAGGTTAATGGCTCTAAAGAAGAGGGGGGTTGGAGATGAGGTGAGTAAATGGAAGGGGGTTGAAGACTAAGGGTTACAGTCATGTTTATGTGCTTGTATGTAAAATTACTAATAGAAAACGTAAATATATCGATGTGTGTATTTGTATGTATGCATGCATGAAGGTCTGTATATAGGTGTGTATGATTATTTTGATAGTTATCACGACAATATTAACAAGTACGCCGTAAGACCCATGAAACAGTTGTACTTGAGTGTTAACAGACCCTACTATTAATATGAAAATTATTTTTAAGTAGTATTTTGGAGGTGAAATATGCTGAAATAATTTTAAACAAGATAATAGTTAAAGAATGGCTTGGGAAGCTTAAAAACAAGACAAAATCAAGTTAGGCGGGAATATATAACTATGGTAATACGCCTCCTTGGTCCAGTGTTTGGCGTTGCTGACTGCTGGGTCGGAGGTCCTGGATTTAATCTCCGGTTAGAAAATTTCTTAGGTTTGAAATGGGATCCACACAATCTCGTAATGCCATTTGAGTAGCTACCTCTCACAAAGGCCGTGTGCGGTGTGCTAATCACATGCCTCCCTGCAATACTGTACTCTATTCATGGTATCGTAAGACGGGAGAGATGACGCAGTGGTCATGTGGCAAACTAAACTCTCCGGGACAGTCAAGCTAGTGGATTATTATACGAGCTATTTTTAATTTTTTCTGGATCATATAGAAGAAGTGCAATATTTGAACTTTACCTGGAAAAGACTGTAGACTATTGTAAATAAAATTAGCTTATAAAACTCACAGAAAAACAACTTGGTAAAAATTGCTGGGCATGTTGTTCGTTATGTGTCTATTGAACGACAATGCCCGACACTTGCAGCCGGTCAAATGTTTCAACAAACTGAGCGTTGTAGAATTTGCCATATTGGGCATCCTTCTTTGATCATACTAGCAAATCATGAACATAATTTTTAACTAAGTAGACGCAAAGAGCTGATATACGTCAGTCGCGAGAGAGATTGTAGAATCAATATTTTCTTTTAAATACTTTGCATAACAAATGCCGCATTTCGTTTTTCAACAGAATTAACTTGTAATAAAATATATCATTTTATAATATGAACATATTTGCAGATTAGAGAATAATGCATTGAAATGTATTAGAGTGCGACTGTTGCTGTTGCCAGATAAAGCGACACTTTCGACTGACATGCTTCATGCAATTCTGGGTCACGCCCGATTGCTGCTCGAGAGAGGCGGAGCAGTTAATATTCTGGTACATTATGAAGCGGACCGTAAGCAAACATTTGCTACCCATGTATGTGTGCAGGCGGCGTCTAATTGTAATTTGTCCTCGTCTATCGCTACAGCATTTGCAGTCGCCTGCCATTCCAAGGTGAAGGGTCGTGGCTGGACTCTCCATGTATCGACAGTGTTCGTTCGCTAATCACGTTGTCAGGTAGTCTGAATGAGCCTTTGAAGTGATACTGGAAACAGATAATTTACTCTGTACTTGTAAAGCAGCGAAATGGGCAAGCTTTGAAATTAGAACTCACCAGTACAAGTATGAACGCAAACTTTGAGCTGAAAATGAAGTTCCTTTTTGCATTGGTTACTGAACTGTTTTTTTTAACATGAATCCATTTCTTGAAACAAGATACTGGGATGTTTGCACAAATATATATATATATATATATATATATATATATATATGCCAAAAACATGTACACAGTTTCATAGTAGATATCCATTTAATATATTTCAAAGTTGGACTGAAAAACAACAGTAATGTTAGTATGATGTTCTGTAAACAGGTGTGACGCGCATACATGATAGAGCGTTGCTACGTGACAATGAACAAATGAAGCTAATATTATCGTATGATGTTCTGTAAACAGATGTGACTCACATTACATTATGCTAGCGTTGCTACAACAAAATGGACCCAAGATTATCGTTTGAACAGCGGAAAGCAATTTTGAAGTGGTATTGGAAAACTGAGAATGTTGTTGAAGTTCAAAGGCAAGCATTCGAGACAAATTTGAGATTCATGGTACCGTATGCAACAGGATGGTACACCACCACATTACCATCCAGATGTACGTGATAACCTTGATGACAATCTTCCAAGGCACTGGATAGGACGAAGAGACCCGATTGAGTTTCCACCGCGTTCTCCGGATCTAACTCCGTTGAACTTCTACCTATGGGGAACTCTTAAGGATGTTGTATACCGTAGAAAACCAGCTACACTGACAGCACTTCGGGAAGAAATTGAAACGCCATGTGCTGCAATCACTGAGAACACTTTCGCAAATGTTGCTCAATCAGTAGTTCAACGTACTCAGAAGTGTATCGACGCCAATGGTGGGCATTTTGAGTAACTGTTGTAACTGTAAAAGTCTAAGATGATTAGTGCTCATCATTTTCTGTTTGTGTGAATTCAGTTTTGTTATGTTAGCACAGTTTTGTTCTTTGCTTGAAGTGTTTATACGTTTTTTGCCATCCTCTGTACATATTCTCAGCAAGGAAAAGGTCGTTAAAAACTGTTGATATTTTCACATGGGTTAAGTTGGTATAACTTTCACCAAAAATGTTTACTTTGAGGTTTGTTCCCGACATTTTACAGTGTTAGGCGAGAAATCGTAACCTTCAGCCTCTTAACGAGCAATCATCTCTGTTCCTTATGATCGGCAGACTAGCAGAGATCAATTCTGCACAAATGATGGCATACTGTACCTGATATGTGATTGTGTTGACACAATGGACAGAACTGTGAGATTTAATTGGAATGTGTTGTTATTCACCGACTCCCCCAAATTAGAATATCAGCGCATCGATTCATTCAGATGCGATTCCAATGTGCGACCTCCCGAACGTGCGTGGTCGGTCCTGGTGGTGTAGTGGTGACCATACTTGCCTTCTAAACCCAACATCGCGGGTTCAAATCCGGCCAGGATCGATGAATTTTTTGGGGTGTAAAAATCCTAAGTATGACTTCCTTCGGAAGGAAAATAAAGCCATGGGTCCCTTGTCGTACATTTACGGCACGATAAAGAACCTCAAGCCTAAGAAGCCTCTGAACAAAATTTATCGGCCGTTTCACGCTCTGATTTGAATGAAACGCGGGTGATCTGAGATGTTAAAGAGCGTCCGTAAATAAAAAAATAAAAATAAAAATAAAAAAAAAACTCCGGAACTTGGAGCTCAGTGAGACTGCCGTAGCCTATTTGTAGGGATAGTAGGTTTTTCACCCGATGACTTACAATGCTTTTATCCACCGTCATCTCTCCATATACATTTTTGAATTGCCTTTGACTGTTGATCTTATTTTCCGCCCAAATAAATTAGATAACAGCTCTTTGTTTATAAGGCGTGTCAATTTGACGTCATATTGAAGGCTAACTGTATTCACCGCCTAATAGAATGAAGAAACGCAATAGTATGAGAAGGTACAAAGCTATGGCACACAAAATATTGTGATCTTTGAAGATTAACTGACAGAGATTTTTTTTTGGCATTACTGTTAAGCTCTATTCTAATACAAATTTTATTTGATTTATCATCGTTTTATAATAATTAACCTCATAGCAAAAACGTACATACGCCTTTTATCTTCTAAAATTATTTATGTATTCATTTAATACACCATAGCGATTTTCCCAAACTATTAGCTGAATATTGTTATCTATCGCTTCAACATCATCGTTGTCATGTAGATGCTGTGAAAGAGAAAAGAACAATTTTTTCTTACAAAAGTTGGTTCTTTAATTTTTTTTTAATTGTTGTTTCTCGCGGTCTTATTAAAAGCGACGGGATACTGTTATAACTTGTGTAGTCACATCACGTGAAAGAAAAGTATTGAATAATTTGTTCAAAAATATATGTTAGTGTATAAATTGTATCCCTCACTCCACATATTTCGGTAAATAGATCGGATCTAGCGTGAATCAAATTGGGAACATGGAAGGCGACTAAAATGAGACTGTACAGAATATGTGCTTTTTTGTAGTGACAAAGCTCAGATACCGAACAGTGAAGGTTAATTGCACTGGGAACTAGTGTACTAAGTCAAATAGGGATAGGTTAGCATATAGGGATCTGGTTGTCAGGAAGACAACTGATCAAAGCTTGGTTCTTTTCTATGCAAAGCGCTTGGAATTATTAGCGCTTTGTTGGAGTACACGGGCTCTTTGCGTCTGAATGTGGGAGCGAGCAAGTCAGTTTATTTATGTGCGCGAATTGAAATATTTGTGTATAGTGGTAGGTGTAAATGTATTTGATTTGAAGTGCAAATTCTTTTTCTATAAGTGTCTGTGTAATGAATAGATTACGTTCCATACTTGCTATTAAATGGTTTTCACTCATGTAACACTGTTGCATAAGCGTCTCGGGCGAGGCAATCTTCAGCAAACCATGTAAATGCAAATATGAACTTGAGCGTGTTAAGCATAGGCTCGTTTCTCCAATTAATTTCATGCTTGTGGTAGTGTTTGACAAAGGAAATGGAAACCGTATAATTAAACGAGAAGCAGTCTTGGCAGCTCTGTATCATGAGGCTTTATTTGTTAGCAGAGCGAATTGAACTGTCAGGCTGTACCGGCATATCATTATCGATCCAAGTTTCGCAGAAGTTTGGGAATCCATTAACAAACAGAAATTTGTTAATGAAATGCAAACACGGATGACAGCATTGCGAACGGGGCGGCTACAGCTTTCTTCCTAAGGGAAATGCACAAGATAAGAGGTAGAAAATCGTATCACCAATAATGCAACTGCAAGAGGGTAGGTGGGGCATTTCTTAAAGAACTTCGATTTTTGTGTAATTCAGAGACTATAAAACCCATTAACTTCTGTTTAAGCTACTCTTGCTAACCAACCACAGATCAGTGGGGAAATTTTTATTTATACTTTACGCGCATATTGATAAGATCACTTTATTTCAGCTATAATTTATGTAGTTTTTCAGCACTATATATAATCCTAGAGAATTCTTGATAAATGCTTTAAGTAAGCAGCTAAGCAAAAAATGTTTCGCTCATATTGTTTTGATTTCTAAGAACAATTTTTTCATCAATCTGCCTTTTTCGCAGAATATGATAGCAACTAGTTTTCAAATTTACTTTGCCAAACTTAATGATGGTCTTTTTCTGGGAAATAATATTTTAAAAATATTTTTGCTACTTATACATTATTATTATTATTATTATTATTATTATTATTATTATTAAGTTTAGGAATACTCTCTGAGCTTGTCAAAAACTTTTACTTTCTATTGCTCATTTAACGCTGTGGTTTATAGAAGAAGCAAACATAAATATAATGCACATTAATTGAAATTTCTTTCTGGTCCATTGAAAAATATCCCAAATATGGATGAGGATAAAAACGCACTTTGTAAAATACATAAACTTCTTTCTTCAGAGCCAAATCAATCGCACCACGACCACCCATTTCACTACTGCTTGATGAATAATACCAGGAAATGCTTCCAATGGATTTTTGAAAGGCAAAATATAATTGCCAAAATTTTTATGTTGTTTTGGCTGCTACTTTATCATTTTTAATGATGTTGAACACCCGTTTTTACTGCCAAGGCATCACTCGCAGTGCTGATGAAAAATATATTGAAATGATACTTTAGGAAAGGATTTTTTTAAGTAAATAGGCGTTCCAGGTATCTACAAGGCATTTGCCATTTATGAGGACTGAGGAAAATCTGATAAAACATCAGGAAGGACGACCCGGAAACGAACCTCAGAATTCTCTCTTACGAGTCCGTGGGCAACCCGTAGCGGTACTTACTTATAGCGTTTCAAGTCCTCATAGCGGTCGTATTTTTATTAATTTATTGTTAACTTTTAACTTATAATTGCTGAAAGTTTTTCACAAGATAACTTTCTGTAATCTGCCTACCAGGCCTACAAAATACTTTCAACTGATGGAATGAATATTTCTTCTCACCAAGAAATTTTGGAAGAGATGGAAGTTCGGTGGAGCCAAGTCAGGGGAATAAGGTGGATGTGGCAGCAATTGTACCCTAATTCATTGATTTTCGCCTTTGCAGCAATACATGTATGAGGGCAAGCGTTGTTTTGGTGCAATATGACTTTCTTCTTCGATAAACCTGACCTTTTCAATAGTTCAAAAGTTTAGCATAATCGTCCAACAAGATCTATTCATACGTTTCTTTGTATATATTCTCCAAGCACAGCTATTGCTTATATAAATTTGGATAATTTCACCTTTTAATGACATTTTCTTGCTTTATCTCTATTTCCTCTATTTGCCAGAAGTCAAAACCACCAAGAGGATTTTGCACAAATAACCACCGCTGCAGAAGTTTCACTTTTCCGCACTACAATGAGATAAGAACTGCAAGTAAGGGCGCACTGACCATTAATTATATTACCCCTATACGCATTTGGCAAATGTTAAGTAGAGATGAAAATTTATTACCCGCATAGCCGGCTTTGCTTCACATGAATATGGCTCGTCCTTAGTAGTGGATAAGTTTAATCTATGTCCGTACTGTCCTTCAGTAATAGTTACATAATTTGTTCTTGAGAAAATAAAATAAAATTAAATATACTAAGGAAGCAATAAAATACTAAAAGTATTATCATAATCAGTGAAAAACGTCAGTCCTATAAAACAGAAGAAATAAAAATAAAAAAGGAAATAGAAAGTGAGAAATGGAAAAAAAAATATAAAAAGTTAATTGCCTCTTAAAAAGAAAAGGAAAAAAAAAAAAAACACCGAGAAGAATAAAATAAAAATACATAAAATTTATTAATATTATTAATTTTACGCTTCATTATTTATAAATTATTATAATTCCATTAATTTTTTAATATAAATACTTTTCCAAACATTTTAAAGCCACTCTATGTATTCGAATATCATTTTGAGTGTAATTTCCTTTATTATATGAGCATGAAAATGAATGCAATTTAATACATTTTTACACCTAGCCCAATTGAAATGTCTTATAGTACTGTTGTTCTTGCATTGTTGTTATTTAAGTTTTATCCCGTTGTTGAAATATTTCAAAGAGTTTAAGACATAATTTTATTAGGTTAAGTCGAGAGGAGGCTGCTAAAGCAGTTGCCCCGTTGGCAGATATACGGAGCATGCGCTATGTTGCCCAGGTGATACGAGTCCATATTTCTACTATACAAAGGAATTACCAAAGGTTCAGGGAACTTTGTATCTACTGCAGACCAGGATTAGGTCGCAGAAGGGAGACATCGGCCAGAGATGATCAATTTCTGGGGCTGAAAGTTTTGGTGATCGTCACACAACAGCCGTAGAAGCTCAAAGTCGCTTGCAAAGGGCATCAGGATTCTATTCAGCGTGAGAACAGTGAGAAGGAAATTTGAATAAGCACAACTCACATCTGCAAGACCAGCCAGAGGTCCCTTGCTTACTCAGCAACAAAAGAGCGCCTTACATTTGCTCGCCAAGATCTGGAGTGACTGAGGAGTAATGGAAAGGTGTCCTATTCAAGGAGAGTCCAGCCTAAGATCACCTGATGGCAGGGAAAGAGCATGGAAAAGGACTAGAGAAAATTATGTTCCTTGCACCTTCTCATCGACGACGACTTTTAGGGGTTCCGTCATCGTGTGGGCTGGTATCAGTGTGGAAGTCAAGACAGAATTGGTTTTTGTGAAGAATGGGGCAGGAATTGCAAACCGGTACGTTGAGGAAATTCTTCAGGAGCATTTATCTCCTATGCTCCGTGTCTTGGCAATGATTTCCACTTCATACATGACAATGCCTGTACACATGTGACCCAAATTTTAATACAGTACTTGCGTGAGGTGGGGATTCGCTAGTTTTGCCAGCACTTCAACCCCATTGAGCATGTTTGGGACATGATGGAGCAAAATGTTCGTCACTTGTTCCGAGAGCCTCAGTGCGCTTCGGGATACTTCGAATGAGCAATGGGAGGTCATAAACTTAAGTACCTTGCCTGTTCGTAAGATTGCAAGCTGTGATACAAACGATAGGAGGAAAACTCGCTTCTTAGTGCCACTGAGTGCTGAAAGGTGTGTCGTGGTTACCTACACATAAAAACGAGATCATTATGAAATGTGACTAACTTGCTTTCATGTTCGTGCTCATAGAAATAGGAAATTATAGCTCAAAATGATATACAAATGCATATGAGTGTTGCAAAAAGTTTGGAAAAGTATTTAATTTTAAAATTATCACAATTTACACATAATAAAGCGTAAAATTAAAAATATTCCAAATATTTTAGATGTTGAGGGGCTGGGCTGGGTTTTTTTCTCGATGTATGAAAATTAAAATACAAACCGAAATTTAAGAGAAAGAGAGGGACGAGGAAAAGGAAGAAGGAAAGAACACAGCAATAAAATAAGTTAAAAATAGAAAATAAAGGGAAAATATTCAGGGATGGAAAGCAGATGATCAAATTAGGAGTAGATCGGAAGAAAAATTAGTGAACACGTAACCATTAAAAAGAGAGAAAACTTGGATATGCATTCTATAAAAATACCAAGGTAAACAGTCATAGGTGAGTTGCTGGTTAAGCGGCTGTACGATTTTACCTTCGAGTGTTGTACGCTACTGGGAACCAACAGTTCTATTGGGTGAACTTTTCATGTTCGCTTGATCTGAATTTCTATTAGTGTTTCTTCCCTTACTTTCAGACTATGCTCTTACCAATTGAGTACGGTATTGCAGATTCTTCTGCCGTAAACTCCAATTAATGATATGAATGTAAATTGCTCAAAAATCTTAATGTCTATATTTTAATGTCTTTTACTTCGCATTTCTTAACGTTTTCTAAAGAATTTTAAGTATCTGCCTTTTAAAGAAACATTTCTGATTATAATATTCAGGTTGTTGTTTAGTACAATAGTTTCTTGCGTGTAAAATGTTTATTAATATTTAGTAGAAAATATCGAGTTACTAAAGAATTTTTATGCTCAAGTGTAACCCACTCCGGGAGCAGAATTATTGATTAATTGTAAACAAAATACTCGTATTAAAGAAAATTGTGGTAATGGTAATATGAAAGTTACTGTGTGATATGCAGTCAGATGACGTATTCCGAATTTGTCCCTTGTTTTTAAATCTCATTTACAGTATACAGAGTGGAAGAGAATCTAAGGCATTGAAGTTTGCTTTCCTTCTATAGGATAATTCATCAAGAGGAATGGGGAGAGTGCACATTTTGAGTACTTTATTTGAAGTCAGGTAACATTAATTCACACATACTAATTTTTATGCTTTCATTCGCATAGTTTTGTTTTATTGTTTGTACAAGGAATTTTTCAACAAATAACATTTAATGGAATGGAGTAACCAAAGAACAAATCAGTCAGTGTCTTAAACAGCATACGAACAACTAGCGTGGAATAGCTCACCATGTTAGGAAAAAGCGAGCTTTCCCTACTTGTTAGGAGGTCTGTGCCCTTAAGGGATTCAATAAGCTATCTTTATCTATTATTGTGTAAAGTTCTACTCAAAACCAACTCAAAATATGTTCATTACAAAAGGTTTATAGTTCAAAGGCAGATAAACCTAATTATCATTCCTTTTTCTATAACAAAAGGAATGTAGAGATACAATAAGAAATGACATAAAAATTCGTCACTTAGCAGTTTGAAAACACTCACGAGTAAATTAATTTTTCAGCCTGCATTACAGCAGAACAAGAACAAAAGAAGCAGTTGATTATACTCTTTTCTTCTTACCCAGCACGTACACAGAATCCAGCGAGTTTCTGTTCTGTTTCTCAAATGAAATATATTAAAGACGTTGGTGGTATTTTCATACAGAATTCTGTTCCCGCTTGTAATGTGGTCCACAGCTCCGCAGTTGCACACAGTCTTTCTTCACCTAAAGCAATTTATAAAATGGCAGAGAGGTAATGTTCTGAAAGCAATTATTTACAAAGCGAGGAGTAAGGGGAAACGACTGCAAGGCAATCCTCTACTTCTTTTCCAATCCATAATAGTAGCTATATTTCGTTAGCACTGAACTGGATATGAAGGTTCAGAAAGCCCTTTGTAGTAAAGCGAAGCACCAAAGATCCAGGGATATTTTTTTTCTGTAACAGTTTCATTTTTTGAGTAAAACAGAGAAATGCATATAAACAAAGTGAGGATAGATTGAAGAAATAGCAGTTATTAGCTGTTTGTAACTTCACCGTTTTTATTTTGTGAATTTGAGCTATTTATAGGATGTTTAACAAATTATAGTTTGTTTACCATTTCCAACTACAGTATTCGGTTATGAAATTCGTAAAAATCACATTGTCGGTCCTGGTGGTGTAGTGGTAACCATACTTGCCTTATACACCCAAGTTCGCGGGTTCAAACCCGGCCAGGACGGATGGATTTTTTCGGGCGTAAAAACCCTAAGTATGGCTTCCTTCGGAAGGGAATTAAAGCCGTGGGTCCCGTGTCGTACATTTACGGCACGAAAAAGAAGCTCAAGCCTGAAAGAAGAGGCCTCTGAGCAAAATTTATCGGCCGTTTGACTCACTGAATTGAATGGAACGCGGAGATTTTAAAGAGCGTCCGTAAATAAACCGAATAAAAAAACCAAAGCAATTGATAAGGTAAGATAAATTTCCAGTAATTCAATTTACAAAACATTATTCATATTTTTGAAAGTGGGTATTCGGTATTGCCGAAAAACCAACTTTAAATAAATGTGAGAAGATACTATAAAATAAACTAAAAGAACACCAAAATAAAATTTAGAAATGGAAGAAACTTGCTTTTATTATCGAAGTTCATTAAGTGCTGATTAGAGTTATATACAGCGTGCTAATGAATGACACCAATATATTTTCATGTTTATAGAAGTAGTCTTAAATAATTTGATATGCTGAACCTGGGGCCATAGCTTTCAAACTTAATTTTAGAGCTTAAGTATTCACCGAACTTTAGGAAGCCATTTGATATGGTAATAAATAATGACTGATGTGATAGTCACTGACAAGGTACCTTTATTAAACAATACATATTAACATAGGTATATCTCTGCATCAGTAATTTATTTGATAATAATTTTGATATCATTTTCACAACAGGCATGACATCAACATCAGATGAAATAAAGCATAGTAGTGTATCTTATTTGTTGAATTAAGGAATTAAAGTTTATCTGTTCTAATAGTTTGTGATTACAATAATTAAAAACATTTTGCAATGTAAAATATGTGCTTTTGGTTGTAAAAAATATCACTGCACATATTATTTTGAAGGTAGGAAACTTTCATTGAAATGTATTGTAATATCCTAAATAAAAATGCCCCAAAATGTAAATAAAAATAAAATGCCTTATTTAAAGAAATTTCTGAGATTGGCGACTTCCAACATCTGCACAAATGACAGCGGCACAGAAAAGATTCTCTAGAGTATGAAAGTTTCCAGGCCTATCGCGAATACACTCACAGGCTATGACTATGCGAAAAACTAATTTCACCTCTGAAACTTACAGGATTCTCGTTCACTAAAGCCTTCAAATGCTCCCAAAACAAGAAATTGAAGATTTAACTACGAAGTTAATTGCTGACCATACTTTGACACCGTGAATTACCTGGGAGACCCGTCCTGTGACGAATTTACAATCCAGCCATCCGTTGGTGGCACCACTCGGCAGTAAATGGCATATACTTTCAATCGTATATCTTAGATTTTTAATGTTATCCCTTGTTCGCGAAAAGTCCCATGGCTTATTCCTCGTACATATATCTTTGTTCATTTATGATGAAGGCTATGATATTTATTAAGTAATCTATTCTGAATGGCCTGCAATGCGAAAACTCAAAAACTTATTTCATTATATGGTCTCAATCATTGCCAAAACTCTAATCCTTATTCTTAAACAACTCATTTCTTTCGTTTAAAATTCAATAACAGTTTAGGGTAAATTGTCTCTACCCGCTGAGAACAAACTAATAATGTCTAAAGTTGTGCTTTGTCTAGGAAAGAAACATTTGCGAAGTCAAAAGTCCAACAATTTTTTAAATTCGTTAATATATAATGCAAGTATATATTTATTTCTGTAATATGGGTTTCTGTTAATAGTTAACAATAAATTTCGCAGACATTAATTAATAATAGGTTTTTGCCAAAGTTAACTTCTATTCTTGTTAAAGTGGTTGCATGCTTTTATTAATTTTTATGATGAAATACCAATAGTTAAAAATTAGATTTTTATTAACTTTTATCGTGATTTATTTTACATATTTCTGTTTTTTTTTTTGTCGCTAACGCTAAATTTGTATTTTTTTTCCTTAATTTGATACACAAAAGATGTACTGAAATCACCTTTTCCGTGACTTTATAATTCATTGTTAGTAACAGGGGGAGGTTATCTTGGAGTTTTGTTCATTGAGTTTAGAATGCATCTGCAAATGACTTAAGAATAAATAAATGAGAATGCCAAATTAATTGCTTAAATGATTATTTCATTTTAAAAACAGTATTCACTATATAATATTAAAATAAATTGGCATTATGAAGTTTATTCTGAATTAAAAGTGTGTACCAGGAGTGCCAAAAATGTATACACACTTTCACAGTAGATATCTATTTAATATATTTCAAAGTTGAACCCAAAAACAACAGTAATGTGTAGTATGGTGTTCTATAAACAGATGTGACTAGCATACACCATGATAGCGTTGATACGTCACAGGTAAATCAACAATGAATAAATGAAACTTAAGATTATCGTATGGTGTTCTGTAAACAGATGTGATTCACATTACGTATAGTAGTGTTGCTACAACAGAACGGAACCAAGATTATCGTTTAAACATCGGAAAGTAATTTTGAAGTGGTATTGGAAAACCGAAAATGTTGTTGAAGTTCAAAGACAATGGAAACGTGTGTACAGAACAGAACCGCCAACATTTGAGACTCTTGCTAACGTAAGCGACGTTCACAAGGGCAGATCTGGAAGACCTCGGACAGCAACAAGCCCCGCGTCCTCGGCTATGGTTTTGGAACGTTTTGAGTACTCACCACACAAAACTACAAAGCGGTATGCACGTGAGACTGGGATTACCAGAACCAACGTACGTCATATTATTAAAACAGTAAAGTTGAAAGTTTTCATCCCAAGACTTTTGCATGCATTAAATGAAGATGACCCTGATCGGAGAATGCAGTACTGTGAGTGGTTTCGGAACATGGTGTGAGAGGATGAGGCCTTCGTAGGGAAAGTGGTTTGGTCCGATGAGGTACATTTAAGTTGGACGGAACTGTTAACCGGCATAACTGTGTCTACTGGTGTGCAAACATTCCACATGTTATTCTGGAAAAGGCTGTTAATTTACCTGGAATTAATGTTTGGTGTGGGTTGTCATCTAGGGGTCTAATTGGACCATTCTTTTTTTCAAAGGAACAGTAACTGGCCCAGTGTACCTGAACATGATACGCATATCCGTATTTCCCGCCATTTATACACTCTATGGAAATGAGAAATTTTACTTCCAACAGGATGATGTATCTCCACATTACCACCGAGATGTACGTGCGTACCTTGATAACAATCTTTCAAGGCACTGGGTAGGACGAAGAGGTCCGATTGTGTTTCCACCGCGTTCTCCGGATTTAACTACTTTGAACTTCTACCTATGGGGAACTCTTAAGGATGTTGTATACCGTAGAAAACCAGCTACATTGGCAGCACTTCGGGAAGAAATTGAAACGGCATGTGCTGCAATCGCTGAGGACACTTTCGCAAACGTTGCTCAATCAGTAGTTCAACGTACTCAGAAGTGTATCGACGCCGATGGTGGGAATTTTGAACAACTGTTGTAACTGTAAAAGTCTAAGATGATTAGTGCTCATCATTTTCTGTCAGTGTCAATTCAGTTTTGTTATTTAACACAGTTTTCTCTTTGCTTGAAGTGTGTATACATTTTTGTTACACACACAGATATATATATATAAAACTTCCATTTTATTTCAGAAAGCTATGAAAATTGTCTGAGTTTTCAGTTCATCGGCGTTAAGAACAAAATGTGTTTCATACTCTATGGTCTTAGTATGGAAATAGCTGCAACGTAAACCTATTTTTGTAACAGCGGTTCTTCTTGGTTATGAATTAAACCTTCTGTCCAACAAACGAGCACATTACATTTTACTACTGCTATTAATTTTTAACGCTGCTGCACTAGAGCACTGCAGAATTATAATATTGCTAACTGCCGCAATAAGGTTGAGATATATTTTACATGCTACAGCAGTGTTTGCAGTCATATAATGATAAAATTTCATTTCTGTGTAAGCTGCGATACAAAAACGAATCCTAAACTGTCCAAAGGACTAAAATGTTCTTAATTACCCTCGCGTAATTATCCCCATTTTAAGACCTAACAATTATACGCGCTTGATACGACGACAAATGGATAACCTTAACCTTCCCCCCCATGTATTCTATACATCTGTTGCAACGTTTTTACATTTGTTTCCAATGGTTAGCTATGTGTATGCAACGTTCAATTAAGATAAGTTATCTATATTTAGGAAGACATTTGTGCCCTTTATTGTGGGTTTTGAGCGATCCTATTGCCAGAAACTCTTGTTTTTCATCACCATCCATGACGAGATGGATCCAAGGTCTGTTCCGGTCACACAAGATTGTCGCTTCATCTTCTATTACACGCCCCACATCACAACCTATGGAACATAACTAGTTTTATCAATAATGCTAGGTCCATTTGCAAAATGTCAATTTTCCGTTTTTCGCTCTCTAATCATTTCTTCTAAATTAAAAATATTTAACTTTCCTCTTTATTATGAGCTGGCTAATTTCATCTAGTCACGCGTAATCAGCCTCCGATCTTAGAAATCTCATCTTGTCGACGACTCTAATATCCAGTTCTGATCTGTAGTTCAACATTGATATTGCCTTAAAACTTAATTTGTGTTTTTTTGTAATTTCCTGCTGAAAATTCGTTTTGTTGTTTCACATATATAACTAAATTTGTTTACTTTGTTCTGCAAATCTTCATTCTTTTCATGTATAGGTTTGAACCAGCTAAAAGTGCGGAAGATAGGTTTTGAAATCTTTTGCAGAAAATTCTCTGTCATCACGTGTAAAGGAAGTTATTCATTGTCGAAACAGTCATAATACATTAATGTTATTGGTATGGTGGTTAACATTGCTGATGAGTGCTGCTGAAAGATCCCAGGTTCAATCCCCGGGACCCCAGGATATAAACAGAGCAGCTGTATTCTATTTGGCTGATTTTTTAAGTTTAAGTTAGACGTAGACGCAAAACCTTGGACCTTGCAAGCTTCTAAATTTACGTCTAATTGTACGTTTATTGTTATATTTACGTGGTGCATTGTGAATGGTTCCATTACAATACATAGCATCTACCTTTTACGTTTACGTTTACGTTACGTTTAATTTTCATTGTGAATGGGGCCTTACACTTGCATAACTTGCTTCCGGAATACTTCCAGCTTCTGTCCTGATACATTCTTTAAGTTGTTTTATAGTACTCTATAGACTATTTTTTCTGTTCTAGTGATAACATTTAAATACAATACACTACAGCAAACTTTACTTAATTAAAACGCTATAATTATTATCGCTTGCGCACAATAACACAAACATTTAAGTTGTATTGATCTCTTAAGAGCAAATTGAATTATGATGACACAAAAACAGAAAAAAATGCATGTTCTTATAATAAAAAACTGCAACAACTGTCCAAGTGCAACCAGGGTTGCCAAAAGAAATTATTTGAATCACGCTAGAAAGCCTTAGAAAATCCGCGATTTTCGACACAAGATCTCCAGATTTTAATACCTAGGAATTATTATTATTATTATTATTATTATTATTATTATTATTATTATTATTGTTGTTGTTGTTGTTGTTGTAAAAATCTATAGTTACTATAGTAACTTGCAATGAGCATTTATTAAGGATAAATACTTTTAAAGCATAGCTCCCTCAAATTTAGGCTCTTTGGATCGTTCTCAGAAAAAAGAATGTGGCTTTCCAAAATTTCTGTAAGCAGTCACTGGTTCTATTTTCCTTAAAATTGCTCATTTTTCTTGCAGTATTTCTTTACACGACATAAACTTTCTCTTATTGTAAGAAATGCATTGACCAATCTGTTCCCATCTAATTTCGTGGTTTTGACTTAGCAACGTTCATATTCTACATATTTATCATACAGTGTATTGTTTCGTCACTGATCAATGCAATAATTTGTTAATGCCACTCCATATTAACAAAGATTGCAACACAATTAGGCAACATATTCGGACTTCTGTTATATTATTGTTTACTGTTTCTATGCAGTAATGAAAAACTCGTAAACTGGCTGCCCTTAGTTAAAAAACCGCTAGAATTCCCGCCTGGATATTTTTGACGCAAGACCGGTATCCAAAAATGCTAGATTTTGCGGGAAAATAGCTGAACTGGCAATCCTGCGTGCAGCCAACAATGCGGAAACTGTGTCATAACGGAGGTGGCTAGCGTGACCTTGGCCCACAGCGAGTTGTGCTCAGCTGCTGCTTTTGTAAGGTGCGAGTAAATTAATCATCAAATATGTTTTGTGTATATAAATCAGTTCGTTTCTTGTTAGCGAACCTATATTAGTGAGAACAAATTAAATTGTATTTAAATATCTTAAGAACCTAGATATTTCTAGCTCGTCCTAATTTAAAATATCCTTTTCTGGCATCTGGATATCTTATTTGAATTATTAAAATATTTTCTTTCCTGCCCTAATTTCATTAATCATTTTCTTTGTATTATTAAAATCTATTTTTAATACAACAGTACTACAAGGTATTAAAATTTTAATTAAGATTTATTTTGCTGATGTTTTAAACATGAATTGAGATTATAAATTAAATTAATTAATAGCTAATGGCAAGCTGTTCTCAATATGTGTACAGAGCTAGTTAGTTACTTAGTTTCGAACACACACAGAGAAGATAACACCAAGTTATGCGATCTATGAAACCATATGGTGTCTTCAGCGCATTTCCCATGCTTTCAATGCTACAAAACTTTGGGAAGGCATGTTGGCTAATTAATGAAGCGACTTAATGGCGTGAGAAAATGTGAAGGGACATAAAAGAGGCTGCACATCCTCTCTCTGGGGTATTATTATGTGTTGATTGCGAAAACGGTCACCAGAGCTGGGTATTAATAAACGAGATAATGGCATTATTTATATCCCATGGAAAACAGCTGTTTTTAGATAATCCTAACTGGCGCAACGTTTCCCACAGATGACACAATAACAGGCCAATGTTTTTATTGTTGGTCAGTAGAAATGCAAAGAAGAGGGGTAAAAATAATGGTATAAATATTTGTTGAACATTTCATATAAAACTAATGTAAACAACATTTGGCAGTGAGGAAATTGCAGAAATGTCACCTGATTTTTAGTCTGTTTTGCACATACTTATTCTCTTATTTCATTGTTACTGATTCGTAACAATAAGCAATAAACAAATACCAGTTTCGTAATAAGAATTTGCGCATTTCTCTACTTCTTGTTTAATAATAATTATCAGTTCACAGATTTTTATTAGGTCATCTATTAATTGCTACGAAAATGTATGTATTATTTAGGCAATTTGTGTATACAACCCCAAAACGTATTTTATAGATTATAGAAACGCTAAGTTATTAGACAATTTAAAAAATAGTTTTATTTTTGTCATTTTTTTTCTAATTGGGCCATTTTGTCATTTTTTGGGTATTTGTCTTTCTTACTATTTGTTAATATTGTCGCAACTATATAGTGATTTTAATGCATTTACATTATTGAAAAGTTCCACAATTCGTTGTGAATGTGAGAGATAAGGTAGCTCTCTAAAGATTAATCTGTGAGATAAGAATAACCAAAAAATATGTTACATTTGTTTCTGGTGATACTGGTCTAATGGTATTGGGGTTTTATTGACTGGTTTTATTCACAGACGCTCTTTAACATCTCAGGTCATCAGCGTCCCATTCAATTCAGGGCGTGAAACGGCCGATAAATTTTGCTAAGATGTCTCTTCTTTCAGGTTTGAGGTTCTTTTACGTGCCGTAAATCAACGACGCAGGACGCACGGATTTATAGGATTTTTAGCCTGAAAAAATCCATCGACCCTGGCTTGGACTGAACCCACGATATTGGGTTTAGAAGGCATGTTTTACTAGACGACTAGAACCGACATGGTTTTGGAAAAAATGAAACTTGTATATAAAAGAATTAAAACGTTTTGGGTTCCATCACTCGCGTATTAAAGGGGGAAGGTTTTAGCATGACTAGCTATGAAGAGAAAGTTAGGTCCAGAGATTTAATGCTTTTAAAACATACTTCCGTCACATATGTGTTTGTGGAAATCAATTTTTCAATGTAGTAACGTACTGCCCGACAATCGACATTTCTTTTCCTTCCAAAATATACATTAATATCATCTACGTAATGCGGAATATGGTAAGAGTTGAAATCTGTATGCTATACTGTAGATTAGATGTATAATTTTTTTTCCAGGAATGTTCCCCTTCGATAATATGCTCAAAAAAGAAATCAAAATTTCCCCAAATGTTTTCAACTTAGGGGTCATACAAAATCTTAATGACAGCTTACATATATAATTATTTAATTAAGTTATTTTCCTGTAAAATATTGAAATGTTAATAAAAAGCATTAGTTCAGCTTTAAATGTATCTTTTAATTACTGTCAGACTATAATTTTTTTCTAATTTAATGAAAAATGCAGATATTTGAAATTGTTTGTAGTTTATTGCATACACTTTATGTATGTGGTATTTTGGTTCAAAGTTTGGTAATTTCTAAAACTTCTATGTCATTTCGTAGAATTCTTGCTCTCATTAATAGGTTTTTTTTTTTTTTAAAAACATATTTAGATTATCAAAATCAGATAATTTACTGCCTCTGTTGGAGCATTTCTCACTCTATAAAAGTTTTCAACACACGTGCCGTTTTTAGGCTTTTATTTCACATATTGGAAATATTTTTCCATTGTTACAATTCATTAAACAATTGCGCCAAAGAGTTCATCTTGGCCAACACACTATGAAACCCTGCTTCTACAGAAATTAAAGGAAAGCAAAACAGTGGCATTAGCATCTTTTTATATAAATGTTAATATTTTAATTATATTATTTATAGTAAAACCTAATAAAATATTGTAATGTGTAAACGTGTTCGTATCTAGTGAAAAATTCAACCTTTTTCCCTACTAATAACAAAACTTTCCTGGAACATGTCGAAATATGAATGGAGAAAATGGAATTTCATTTAATTCTGAACATTTCACTCTTGCAAACTCGTTGTTAGTATCTCAACTTTGTTTTATTGCGCTAAATTAGCTAATTGTTGTTCAATGAAGAGGGTCTACCCTCCTAACGGTTGAGTTCCCATATGATATCATTTGAACTTGAGTGTAACTGAATTATGACTATTACAGTGAACCCTAACTCGGATGGTTCAATAAAATTTGATCGAAATTAACGACCTGTTCATGATCTAGGGAGGTGGTTTTCATATATACATAATTTAAAGTAAACGACATGTGTTACACATTAATTTCAATAAAAGTAAACTAAAAGTTCTTACATTTACTTATATTCAAACTGCTCTCAGTTATTATAAAGAACACAATTTAATGCGTTAAAACTTATTTTATTAAACCGTTTTAATCGGTTTCATTTATGTGCTCGAATATTAAAATGTAAACTTGAAATTGTTAATCAAGGATAACGGCAAGAATAGAGTTTATAGTTCTTAAAAGTCGCACTGCGGCAGTAATCTGATTAAAGAAACCCATAACAGCGTTAAGTTCTGTATCTTATACTACCTCTGTTGTCAAAAAAAAAAAAAAAAAAAAAAAAAGTCGCATTTCTTTCATCATGACATGTTCCAAGGTCAGGAAGACTATTCAATGTCTCCGCAGGTAGATGTTCAAAAGACTTGATAACGATGGTAACATGTGTGTAACTTGATGCTAGAGAGATGGTATGGCAAATTTCTCAGCACTTTCATTTATCGGATCTTTCTTTGCAAAACAACGTTTGATTAGAAATGGCTTGCCGCTGATTACCCCCACTATTCTTCATCCTTGCCACTGTTTAAATACTACGTTCCTCTGTCATATACACTGCACTGTAGTATTCCGAAATAGGTCAAAAACCTTCAGATCCATGAAGTGGCCACTGCATTTACCTTCTTATAAATATAATATAAACAGAGCACTGCAGTTAATGAAAAAAAAAAAAAAAAAAACCTTTTCTATCTGGGCGGGTATATTTAAAGAATCAGATAGAAATAAACGTACATTTGGGATCGGTAGGGCCACTTTTGATTTTGGCTTCTGTTGCCAATTTTAAGGTTTAAAAGCTTTTTTGTCTGTTTTGGATCGTTATGGAGTTTTCCTTCGATTATTTACGCACTTAAAAACAACCAAAAATTTTCAATATATCGAAATGAAAAAGTTATAAAAATTAATGCCATCTTCACCTTACAAAAATTATACATTGAGAATCTTCTTATACATTTATTTCTTTTCCAGCAGTCTAAAACTTTCTCCTCAACCCATTCATCTAAGCTCTTTAAATAACAGAGCTTCCATTAGTGAAAGGGACGCACGGTTACCTCGGGCATACGAATACCAGGAAACAGAGAGGATAAGGGAAATACTATAGTTTTGAATAGTCCTGGCGAATGATCTTGTATTGATCTGCACGAGACAATTCTAGAAGATGGTAACTTTCCAGCTGCATAAATGTAACAAACAATTGCAAGCGATGAGAGCGGTACAGCTACAATGTGTTCCGTGTAATAGTAATGTTTTTTCATTTATTTTTGGACGGTTTTATATCAGGTCATCAGTGTCCCATTCAAATCGGGGCGTGAAACGGCAGTAAAATTTGCTCAGATGCCTCTTCTTTCAGGCTGGAGATTCTTTTTCGTGCCATAAATCTACGATGGGACCCACAGCTTTACTTCCCTTCTTAAGGAAGCCATACTTAGGATTTTTTACGCCCGAAAAAAATCCATCGACCCTAGCCGGGATTGAACCCGCGATCTTGGGTTTATGAGGCAAGTATGGTTATCACTAGACCACCAGAACCGACGTAAGGAAGTAGAGAGATACTAACCTGATTGCTCTTTACGCATAAATAGAAAATAAACTCCATCAGAAATCATTGCGCATCTTTGATACTTTGAAAAAAAAAAAAAAAAAAAAATCTTGTTGTTGCTTGTAACCAAGAAAATTAAGCTTAAGTACTTTAATTATGTGATATAGAAGTTATTAAATGCTATTTTATTAATAATGAGTGATATTACTCTCTGTTTCACTTTTAATAAATGCCTATTTTAAATTATATACTGCCTATTTTCAATATTTCAAGTTCCTTTATACCTGCATATTTTAACCAAAATAAATGCCTGAATATAGGTATTGTACCAAAGTAAATCATTTTAATATTTGTACAAAATTCTGTGTTTCGCTGACTGAGCAAACATCAATATTATTTGATTGAAAATTAATTTAATTTTTTTGTACATTTTGCGACAGGTGCACGATAAAATATAGATTACAAAATGTATATGAGTTAAAATTAGCAATGTTATTTATTGTTACTGGTTGATTAAAGAACCTAGAATAGTTATTAGAAAGAGAACACATTTCTTTTAGTTGAACTGTTTTAATGGGTTTCATTTATGTATGCGAATATTAAAATGGAAAATTGAAATTGTTAATGCAGGGTAACACAAGAAAACAGTTTATAGTTCTTAAAAGTCGCACTGCGGCAGTAATCTATAGGTATTCCCCCGCTCGGTAGAGGTCTCTGCCTTTTGAACTTTGCAGCGAACTAGCCACATCCGTCGTTATTGCTAGTCGTAACCAACCCTATATTTTATTATATGTTTCATCCTTTTCTCCCACAGAACGCAGTAACAAATGGGAATGTTATTTATTTATTTTTTCTTTTACATCAGACTTGTAATAAATGTATCGGCAAAGTGGTAAAAAGTGCTGGGTGAAACAAAATGCAATGCTGGATTATTTTTGGAGGGGATTAAAGAGAAAGACAGATCTTCCAACATTACAACTATAATAAATGGCAAAATATGAAGGTTCTGTCTGTTTTGAAGCAGTACTCTTATCTACAGCTTTACAAAATTTGATTCCGTTATATTTGAAATAGCGTGAGAGCAATCAGTGCTATACAGTAAATAAATAAATGTTGATTAGTTATATTCCTCTTCCCCTATAAAAAATTACTAATGTAAATTGGCAGTATATCTGAATGCAAATCCCCAAGCAATATGTGCTTTGCTACTACACAGTTCAAATGACCGCGGTATTTTATAGTTTTTTTTTTGAAAACTACAAAAGAAACTGATTTTCTGAGTAAACTTACCAGCTGAATGAAGAGATTTTTTTTAAAGGAACATATAGATCCAAAATTTCCAAAGAGAAAGCGACAGTTCCACTGTGTACCAAAACTTCTATGTTAAAAACAACTGTTCGGTTTGCAGTTCATACAGCTATTTTACTAATTGCTCAAATTAATTTTAATCAAAACCCGCGAATATTCTTAATCACAAGTTTACTATGTAAATTAATAAATATCTTTTCAAAATAAATATGGCATAAAACATGAAAAGAAAAAAAATGGTTATTAAGTTTTTACATGGTCCCACCAACTGTAACAATTACAAGCAGCCACTGTGAGGCTCATGATGGTTTTTAAATTACAAGAATCATAATATATGGTTCTAGCTGAGCAGTTGTAATAGTAAGAGATCGATATTTGCCTAGCAGTGAGTGTATTGATGGTGTAGCATTAAACAGAAGTTTGTCTTAAAGTTTATGGTACTTTAAATGCACATTTTATACCGGGTAGGTAGACTTAGGTATTAAATACATTAAAAAAATCAGAAAATAATGCAATTTTTAAATACAAGCATTGGACGCAATTTATAGATGTTAAGTTGTAACTGTGGTTTAGATAAGAATGAGTGATTTGACGTTACTTTTTAAATTTATCTTGTTTTCAGCATTGTACAATAATTGCTATTGGTTATATTCCCAAAAATAAATATTTGGTGATTGTCAGACGGTACAGCTTTCCACATTACAAAATTCTTTTTTATATTTATGGAAACTTGAAATAATCAACATCTTTAGATTCTAAACACATCCCAAATTCCTCAGAATTAAACATATTTCTGTGATAATGAACACAATATTTTGAAGCAATCATATTTTTGTAATTCTTCGACATATATTTCGCTTTACCGCATATTTACTTTTTCGGACATGCCCCAATCACTTATCACTTTTTCAGCTGTTCAATGTTATTAATTATTCTAATCCCAGATTTATTCAAATAAAGTAATTGCAAATAGAAGAGAATAAAAACTTTCTCCAGTTACCATAGCATAGTCTTTTTTTAGGGTCTAAAGCAACTTAGACATTTCCACAAATTTGGCTTCACTAACATCAAAAGAGTATCAATTTTAATTTTCAAATACTCTCTGTGGTAGATATGCCTCAATTTAGGCCCTTTTCTTGTAAGGATAGGTAAAAAGACTAGAGTGCTTCGGCATCCATGAACTTAAATGATACCACACAAGACGACTTTAATGCAAATACCTTCAGATGTTATAAAAAACCAAAAAATGTATACAAATTTTAGAATAATTAAGAATGCAAAACGTTATATAACAAGTATATTCTTGCATTACTTGGTTCATTAAATCTGTGTGATGCCCCAAGCAAACCTCAAGAGTGTAACTGTGCATGGAGTATTGCTCGGCAGCAACCTATCCCACTTATACAGCTTCTAGCGTCTGTATGGCGTACTAGTTATTATCAGTCCATTGCCCTATGAACATGCCCATAGCCCTCCTGCAGGCATTGAAGGGGAAGCCTACATTATACAGCTTGAAGTGTCTTAATTCGCCGTGCTCTGCGTTCAAAGCAAAGGTTCTGTGATTGACGAACGCTTAACGTATATACAAAGTGATTTAAGGCCCTGCTCATTACTAAAAACATCAGAATTATAAACATCAGTTATGTTGTAAGAGATGCGAACACAAGACTGTCCATGTATTCTCTTCCCTTCTATCCTGTCCCACCCCTCCTGCCATTTCTGCATTAATGCTTCCTTTATTTGACATTTATCGGTGCAGCTTCTGCTAATTACCTCTCTCGTGTTTTGATAATTCTGGGGTTTTTTAGTCCGTAATTCGCTGCCCTTTGTCTAATCCGAAGGTCTATTAGCCAAATGACCAGTGTTACTAGGAGTCCCGTGTTGGTGTTGACATTGCTGCTGCACGTGTAATTAGAAATTTTCTTGGTGACTTTCTTACCAAACTCTTAATGAACACCTCTCTGCTATTTTTTCCCATACTCCTGCGCCGTATGTTAATATCGCTACAAAAATACTCTCGTGACATAGACGGATAGCCTGAATTGATAATTTAAATTGTGTTTTACCTATATTTGCTATTTTGAACATGACGTTCTCTGCCTTGTTCCTCCTGTCTTCGATATGTTTTTTAAAGTTCAAATCTAATTGAACTCCTAAATAGTTTGTGTTTTCTGATCTTTTATGTTTTTACTACTTATTTTTATAGCTGGATCATTCTTTAATTTTCCTTTTATTAACATACATGAAGATTTTGTCGGGTCTATTTCCAGTTTACAATCAATACACCATTTGTTTACAATGCTGTTTATTAAGTTTGCTTTGTTTTCTAATTCCCGTCTACTTTTCCCTTCAATGATGATAAGAACATCGTCTGCATAAGCAAATAACTCTTTTTGTTTTCATTCGCTTCTAATTTCTCCAGTAGACTTTCTAGCAGGATATCCCATAATATGGGCCCCAGTACCGAGCCTTGTAGGGATCCCTTAGTGATTTCTCGGTTATTTTTCTATTGACGCCAGCGATATGTGCCCTTCTGTTTTGACAGTATCTTTTAAAGTGTTATATAGTCATTTGCGAAAGTTTTTCTCAGAGTTTTGGAAAGTGCTGGCCACCAGAGATTATCGAACGCTCCAGCAAAATAAAAAAAATATGGCGACTGCGTATTTCTGTGTTGTTTTTACATTGATCAATGCTGCATTGATAGCGTCTTCCGTGGATTTTCCTTCCCTAAACCCAAGTTGTTTAGCACTCTTTCCTTTCATAAATCGAATTCATGAATTCTTTTGGCTATTAATTTTTCTTGAATTTTCCCTAGAGCATTTAATTAGCAAATTGGTTGTATGATTTACGTTGCGTGATGTCTACGTCTTTCCCCTTTTTCCAGAATTATAACATTCCCCTCTTTCTAACAATAAGGTACTTTTACTTGCCATAGACAGATGTTTAAAAGTTGTAAGTATGGAATAATCTTATACTCTAATTTTTTAATTACCTCTGTTTTTATATCGCCTGGTCCCAGTGCCATTTTGGTGTTCCGATTGTGTATTATTTGTCTGATTTAATTTTCATGATATGCATAAATAAGTCCTTGTTCTTGTTTTTGTTTGCTAATTTTTTCCTCAGGTCTTTATGATATTCACTATCGTTTAGAGTTTCATCTTGTGGGAGAAGTTTTTGTAACAAGAATCTAATTGACTCGAACCCGTTTTGTGTCATAGTACCATTCCCTTTGCTCGGCGTGGATGAAACTTCTTCAGTTTTTAGTTTCTCCATGACCAATTTACACGGTGCACCACAAAGGTTTTTGGATAAATTTTCTTCTACAAATTTTTGCCAGTACATATATTTAATTTTAATTTCAATAGTTTGAATCTCTCTCCCCCGCTACTACGGATTTTTGATAAATTTTCCTAGCTTTTCTTACTTTGCTCCTTAATTTTTGTAAAATTTCATTCCAAAAAACACCCCTATAGCTTTACTTTTTAATTGGAATGTTAGATTTCATCGCGTTTTGAATTGCTATGTTTAGTTATAATGCCTTTCTATCTATGTTATCATTTACTTGCAGCATATCTAGTAGTTGGAATTGCATATCTAATTTTTCCCAGTTAGCTTTCTTGATGTTAAACGCTTTAGCGGTTCTCCATGCTCCCTGTTCCGGTTTTCTGTTGAATTAACATCCGTAATAAAGTGTGTTATGGTCACTTGATATTAGGGATTGCCCCACTTTCCAATTGGTTATAAATTTTGTGCTCATCTGTTTGCCAGAGTAATGTCTGTGTTTTCTGTGGCATCTGCTCTGTTGCTGTTAAGTTGCTGGATGGTTGGGAACATTTTATACTTTCAACTGTAGTTCAGCAATTGCTTCTTCTAATAATTCCCCTCTTTAATCTTTTTGTTTGCTGTACCACCAAAGGAAATGAGCATTAGCATCTGCCATATAGATAATTGGTAAGCAGTTAATATTATATTCTATTTGTTTTAATTTATTTATATACGGTTCTATATTTTTGCTATATTGGTTAACGAAAATCTTAAGTTTTATCCAAGAATGCTAATTCAATGCAGTTTGTATGCTAATCGCACAGTTGTGTAATTTTTACGATCTGAATTTCAGGTTTTATGACAATAATTGCCGTCCCGCAGTTGTAGGCATATGTACTGCTCTCTCGTTTAAGCAGTATGGCTCTTGAATGCATAGGATATCTAATTGTAATTCCTCTATCAGTCTTCTAAATTGACCATTCTGCTCCTTTGAGCATTAATTTGTCCTACTATTACTACATCTGTATCTTCCATTCGTATGTATACAACCCACGCTGTATGTCCATGTAACTTAGAGACTGGCATACGCCTGCTGTGTAATCTGCTGAAAATGGTGAATGACTGCCATGATGAGAGTGGCCACCTGTTCTTGCGCAGTATTAAACAGAACGGCATCAGTCTGTTACTCTTGTGGTTACAGCGAGGTTTGGTACATCTTCCTTGTTAGATACCAGCTGTCGGTTGATTCATTTCTTCAAAACTACTATTCTTTTCTACACTACTATTCTAAGCCTATTTGTATGTATAGCCATTTATAATATTTGTTTTGTCCATTATGGATGGTATGTATGAATATGCTTTTTTGGCCATTTTTGTTGAAAATCTATAGTTATTTTTCCAGTTTGGCTGCCGCCTGTGCATAGGATATTGCTGGCGCATGAAAATTTTCTTTCAATTAGTTAATAGTTTCATGTTCCGTTTGGAGTTTCAAATTTTGTATTTTCAAAATATTATACTTATTCGACAATTGCCCTAACAAATGAAACAAAATTCCTTTTTATTTTTGCGATGCAAGGATTAATTTCAGATTATAATTGTGTGAAAGTTTTCTTCAATGTTTTTTTTTTTTTTTTTTTGTGTGTGTTTTTCCGGAAGCCAATTCGGCGGTTACTTTAGTTTTTCCGAAAGAGGCGACGCACCTGCTCTTTCGGGTGAACGCGTTAGTGTTCTTTTTGGAGAGAATCTCTCTCTCTCTCTCTTTCTCTTTAAATTTAATTCTTTATCCATTTCCCCCCTAATGTTTATAATACTATTATCATCTCCCCTTCCCTTAATATGGCGAAATGCGCAATAGCAATATACCTGACCCACTGCAATATTAAGCAACCATGCCTCAACTGTTCTGACGTATTCAAGATGGTATGCAGCGCGTTCTTTGCCACAAGGTATGAGTTTTTATACAATATTTTCTTAATTGTTATGGTAACAAGTATGCTGTAGTGTACATATTGATTCTATTTATTACTTTGAGATATACTTATATTAGTTCAGCGTACGGCGGTCCGCTTGTGAGATGTTTATCATCGCAACCGGCTCATCTTACAACCAGGTGCAAAGCGTCATGTTACATTTATTTGTATGAGAGAATACGTGAATCTGCCAAACTACTACAAGTAGATATATTAAATATGTACAACTATTATGCTTTTACTCACTATTACTCCTTTGTCTGAGATGTGACTTGATATTACACTTTTTAAATTTTGATTACACCGTAACCTGATATGCTGCCAACACACTTAATGTTGCTCCTGTCACCTATATAGTAATACACATGTTTCGAGCGTCTGGAATCTGATTTTGTTAGTTAGTATTTGGTCTAACAATATAAACTTAAGAGCCAAAAATGCTCTCCAGGTTAATGAGATCCTTCTTTGCACTTCTTTTTCCATATAGCATGGAAGGAAATCGAGGACTGTTCCATCTTTTTTTATTGGGGTTTCAAGTCCGTTTGAAATAACTATGACTTCAGTTTGTTTAGTGACAACCCTCCATTTTTGCTATGCTCACATAATTGTTTCAGCATAGTTTGTAGTGCTTTCGGTGTTTTGGCAAATAAGACCACATCTTCTGCAAATCTTACATTTGTTAGTCGACTGTCGTTTATGTTGATTCCGAAATTATTGTGCTAGTTCGTTTTCCTGAATATATGTTTCATTACACAGGCGAGGAGTTTGCGAGAGATCGGATCCCTTGGCGAATGGTTGTCCTTTTGTTTTTACCTTCGCGAAACTTGACTAGAGATTTTGTATAGGATACAATGTACTTTGCTTCTATTCCTTAAGCTGTCAGAAAGTGTAACAGGCTTGTACGTTCGACTGAGTCGAAGGCCTTGCTATAGTCAATAAATATGAATGAATGGCGTTTAACACCCCTTTTTACTACAGAGACACCACAGGCGATGGACCCTGATGATATATGAGATGAAATGATATATTGGGAAAGGATTTATTTTTAAGGAAGGAATCGTCCAAGGCCTAAGTTTTAGGGTACCTCCCAGGCATTTGCCATTTATTAGGACTGAGGAAAACCTGGAAAAAGCCTGTCATGGAGAATGGTCTTGCTGGGACTTGAACCCCAGACCTTCCGCTCACGAGTTTGCGCCTTAACGACCTCAGCCACCCGTGGCAGTATAGTCAATAAAGGCGATATATAGTGTTAGATGGAATTCCTCTCCTCTCTCTATCAGCTGGTTTATAGTTTGGAGATGGTCTGCTGTGCTGAATCTTGTACGGAGACCCGAATGTTTTTTTGGTTGGTTTTCATCCAGGATCTTAGTTATTCTTCTAGTTAAGAATTTTTAAAATAGTTTATATATATTTATATCATGCTTATAGCTCTGTAGTTGCTTATGTTATCTCTGGTGCATTTTGTGCATAATAATAATTGTGCTGTTTAATATTTATACTACGCCATCTATGTAATATTTATATAGATGAAGTAATTGCAAAATGCCAAATAGATTAGCAAATACATTTTAAGTTGGAAAAAAAAGTTTAGATACAAATTTTTTTCGAACTACCAGGTTCTATTGGCTAACTTACAAAGCTGGAGTTATCAAAGTGTAACTACGTGATACTATATTTTTAATACAAGATTTTCGGCTTCCCAGTGTTAACGACGTTGTTGCATTTCCTGTGTTCTGTTTCCTCGTTTTAAACTGTCTTACAAGCCTTTATAGTATGAAGCTAATTATCTTTTATTTCGCTTTCTTTACTATACCTACTTTAATGTTTTCTCCTTTTGTTCTTTAGAGAGCCTCCTCACAACTTATTTGCAGCACTGTTACTTTCCTTTGTATCCTCTTATTGTTCATATTTTATTTCGCAGTCTCCACCTGTTTTATAGCTCCTTATGCTGTAAAGTGATCACTGGCGCTTTAATGTACGTCTCAGAGAAATTTTACTGCTACTACTTTCTGTGAATGAACTGCGAATAAGAAAGCGAAAAGCCCTAATTAAGGTACTTATGCAGTGAAAAACCTTAGTATTTCAACTCTAGTCCTTTTATACAGTATCACAGCTCGCTCGTCGTGATAAAAGAATGAATTTTGCAAACGTTGGTTCACCAGAATATTTAAAATGTAACATTTAAGAAGTATCGATATATTGTTTTTACTTACCTTATAGTTGTATATTGCGTCCATACTAATGATGTTTGGCTTTTTAATATAAAGTATAATATTTATTCAGGGTATTTTAACGAGATGTTAAATCACATCGTCACTGCCTGTCCTATAAAATATACTCAACATACATTTAAAAGATTGAGAATATTAAATTATGAATAATAAATACAGTTAAACTAATATTCAATTAATAATGAACAAGATCCTGTTCGGCGTGTTTACTCCAGTTTGCAAACATTGTATTGAACTTAAACCATTAGAATTTCAACTTAGTATGATTTGTTTCTGTACATTCTTTACTTTAGATTACTCCAAAATACAATAGTATCATACATTTCTGAGATCGTGGGTTCCAAGCCCCAGAACTTTTATAAGGGTGTTTAAATTAAAGCAAGCTTCTTTTTCTGTAATGAATTGTAAAATTGTAAAATGTAATGAATTGTAAAATGTAATGAATTGTAAAATGTAATGAATTGTAAAATGTAATGTAGATTAGAATATGTTGGTATACATATTACATATCAGCTGCACATACGACCGTCTACACAAAATCCTTATCTGATGTTATACTTTATCTGTTAAGTAAATAATTGCAACTGTAACTGTGTTTAGTTGTTGATATAGTAGCATAAAGAAGGCTATGTGTAGAAGATTGTGATATGTTCAAAATAGAGTTTCGAGCTGTTATTAAGTGTTTCATAAAAGAAGGATTTACTCCGAATCAAATTAAACAGCAATTGAACGGTGTATATGGGGAAGCGTCCCCCTCATGTTCTACCGTAAAAGGATGGGCCAAACTTTTTCGAATGGGTCGAAAAGGCATTGAAGACGAAGAGCGTGCAAGTCGGCTCTTCGGGGTGCTCACTCCTGAAAACGTCGCTCTTGTGGAAGGAGAAATTATGGAAGACCGGCGACTCAAAGTTACAGAAATAGCAGTAAGGTTGGGCCTTTCTAAAACTGAACATTTAAATATGAATGAGGTTAGTGCCTAGACTTCTTTCCTCAGTCCAAAAGCAGCAATGAGTAATTTGTTGTCAGGCATTTTTAGAGCTTTGCCATGGCAACGAGAGAGAAGTTCTGCAAACCATTGTTACAGGAGATGAAACTATGATCCTCTACTATGATCCCTTGTCCAAAAGAGAATCAATGGAGTGGCGTAAACCTGGCGAAGCACCGCCTCTAAAGGCCAAGGTCACTCAGTCAACCAAGAAGATCATGGCCACAATCTTTTGGGACTGTGAAGAAATACTTTTCATTAACCTCAAGGAGAGGAACACCACAGTAAATGGGGAGTACTATGCTGGCCTACTGCACAGACTACATGCCTCCAGCAAAGAGAAAAGGCGAGGAAAGCTGAGTGGTGGTGTGCGCCTTCTTCACGACAACGCGCCTGTGCATACAGCTCTTGTTGCAAAGGAAGCTGTGGAGAAGCGTGACTTCAAAAAAAATTGACCATCCACCCTACAGCCCGTATCTAGCTCCCAGTGATTATTTTCTCTTCTCAGAACTCGAGAAAAACCTTCGAGGAAAGAAATTTAAGTGTGACGAAGAAGTGATGGATGCTGTTTATGCCCACTTTGCAGACAAGGGAGGGATATTGAAATGTTAATTTAAAGATATGAAAAGTATATTATAATAAAGGGTAACTATTTCGAAAAGTGAAATATAGTTTTTGTCTTTATCATACCTGGGAAATGATCAGGCCGGAAATTTATGGACCTACCCTCTTAGATGCTCTCTTGAGCTGCTCTTTCTGTTATTTAGTAATAATTGAGATACTACTGAGATAAACCTAGTGTCTGAGCCTATATTTTAAGACATACACGTTTCAGTTTTACGCTTCTCAGAATGGGCCTTTCATTGCTTCTGCTTCGTAAAACAGAAAAGACACTCAATATTTATTCTTTGTTTTTTTATAATTCTCCTAATCATTGTTTTTCTTTAGTACTCTAAGCTGAAAGCTCTTTAAAATCGGAAAACTACTTAGCTCGCAGAAGCTCCAATGATGGTATTTTAACATGGGCGCTCGTTCTTTATTCCCATAAATTTTGTCTGATGCTATTACAATAATCTCATTTAACGATTCTCATTTATAGCGGAGGATTACGCAGGATTTGCGCAGCTGGAAACTACTACAATGGACCATTGGATTTTTCTCTCAGTAACGCATTACTCAGTATTAGCAGTGCTTCACAGAATTGCGCTGTTCTCTACACCACAAAACAATGTACACTGGATTCTAGTACTATAAATATGGGACGTGAAAACCTCTGTATGACCATATACGAAAGTGAAGTGATTAAAATCTGAGTTTTAGTGTAAACGTGTGACTTTAATTTTTATTAGAAAAATAAAATACTTAAAGTAGTATCGCAGTATAGCGAAAGAATTTCCCAATATTGCACATTACTATTTCAATATTGTAGCATAATTAATCCCGTAATGAGTGATAGAAAGAATTGTGTGTTTTAATCCTTTTTTTTTTACATGGTTTACACATAATCAATAAATCTTCCAGCAGTTTGGAAAGGAAGAATAAGACTTGAAAAAATTCTGGTCACGGCTGATGTTCGAATTGAGAATCCTCCGCCTCTGTGTCGAGGATTTGATCAACTAAACTACTGGAACGACAAACCTCTTTCATCTCTAATAATCTTGAAGATTTCCCTAAACCCATTTCTACTGCAAAATATTAATTCTTTAAAGAAGCAATTCGAAATGCTAAGGGTACTTATTGACACAAATTTTAATTAAAATACTCCAACTTCACAATACATTCGTAAATAATTACTATAGATAAGACAATCTCACTTTTAACAAACTTGCTGAAAATTACGGCTTTGCAAGTGGCATAGATAATAAAACTGACCACTAATGTCCCATGCGCCATAAAATGTTGCTTTCCTACAAAAGAGTTATAAGAAACGCATTTAATGCGCACTCCATGCATGACACCAGGGGTGACCGCGTCGAGTTATTTCCCCAAAGCACAGCAGAGAAGCATCGCATTACGTTATCGATAGACGGAGTTAGGACGACATTCACCCCTTATATCAAAGCAAGAACACAAGCTACGAACAAGTAAACAAGAACTTATATATGACAGGCATAAGAGGAGATGGTGATTTAAACTCATGAATATTGTACCCCTTCCACCCAATACCAACATAACTTCATTCCGCTTCATTCTGGTTTTAATGCTTAGAAATTCCTACCCCTAGTTAAAGCATAATTATACAAGTAGAAGTACTACACATTATGTAATGTAAATGTTGAGTACGAAATTACGTTAGCTATACCGAATATCTTTTCTTCCAGGTGATTTTTCTGCAATATTTTCTTTAATACTATCACTTTCGATATTTTGTTATTTATTTAATAAAACATTCTTTTATCTTCTGCGCTATTCCTCATGTATTAAAAGACTTACTGTCATTTCTAATTGTTCAATTTGTGTTAGGCTGATTTTCTATAGCCCTCTTACAGGAAAATATTTTATAACTTCAGGCGCCAGCTCCGGGTTTATAAGCGCCTTTATTTGTTAATTTCATTAGACTAATTCCAGATGACGGTTACAGAATATTGGCATGTTTTGAAAAACTGCAAATAGCACATTAAAACTATTATTTTTATATTAATAAATGCTATTAATGCATATTTATTCCTGCATTGTTAGCTTACAATGTCTTTAAGTAGTAGTGGTGGTCGTAGTAGTATTTATTATTCCAGTTAAACTAGTTATACATACATTGCACATCACAGTCGCATGGGTCGCAAGACCGTCCATGCTCTTGTAAAATACTTAATTTTTGAAATTAATGACAACAAACGTAACGAACAACAACATAATAAGAACGCCCGGTTCAACTCTAAAGATACAAAATAATCAATATAAAGTAGTTCTCTGAATATATATTTAAGGCTGCGATGGAAGTGACTATTAAATTTAAAATGGAATGGATTAATGGATTACCTCAATGGTGCATCATTTTAATTATACTGGAAAGATTAAAGCTTTTTAAAATGCAAAGTTATAACCACAAAGAAAGTTATATTTGAATACTGTGTATTTAAGTGTAAGAAAAATGACATAGTTTGTATCGGAGACAAACAGTAAGGCTCTCATAAGTTGATGCTTGTCTCGTGATGGGATGTTGAATGCTGGGTAAAAGAATGAAGAAATGCACTTACGTTTAATATTGACAGCAGGTCAATGTTACAAGAAGTATGAGACAAGTGCCGTACTGATGAAACCGGTGTTTCTGTAACATTTCTCGGCCAGGCGGTTGCGATGTTACCGTAGTAACCACCTGCTGTATGTTGTTAGTTCTCCGTTGTCTCTTTCTCATTTGTGTCGGTTCTAGAGGTCTAGTGGTAACTAACTATTCTTGCCAACCAAGATCGCGGATTCAATCTTGACCAGGGTCGATGGATTCTTTTCGGGCCTATTGTATCTTCCTTCGGAAAGGAAGTAAAGCCGCAAGTTCCTTACGTAAAAGAACCTCAACCTGAAAGGAGAGGCCTCTGAGCAAAATTTATCGGCTGTTTCACGCCCTGAATTGAACGGTACGCTTATGACCTGAGATGTTAAAGCACGTCCGCGAATAAACTAGATAAATAAACGAAATCGACATCCCCTATTTACAGGTAAAATGTGTAAGTGGAATGGGTTGCCGTCAAGCAATACTCCATGCACAGTTACTCTGCGGAGTGTTTGTAGCTTCTCAGTATCCAAAGCAGGGTTCTATTTATTACGAATATGGGCATTTATGGTTTATATATTATTGAACAGTTATCCAAGTATAAATGCCTTTTCGGATTAAGCGTTTAATTTCTTCAGTCTAAATAAACTCTCCAAAATTGACTTACCTTACAATGCTTCAGCGCATCCAGAAGTTTGGGGCAGCGCTTTCATTTCATAGACTTTCAGTGTAGCTGGCACATGTTTCTAATATCCTTGTTCTGTTATGCGCTTTTTATAATTTAATATCGTTCGTCATTTATATATTTTTGTTAAGTTTATTTTTCTCTAAACATATTGTTATTTTCCTTTGCTAGATCACATATAAAAATTGATGTGTTATTTTCTCCTAGTACTGCTCCTCCACCTGTGCATTATTAGGTCATATTAAATGCAATATATATTTAAAAATATAAAATGGCTAAATCACGAAAGTGGACTTTATCTAAAGATATCCAAAGTTTCTAAGAGGATTATTTGTTATACAGGGCATCCAGAATAGGTCCTTACCGCTAGAACGGACTTTTGCGTCTCAGCAAATGGACATGCGACAACCGGCCGCGCCTGTACTCCGACAAAAACGCATGTTGTGGGTTTCAGTCACTGATGAAAGAAACCACTTACAATATTACACACGTACTACAGGATCACCTTGTCATTCACAATGAACAGATTTAAGGTTTGAGTTTAATAGTTTTTTTTTTTTTTTGCTGTATGTGCAGAAGACATTGATACTCCAACATGTACTAATTTCGTTAGTAAGTTTTTTGGTGAGCGTTCAAGATTTGCATCAATTTAGTCTAATTTATACACCTTTACACGTGCTCCTTGTTTTGCATTGGATGAATAGAATCAATTTTACTCACAAGATCATAATTTGCAGTTATCAAAGGACACAATTGCCCAGGAAACTTCCCAAAAAATTCCTCTCAAATGCGACAAGCTGATTCGTATTTATAATCGCATTTACACACAATAGAAGTTGCTCTAAAGTCTTTGTGAACGAATGCAGACTGGTCACTGCTCGGAAGTTCAAAGACAGGTTGTGAGGCATGCATGCAACCATGAGTGGGAAGGGGAACTGGCCATGGGCGAGATGAAAAATCCTATATGTGCGGTAAGGACATATTCTGGAAGCTCTGTATAACTGGACAAAAATACTTAGAAAGATCTGATATTATTGAAATTACGCAAATGGATAATTTAGGCAAAACATGTCATATGTATGAAAGAAGAACATAAGTGAAAAAATATTAACCAATGACAGCGCAGCAGTAGGTGCTGGTCAAAACAAATATTAGGCGACGAAAATAACAATTATAACGAAGTAAATTTCCATAATTTTAAGTGGGCAATAATTCTTTTTTGAACCGTTTAACAGCACATAACGTATATTATAGAGAAGAAGATGTAAGTCATTTAGTTTAGGTTCAATATTTATAGATCTAAACGCTATTGCATATTATTCCGTGACGTTAAACAATAGATAGAAAAACTAATCCAATAAAGACATGGATAATGAAAGCTGGAACTCTGTGAAATTCAAAACGTATTTGTTCGTTGATCTCTAGAAATGGCTGCGAAAATGAAGTAATCTTTTGAAGGTAAAAGAAAACCTCACTCTTACCACTTGGGTCTTTATAAATTGGAACAAACGGTAATATAATACTAAAGCTTCATAAAATCGCTTATCACGGTGCAAGAACACGGTTTTGAATTTGCGGGATGGAAAACGAGCAGGACATTTCTTTTATAATATTAGATTTTGTATGCATGTGCTCAACCCCATGAATAGAAATGCTTGAGTTCGCAGGGGTATTATCCCTTGGAATAGATATAGCGTAGATGAACTCTGAAAATGCTGGTTGTGGCAATGTGCTTTACATTTTGATCAGAGAGCTGTATACTTCAGAGGGTAGAAGAGGTTTTACTAAAAGAGAAAAAGAACAGTAGAGACTGCGATATAGATGAGAACAATTTTTAGGATAATATAGAAAAACTTTCGCCGTATATTTAACCCCAAACTCATTAATAGCGATTTATGTTCTTAAGGTTATGCAGATATAATATTTATTGATTTATATATCTGGTAAACTTTAAAAAAATAGAGTGTATTTCACTAATCAGCACCTGGACGAATTTACAGAAAATATTCAAACTCATTACAACAGAACAACTGACGAGGGTAAACCATAGTTTCTTAATAATCTTCTTAAGTAATTACCACACCCGTTAGACTGTGGGCATCCCTTCCAGCGTGCACTGTAAGAAACACGAGTACAGATTTCATTTTATTTGTAGTACTGAATATACCTAATGGTTTTTGCACCTCTATGTAATTGCTGGGAGGAAATTTGTAATTGGAAATGCACTAAATTATTGTGAAAATCTACTGCAGGATCTTACAGCGCTTTTAGGACAAATAACCTACATCATAACGTGGAATAACAAAATTTTAAATTGCTGTAGTGTGTTCGTTTCAGAAGACTGACCGTTAGTGGCTGTTGGTCGTCAGAAATTTCCAGAAGCAAGTCTTGTGTTTTAATCTAAATGGTGGTTGGGAGTTTCCCAACTTTCTAACTAGTCGTGGGGAACTCTAGGAAGATGTTGTGAATATATCACCAAACTGGTAGGACATATCGTGTTGCTTTAGCCCAGAATCGTGCACAGCTGAACGCAATATTATAAAACCAGGCATGCACATCCTTTTAACACTCGCACGATGATAAACTGGAAGAATTTATACATGTATAATTCGATATAATGAACACAAGAGCTATGCTTTAACAAATTACTTTCCTATTTATTTATTTATTTATTTATTTATTTATTTATTGCCAGCTAACAGGTTTTATTTGGATAATGATATTTCTTCACGAGGTCACTAACGTAATATTTGTAAGCAAAAGATTCCCGTCGTCTTATTAGTGAGAGTCACCGGGTAGTCATGGAACGTGATAGTAAAGGTGTACAGAAATGATTATAGCAGTTTTTTCTGTGTAACATAAATATAATTTTGAATCATAACTTAAATTGAAGAAAAATTGTGGAAGTTTCAATTCTACATACGTAAATTTTGTTTTGTAGCCATGATAACGAAATAAACAAAATAAGACAACTTGCGTGCAAAAACCTTTTTATGTCTTTGAAATTGAGAAACATAAGCAGTACAGAGGGCGTAGAGGCGAAGATTTGGTCTTAACACCGCTTCTGGTAACAACATTCGTATGTGACACAATCAGATCAAACGACGGGGTGTCTCCGTAAAGGACGACCGCGTGTGTCAGATGAGAATGTGTAGAGAGTAGGAACAGTTTTCGTGCGCAGTTCTAAAAAATGGAGAACTTAACACTTCCAACATTGACAGTGTGGAAGTACTTAAGAAAACATCAGCATAGACCATGTCGTCTGCAATTGCCAAAGTCCCCTACATAAAAGTAAACTTTAACCATGTTGTATTGGTTGTCATAATCTGGACGCCTTGGCTTTTCTCCGTTGGCCTCCGAGGTCCTCAGATCTGACCTCCCTGTGAATTTTCTTGTAGGGGTACATAAAGTTCGTGTACATGTGCCACCGTTACCTGCAGACCTACCTGAGTTGAGATGGAGGATTATTACAGCATTTGGATCAGCTAAACCTGACATGCTAACGTCACTGTGACAAGAAATGAACTACCGGCTGGATGTATGCCGTGTCACAAATGGATCCCATATTGAATACTTGTAATTTGTGTCATGGAAACTTCCATAATTTTTCTTCAATTTAAGTTATGATTCAAATTCATAGTATGTACCACATTCGTGCACACCGTGTATTTTATTGGCATTCTTTTTTCTTGTGTTTTATCTTTATTATCTACATCATGTGACCTCCAGGTTGTGTAATAACAGCAGAAAACATTACCACTGATGCTTTGTGATCAGCACCAACTACAATGAAAGAGAAAATGATTGCTTTTGCTGTGAAGTTTATCGTCATCTCATTTTTAGATATTCGATGAATAATTTATCACCATGTCGTACCTTGATGAACAACTGTAACTGGGAAATATTCCAGAGATGTCCTGAAAACTCTGCAAGTCCATATCACATGCTAAAGACCACATATCTATGCAACAAATTGGAGGCTCCACCAAGATATTTATTAATAACCCTCACTAAAATTTGTATTCTCTGGCAATCAGAAGATAAACGAGAGGAATATGCTAAGTAAACATTTTCTACCCTGCTGTTCATGCCGATACAAATAACAGTTTTGTCAGATACACGCCCATGGTTAAAAGTTCAGCGGGCGTGCAAGACACGAGTCTGAGAGTTCTTCATTCATGGGACAGCATGGATATCTGCACATGTACGTGTGCAGAAAACGATTCTAGTTCCTCTCGCACTTCAGCCCGTGCTTGCCTTCTCCTGATCGTCAGACTGTAGTACCAAATCGTTACATAAACTCGAGGTTTTTATTATTATTATTATTATTATTATTATTATTATTATTATTATTATTATATTCTTCAAGTATATTTTGACTTTAAATATTTCTTTATATATTTTTAAGGGTATAGTGTGCTAAGACGTTCAAGAAGATAAACTTAATGAGTTAATAATCACATAAATAGTTCCAGGAATTACTGCAATTTGCCTTCAGGACGAGAAAAAATTGCGGAAGATCGATCGCTATTGACAATCCATCTAAGCCCGAGCCCACGGTAAAATTGTTTTATTTTATTGAAATATTAATGAGTTATATAAGACATGATAAATAAAACCCTTTTATTAGTTTCGAGAGAAATTTATTAAATCGCCGTAAACTGCAAAATTACACAGTTTTCCTCTTTTATTAACTAATAACCCCAGAGAACAGATAAAGTATACACTGAAAAAATATGGGTAAGAAAATATTTTAGATGTTTATGTTCGTGAAAGGGATTGTTAAAATGAAGGGGCATGCGATTATATTGTCTTGATTAACTCTTGCTCTTTACCCAAAGTGTTAACAACTAACAAGCAGCTTAAAACAGAAAACTACTCACAGAATTTTAATAATAAACTATTTAAATGGAGCTTAACTCTATTAATGGAGTTAAAATATAAAGTTGTACTTCAAATTTCCCAAATGAAATACAAAGAAACACTGTGGGCATATAATTTGATTATAGAAAAAAAAAACAATGATTTGCATGAAAATATCTCCCTAATCAGTGAACTACTCAAGTATTCCTTAAATGAAGTGCTTTTCAATAACATTGCATCCACATATTTTGGCTATATAATAAATACATAAACAGAAGTGGGACAATATGCGTAACATTCATTTACATGATATTTCAGAAGATAATATTTATACAATAAAATAATGATCTAGTCTTTTCCGTTTTTTAATAGTAGGGAGTTTTCTTTCATTATCCATTTCCATCAAATGTATGTTGCATTAGAAAATAATTGCATTAAACGCTTTATATTAAATAATAATGTTAATAACACAACCAGTATTTTGGAGTTCTAGTTTTACAATATGCTTATCAATACGTCTAAACTGTTACAGGATTTTAGACAAACAATGTAGCTAAAATATATCCAGAAATAAAACAACTACAGGCACTTTCGCAAAGTGTTTAAATATTTTGTTGAATATTTGTAATATCAAGCAATGCCAGAACTTTTCACAATTTATAACAAAATCAAACTACGTTTTACTATTAATACTCTATAATTAAAATCTTGATTATAGTATACTTTTAATTTCATCCCTTAATTATCTGCTTTATATGTCTTAGGTATCTGTATATTATTATATTTAAACAAATTGTTGCTAGTTTATTTTTTCATTGATTAGTTTAAAATTATTTTGTCAATATAATTATTTATAAACTGTTTATTAAACTGTTATTAATATCATTGTTAAGTATAGTGGTAGAGCGGAAGAGAAGACCTGATAGTTTTAGCATTACCAGTTAAATAAATCAATAAATATACACAAATATTCTTGAACCTATTTTAATAAGGAAATTGGTTTGGCTAATGTACGGAAAGGGCATTAATTCTGAACGTGTTAATTAGATTATTGAAAACTCATTGATTATAACGAGCAATTATGACGAACCTTGCTGTTCTGGGTTGTTTCGAAATGTTTGTTTTTATAGCACATGATCTTCGGTGTATACTTGTATTAAATTAATACTCTCATGTTTTGCTCATCTAGTATTACATGTTTTACTCCTTGCCGCCGAAACGAACCTGAATGTATCATAGCATCAAAACTGTAATAACCCATGTATAAATACACAATAATTGCTATAAACGATACAGAAACTAATAAGGCTTCCGTAATATCTGTGTCATTAATTTCAAATTAAGTCTGCAGGAGAGAAATGTATATTTCAAAATGCAGATTAAATACACACAAGAGAGTTATAATTTCAAGAAAGTTATGTTTTAATAAAATATTATAGTATATAAAATCTGGCACGTTACACACTTTTATTCATATCAGAACGCAGAATATTAAATAAGCTAAAAGTAATATTTATTAACATAATCTGTGTTGTCTTTGTGAGATATATGGTGGGTTGCTATATTACACTTGTATACATAAACATAATTTACTGAGTACTTCCCTTAGATCCCCAAGTTTTACCTCCTTCACAGTGTAAAGCAAATTGGAGTAATACTTTAATAGTTTATGTCGTATATTTTGATATTGTGCGTAATGAATATGATAGAAAAAGATGGAATTTGTGCTGCAGATGCCCAAAGAGTTAAAAAAAATCGCATTTAACACAGTGACTACATCTTGCAAGTGCACATTTATGAACGAGCTTAGTGTAAGCTCAAGAAATGCACGTGATATTTGCTTGAGGATAGATTTTTAATTTTTTAATGTGCATTTTACTGTCTTTTGATGGCATTGCTCTTCTTGCGACGTTTGGGCACTGAACGTGAATACTGTAGGTGTAAATCTGTAGTTATAATGGGTTTAAATGAATTAATGATGACGTAAATGAGCTCTGAGGCATTGGCGCCTTAAAGTTGCTACTCAATATGACGGAATCGAACCCAGGATCTCCGGATTAGTAATTATAAACACTAATACTAGATCATGCAGATTTTATTTAACCTTTAAATAAAGAAAACAAAGATATAACAGTAATAATATTTCGTATACTCCAGTTAGTACAGCACTTTATAACAAAACATTTCATCATAATATAAATTTAAATTCTTAAGGAATCATTTATAATGCAGAGTTGCTGTTAATAGAGTTATACTTTCTTCTTAAAAGTTTCGCTGTTCAAGTCTTATTGGAATTTCATTTAAGGGCTTCAAAGTGATCTGCAAACATAAATCCAAATCCTGGAACGGATTCTCTGGAGCGAGAATCTTGAAGTGTCTCAGTAGAGTTGCAAATGTTGTCTTAACCTCATGCATAGCTGACTTGTAACCTGATAAAATCAATAAAGTTACAATAACATAAGTAGCAAGAGCAAGTAAGCAAAATTCTTTGTGCTAATTTCACTATCAAAGTCATTTATATGGTTTTGTATTTTTTGCTTCATTATATATTTCCTGAAAAAAGCCAAGCTGTAGGCGAAAGTACTTCAGATATTAGGTAAAGTGATGTATTTAAAATGCAGGCCAAAACCCATCGCTAGTTTATTTGCGATGCATTTAATAAAATTTATAATACATATATAATTCCTACCAATACAAAAAGATCCTTAAAATATATGGTGAATAGCTCAAAGAAAAGAGGGCAATAATGATCTATGAGCATTAAAAAAAATAATTATTTGCTTTTGTTGTAGCAGAATTTATAATCGGAGCTCTGAGGGTAGTTTAATATTTGTGCGTCTATAAATACCTTATGGATTTTATTGTTTTCAGCGATGAATTATATTTTATTTAATTATGTAAATAATAATGGTATCCGTGGTGGTTTGAAAAACTGTAGTTAATTATAAACAGTATAGATAAATTAAGATTTTTGCTTTTAAATCGCAAAATGATGCTAAGGTAACGTTTGAAGGCTTTTATTGTTACATAAGAGCAAAAGTGATCAACACCTGGGCAGTCTTGGCTACATAATGGCTTTTTCCTGAGTTTTTACATTTGTGCCAGAGAGGCAGATAAATGAAAGTAGCGGTTATGGAAGTACATAGCTTGCCGGCACACCGAGTTAATTAACTAGTAGTCTTGGGTTAGGGGAACTCATTTTCCGAGAAGAACAATAACTCCTTTGTAAAGAGAAATTAGGTGAATAAATACACTTGACTAATCGCATTCCTTAGAGTATTTATATTTCAAGTGTAATTCCTCTACCACATACCCTTGTATGAAGAAGACCACTATGACGGCGGAAACCCTTAGTATAAAGGTAGTTAATGAAAGCTAGGTCTCCTACGCACACGTAGCAACAATAAATGACGAGGACCGAACACTTTCTGTCGGAAACTCCAACAACATAGCTTTAAAAACGCTTTCAAACTTGGCGCCCAACCCATGCAGCTATAAACCTTTTCGTTGCAAAATATCGATTATATCATGGAGTGTTTCTTATTTAGAAGTTTTTGTTTTATTGTATTTGACAGAATTGGAGATGAACAGGAAGTAGAGACAAACTAAGTAATTTCATAGAAACCAAGGAAATATGAAGTAAAAGTTAATTAATAGGAAAAGTTAGTATAAAATTAATTTGAAACTGATCTAGAGAGTTAGAAAAAGTTTTACTTGAAAATCTTTCTTATTACTCTCCTCCTTTTTACCCCGAGGAGCGGGTTTTAAATGATACTTAACAAATGTTAATAAGCGAATAAATATATATCAATAAAATAACTACGTGCTCATGCAAATGTTCTAATGATTTGCCAAATGAAACACATTAATTTTAAATACAAATATTGTGAAAACAAATAATAAAATTGGAATTGTTTTGTAATTTCGTATAAATCTCTCAGATACATTATAAAAATTAAAAAATTAGAAAAATATTTATAATTAGCTAATTAACATTATGTGATATTTGAAAATTATTTGTCATAACCGATATTTAATCAATTCCTTTTCCTCTTTTTCTTTCTTCAATATATTCACTAGCCACTATTTGGTAAAACTGATCTTTCGCTATTGCACCATATATTTTCGTGTTTTTGAATGTTGTTTAACGCCCGTTTTACTACTGAGGCCCCACAGGTGGTGGACACTGATGATACATCAGATGAAATCATATATAGGGGAGAAACAATTTTTTTAAGGAAAGAAATGTTTCAGACATAAATTTAGGACACCTGTCCGCCATTTTACTTTTTATGAGGACTGAGGAAAACCTGGAAAAACCTCGGTCGGGCAGGACTGTCCTGAAAGGATTCAACCCCAGACCTGCCGCTCACTAGTCCGCGTCTTGACCTCTCGGTCTCCAGTGGTGATTGCACCGTGGTGGCGAATATTGATCGGCTATGTGACCTCATCTTTCCCGTGTTGTAAATTTTTTGTCTTTCCCTTCTGATTCGATTTGGTTCTGGTTATTCCTTGGCCTCATAAGACAGGACATGCCATTGAGCTGTTCGTCTTATAGTTTAATATTCTTCGCCAATGGCATCTTCTTCTTGCGGTTACCGCAAAATTTATTTGGTGTAACAAAATCCAATTTCCCTCAGTGACCCCGGATCTAGACAACATTTACGAATAGTAAATACTTTCTAGTATTACAATCCTAACTGTTTTCACAGCTGAAAATTGAAATATTTAATTGGGGCATTTCTTTCTTTCCATTGGCTTTTCATGAGAATTCATGCTCAGAGGCAATATCAGACACTTACGTTAGCAATTACTTGTTTGTCATTTAATGATAATGTATCATAGTAGTTTAATAATGGTGTTTTGCTGATATATTTTTATTATAATTTTAAATTATTAATTCACAGTTAGAGTTAAAATGTTGCTGCTTTCGTTAAATGACATTTTGTCTGTTTTGGATAATTCTTGAAGGTTTTTCAACCAAATATATTGTCCTAGAATTAACAGGAAAGTTTCAAGTTAAAGTTAATCAAGAAGGAACTTGTTAAATGGCAGCAGCTTCTTTTGAAAACAGATCTCAAATCGGAATTTGCAGCACATCAAAATATAAAATATCAAAAATAATAAAATTTATATACCTTGACTTTAAATAAGAAACCAGTACCTGAGCCCTTACAGCAATAAAGCACTGAGTGTGGCAGTCCAGTATGAACTACTTCAAGTACATTTAAGTTGTTACAAATAAAAGACAATCGAATTTATTTTCATAGATATTTCTTGATTGTGTGTTTCTTAGCTTAAGCGTTCCACCGCTATAACTCGGATGCTGGTGTATATGTGTCAACTGGCAAGTGAGAGTTTTTACCGTGAAGAGTTGAGGAATAGATAACCCTAGACGCTATCAACTCCGATCTCATTTGTGTTATCATTTATCACTCCATTCCTCGTCTTTAATTACCTTAGCAGCTGGTGAAACTATAATTGCTTACAAATAATTAAATATATATATATATATATATATATATATATATATATATATATTTCTCCACTTCAGAGTTATGTATACATACCCACACAGCTCCTGGGTCCAGCACTGAAAGGTATAAAAGCATAGGGGGGCCTGCTTGCACAGTTCTCTGGTAGAAATCTGTCCGGGTCAAACCTCTCAGGATCAGGAAAATGATGAGAATTACGATGTAACATGTATATGTTGACGACAATCTCACTTCCGGCCGGAATTACGTGCTTATCTGAAACAAACGAGTTCATGAATTTTTGTCTGCACGGCAGTTTTAGGTAAATTGGACCGTTACACAAAAAATCGCCGTTTGTTTAATGGGAAACAGGGTGAGACAATTTAATAGACTGTAATTTCATACTGAAATATGGCTTCTATTGTTTAATTTGTTATAACGACTAGGATTACTATATTTATTAAGTTTTATTTCTTAATAATTAATTCGTTTATTATCCAGTTTTAAGCTTTCTTTTTCACATTTTGTCTAACTGTACTATTAAAAATGTATTTCAGATAATAAATACTTGAAAAAAGAAAATGTTTATCCCAGACATAAACATTACCTATCTTAGCGCACAATAATGCAATTTGTTACGATTATCAATATAATAAAACTTTCGTTCTTTGGTTTTGCATGACTTAATATTACACAGGTACAGGTTTTATGTACAAAATTTTCATTTCTTATATAAATTCATTTATTAGTGGCTTGCTGCATTAGGTTGTCATTTGAAACTTTATTTCTACGAATTTTAGATGCATTAAAATTATGGATAAATAGATAATACGACATGCATATATCAAACCCTCTGGAAATTATTTTATATTAGGTGAAACAAGGTGGATTTTGAATGAAATTCAATTTTAAGATTTAATGAAAATTAAGATGATAAGCAAGATCTAATTTGGATAATTTCTTTAGAATTTTTCAACTACCCCATGAAAAATTCATTTTCACAAACCACCGCCACACCTCACCTAACACCAACCCACTTCGTCTGATACTTTAGACTCTGTGACGGAACTAATAGAATGAAATTGGAGAACTGAAAATTCATGGGAAGGAAATACCCATTCCATTATTTGCCTAATCGATCAGGGAAAAAAAAAAAACGAAAAAACCAATGTCAGAATTACCTGATTAAATTGATCTGGACCCGAAATTTTCAGAATGCTATTTCCAAGTATTTGCGTCTGATACACCTCCATTGGTTGATATTTAGGAATGCTTAAAATGTCATTCAATCAACTCACAAATGAAACACATGCCTTACTTCGCCTTTACCTGTTACCAAGTCCTCTGTCAGCCGTCTTGCAAATATTGGCACAGAGGGAAATAACCGCAGAGATTCCTTGATGACCTGCTCCAAATACTTCAATTCTTGAAGATCCTGCGGACAAACCTTGCGAAGAGAGGATCCAAATATTTCTCTTAATTCGTCAACTATCTTCTCCTTGAAACAAATAAAAGAAATTTGTAGAGTATTATAATGAAAAGGTCTGTCCCTCTGAGGAAGTTGGACATCCGTACACAGAACTTACAATAATTAAAATGTACTGCGGCCATTAAAATGATAACCTCCATAAGAGAGGCGTTTAGCTTATGCAACATTTTCTCAGAAGGGATGAATATTACTCGTCAAAATATGACAGCTATACAAATAAGTGACCAAATATCACCAAGGAACAATTGTGGCATACTGAAAATTTGGGATGTCATTCCGAAATTTCAATGATCTTGTTGAATGAAAAATGTTTATATCGAAATGAATATTAGATCAATTGTTGGAGGTAGACGAACACACAGACGTGAAAGAATCCGTGAAACAACTGAACCAGAAGACAATCGATTCTTTCCACATAACTATTGTGAACATGTACAATGTTTTATAATTTTAATGACCAGAAGTGTACTCCATTTTATACTCTCTTTTGTCGGACAGTAAAAACAACATAGGAAAGTATTACCTCTGCTGAAACAACGAGCAATTGCTGAAAATTTTTATATCTCACCGAATATTATCAATTTTAGAACATCTTGTTTGACAAAACGTAACAATTTTGCTAACATTGTGGAAAGTTTAGAATCATTTTCATTTTAGCACATTTCATTTCTCATCAAATTCATTTTCCTACCATTTTTGTATTATTTTTAACTGAGACTTTAATGGCAGTAGGGAAAAAAAAAAACAAATTAGTCTTAATATAATGTATATTATGTTCATTATTTAGTATTTAGCCTACATAAACCCTCAACCGCCATGATGATAAATTTGGTTATGGAGCCGAACTAATGTCACCCATAGACACAAAGACGGATGCCCTAGATTCCAGAATGAAGAACAGGCTGGTAGCTGAATAATAAATATAAAAAGTCATAATACACATGATAATGTAGGTTTAGAACTACTAGAGACATAGTCAATACAGCAGTTAAAACATTTAAGGATTAAAATAATAAAGTAGTAAAAATGATTGCATAAAACAATACTCATAGAAATATGCTAAATTAAACATGTTACAAACAAGCAAAAGGTACAGCTAATATCGGATTTGGAATTTTGTATAATAAAACTGAACTCTAAGACTTGTCTGAAAAGAACTAATACAACAAGGTAAGAATGACGTCACATACTCTGGTCTTCCTATAAAATCCCCGACAGTGCAATAATTTGATATGAAATGGTTACTAATATCATTAGTAGCAGTTTGGTGTTTTTGTAGTCGGGTGTCTCACAGAAATGAAACACACCTTTCATAATTTGTTGCTGTGAATGAAGGATCATTTAAGCAATCTCATCGGAAGTTCGCGATATTGAGCTTCTGTGAAGAATTTCTTTTTGTATGTGATTAAGAAACACCTATAGAGATTTTGTACTTGGTAAACAAGATTCCGTATGTGTGAACTCAAACAAGCAAAATCGAAAAAACATTTACAATAGAAGTAACTCAAAACACTGAAAGATGAGAATTAGTAAACAGCTATTATTTGTATATTAAATATGCTTTGCAGTCTTGTAGTAAAAATATAAAAAATAACTTGCAAGAAGTGGAAAACACAACTGTATCTTTATGATCCGCTATTGAAGAAAAAGAAGAAAGACTGTTCATTTATATTACACATAACATAATGATTATATTACAACACAGTGAAAGAATGGTGTTACCTGTACGTCCTGATGTTTAGCCAATATCCAGCAAACGTAGCTCATTGCTAAAGCAGTAGTATCATGACCCTGGAATAATTAAATAAATATTAAATAAAGTCCTTGAGATGACCGACAGAACGCAGGAACTTTACCATGAATCTTAACGCTGCCATGACAGTAACAACTTCGTCTCGAAGTTCTGTATCGGTGAAATTGGCTCCTGTTTCTACCTGATGAAGCAGGCTGTCCAAAAATGATATTTTAGTCTTAATACCTTGAAGTAGTAATAGTTCATTAAGATGCTTAATCTTAAGTTAAATCCAGGAAGAAAGTGCAAAACATCAAAATAAACTTTAGAATACTAACAGACTCTAAGAAGCAACTGAAATTTGCCACTTCAAACTTAAGCACATGTCCATTTATGTTTACCTAAATTCCTCTAAGAAGAAAAAATAAAATCGGGAAGTAAAGGAAAAACACCCGTTGTATGGAATCAATCTTTATCTACGCTATGTTTTAACTTCAAAGCGTTTGAGGGTCAAAAAAGTTTTCCGATTGAGCTGGAAATTTGCACAAATCGTTTTTGTATTTAGGAACAAGATAGAGTTGTGGGATGTAAACTTTTAGAAAGTTGACAAATAAGAACCACGTTAATGTGTACTATAATATAAAGGTTTGTAAAATCCGACGGAAACCCGGAATCAGCTCTCGGTAAACAAGTAGTATATTTTCAGTTGTACTTTAGTGTAGAGTATTATGTGTCTCTTAAACAGCTTTTTCTCTGAATGTTGAGCCTTTCTCTATCTATAACGTCAATTAATAGTTGGTAAGCCAAGAAAATTTACTTAAAACGCAATTACCGCTTGAAAGATGTATTTTTTAGAAAAGGAAGGGGCGGTTTACTCACCTGGTATAGTATTTAATGTATGAATGAATGAATGAATGAATTGTGTTTAACGGCCGTTTTTACTCAGAAGCACCACAGGCGATGGACACTGATGATACATGAGATGAAATGATATTTTGGGAAAGGATTTCTTTTTAAATAAGGAATCGTTCCAGACCTAAGTTTCAGGGTACCTCTCGGACATTTTCCATTTATGAGGACTGAGGAAAACTTGGAAAAAACCTCAGTCAGGGAGGGCGATCCAGAGTGGATTGGAACCCCAAATCTCCCGCTCACGAGTCCGCGCCTTAACGACCTCGGCCACAAGTGGCGGTTTATATATATATATATATATATATATATATATATATAAAAGAAAAAGATAAATAAAGTAACACTATTAACAATGTAACAAATTAACAGTAATTATAGAAGCTTTAAAAGGATAAAACTCTTAAGATAAAGTCACACTAAATTTCGCTATATATCGAACTCGTTGAGTTATTCTATGGCAAGAAGACTTGTAAACCTTCTATAATTACTGTTAATTTATACACATACACACACACACACACACACACACACACACACATATATATATATATATATATATATATATATATATGAAGGAAAGAAAATACAAAAAATCATAATGGAAATTAAATGGAAACTAACTCTCACCTTCTCCATCTTCATTATCATCGTTACTTATTCTCTTGGCGGTTGATTCCGCTAACCTCTGTTGCTTCCGTGCTTGTATTACCGTATTGGCTATGTCGTTTACGATAATTATCCTTTTGACCTCTTGACGACCACTAGGTGAAATTCTGAAGATTACATCTGGGTGTAGCCATGGCTGAACCATTCTTCGGAATGAAGCATTCGCACTACTGCAACAAAACCATCAAATGAGTGGATAAATAACAATCTCATATATATATTAAAGAAACTTTTTTTGTGTTAATATAAAATTTAAGATAAATGCAAGACCATATTTGCGATGTTTTATTCCTGGACAAGTAATGGTGTAAGTGAAGGAAAACGCTGTTGTTAAGCTAAATTCTAATATTGTGGTTTTAATGAACAGGCTACCAGTACAGTACAGTGCTCTTTTTAACATTTTGTCACAAAATAAAGAAATATTTTATCCAAGATAAAAAATGCAGAATATCACCCAAAAAGTGCAGACCTGCAGAAATTAAAATTTGAGATGAGGAGAGCTTATAGTTCTTCAAATACATGTTGAAAAAATGTAAAATAGAATATAACTACTGCTACTATACCCTACTACTACCACCATTGACGGAAAGGATTGTTTGTATATGAAGAAATACCTGGTCTTAGTGCCGAATATCTGGAACGTGTTGCTGGGGCAATAGGTGATTTCCCACTCGAATACCCTTTGGGAACGAAATATGAAAAAAGAAAAATTGCTTTACAAAGCACATATCAGAATTAGCAGCAATTGCAAGATGGCAATATAGTAATGTTGGTCTTGGAGGAAATAAAAAGGAAGGAAATCCCGTTTAACAGAATGAAAACACAAATAGTGTACAGTTTGGCGAAGCATTGGAGATGAACATTTGCGAGTGATATTACAAAAATTAACACAGAAGAGCCAGGAATTATTTGCAGCGGTTAACAATACGCCGAATATTAAAGTAGAACTAAAAAGGCTGGATAGCAGAAATAGTAGATTGCAGTTACGATTAGGCTTTGGGAAATATGTCTAGAACTTTGAAAATTTCAAAATTGCAGTACAAGTGGCATAGACAAAGAAAATTATTGTACGGTATTCAAGTGAATATAAGAATAAATAAATGTACAAATGCTTACAATTAAAAATAAAGTAATTCTTAAAGAACAATAAAGCTATAGTAAAAAGAACAAGAGAAGCAGAAATGAATAAATAACAGTAAATCATAAGCAACACAATAATTCCAACAGTTTTTGTTCTTCTTCAAGCGCAGAAGGCAAGTGAAGGTGGTAAAAGTAAATATTAAATTTTGAGGGTAATGCAATGCATGGAAACAGATAAAAAAATATAAAGGTTAAGAATGAGAGTTGTATTCAGACAATAATAATGATGATGATGATGATGATGATGATAATAATAATAAGTAGGAAATATTAACATATAAGATTTACACCTGTAATGTATATTCTTTATGCAATCATATTGCTGTTATCTCTATCTGTATGATAACTCTCAGGAACACGAGTCGGTAACCCATCGTAAAGCGTTAAATTAAAAGACATCAGCAAAATTGTTGCAGTGGACAGGTGTGTTGGGCAACAGATATTTCAGGTTGTAAGATCTTTTCATACGGAGCGAATCGTCAGTAGATGTTTAAACCAGTATAACGGTTTAAAAAGGTTACATATATCGTGTATCAACATTCTTAAAAGCACAGTTGGTAAATTAAGTGATCTTAAATTCTGTAACTAAATTGAAGCTGTGAAACGATTGACACGTAGTAATTAACGTTCACGTTCTGCTTTTAGAGCGTTGGTATGAATATGAACCTGCGAACAGACGGTAATTTGGATGGAGGTAGGTCGCAGCGAAACATATCAGTTTGTGATTGTTTTCTGTAGTCCATAAGACAGCATAATAATTAAACCAGTTTTCCTCTATCGTAGGGTTAATATACTCCGTACATCCATTCTTTTACATTTATTTTCATTTCTTTTTTCCACGACTTTTCTGACTTTCCAATAATTCTTTATTCTATCACTCTCTTTTTTCCCTGTATTCCTTCCAGTTCTAACAACAAAATATATTTAATAATGAGTTTTTATGTTAAAATCCAGAATATTTTATGCAAATATATAATATGAATACTACACGCCGGATAGTGAAGAAGTTCATTATGAATGTGTAACAAATTAAATGCTTTCCCTAAAATATTTATATCATTAACACTATTCTGTGACTAAAAAAATATAAATCTGTTCTTACGGAAATGTGACAAGACCTATTACTCTGTAGAAGAATCTATAAATGATAAATTACTTTTTAAAACATTTTAACTAGATTTTGCAAAATTTATTACATATATTTCGACTAAATACTGAATATGTTAAATATTTTAATATCTAAAAACTATAATTATTCTTTGAATCAGTTCTTTATAATGCATTTATCGCATTACAAGTATTGACGAATATTTAATGTACTACAATATGTGCTGTAAAATGATTTATATTATTGGTTTTAATATGCAATATACAATTTCAGTAATTTACATGAACCATGCAATAGTAAAGTTGAATGCATTTCTATACATAAATCCTTAGAATGGGACTTCATATTATGTTATATTCTCAATGTTGATACTAGTGTTTTATATAACGGCTATATTACTTCAATTAAAAGTAGTATTATCCCTTTAACTTTCAATATTTGCCACAATATTAGTATTCGGAGTTGCTCTTAATATTGCATTAGATTTTAGTACCCTTGCACACAATGCGTTTGTGGAACAAATATGTTCCATAATAAACATTCAGTGGACCAGTGGAACTGTGGATTGTGGGAGTCGCCGGTCTCCCACAATTTCTCCTTCCATAAGAAGGAGGATGTTTTCAGGAGTATCTCCAAGGGCCGACCTGAACGCTCTTCGTTTTCAACGCTTTCTAGACCTATTCGAAAAAGTTTGGCTCATTCTTTTACGGTAGAATACTTCACCAAAACACCGTCCAATCACTGTTTAATTTCATTTGGAGCAGGTGTTCCTTTTATGAAGAACTTAATAACATCTCGAAACTCCATTGTGAACATGTCACAATCATCTACATACAGCCTTCTTTAGGCAACTATATCTGAACAAGTGAACACTGCGGAGCGATAGTCACAGCTACAATTATTTACTTAACAGATGAGGTAAGGCACCAGATAAGAGTTTTGTTAAGGTGACAATCGTTATCGGCGAGGCCGGAAACTTATGGACCTACCATTGTATGTTTCATTGATTGAAATCGTACAATTTAGTGTTCCCACCTTAGTGTTTACGAGTGTTTACCTTTTTAACTTTTCCAAGCTTAGATCCGCATACTAAGCTTTCACTATGAAGCACGCACGGCCATATATGAGCGGTATCTTTTTTACTTTGACGAACACAATTACTCAATTGATTTCATAAGATGTTTGGCTCACCCCCAGATACTGCATAAAATTAAAGTTCAAAGTTTAATGTTTTCTTAAGATATCTGTGCGCCTTGGCGGTATCCTTATGGATAGTTTTTTATTTTATTCTCCCAAGTAGTAGTAGTGGTAGCGGTAGGTGTTTTATTGTACGATTTATGGATAGTTACCAGTACCTGTTGATGTTATACTTCTTGTTTTTCCGTGTTAAGGCAATGAAACATTTTCTGTATCGAATCGGAATACTCTTTCTCAAATATTTACAAAAGTAAAACGTGCATGACCATAACAAAGAAATGCCTTCTTTCTGAAGGGAACCTATTGTCCTAATGGTTTAACTTCGTCGTCAGATTAGCAGATTAACAACAGGAAGGTCAGTCTGTGTATTTTGTCAACATTTTTGCCTTTATTCACAAAAGAACGTATATACCTACATACATTAACAATCACAATATTAAAATATCGATTATAATTGTAATGTTGATACAATTTATTATTATATCGTCCTTAACATTGTTAATAATTCCTGAAATTAAACGCTTTCCAATTATTATTGTAATAGGAATTCTTGAGACAATACTTCCTGCATTAACTTCATTATTAAGATTGCTTCTTATTAGTAATTTATGCTAATACTATTCTAAATAATTCAGATGAGATAGTAATTCTATTTAACACGAAAGATTCCCCAGTTTATTGCATTGAAGTGAGTATGGAACTATTAAATATTAAAGTAACTACAATCAATTTAAATTACATAAATTATTATAATTATGCTATGATAATTAGAGTTCATTAAAATAACTAAATATGAACCAAAATTAAAGTAAACGAGAGAGAATAGACATAGATGAATAGAGAGAATTAAATGAAGGGTTCTCAAAAATTATATTGCAGTGTAAACATACTGGAAAGACAATATAATGCAGAAATATGAATGATATTTAAAAGGCTTATTATAGCCTAATCCAAATGAAGAGGAAAAGCTTGCATACTTATATTTGATTTCATATTTGGAGTCTAATGTATTCTAGAATGAAAAATTCATGAGAGTTTTTAAATGATGTCATCCTCGCTATCTGCAGTATTAAGCCAGGTGGAGCTTTCTGGCACTTTGCAAATTCTCTCATTGCTAAACACATACATTAATAGAACAAGCCGAACATGACGTTAAAAGCATCTCATGAATGTAAAATAACTGTACATGTGGAGAGCACGTCCCAAGTTTCTATAGATTACGAAAATTAATGACAATTTGACTCAATGATTTTCTTTTGAGGCGAAATCTTTTAATGCACCTAAAGCTGTACTTGAAAATTACGATTTAATTGCTGATTTCCACTTAGAGTTCAGAAATATGCACCGCCATGAAAAATATACAATGAAATGTCAGCTAGAATAGACAGACGAATCAAAGTTTGAAGGAGAAAGTGATCGTAAAAAACATTAGATGTACTGTAGTAGAAAATGTGCTGTTTTGAACTAAAAGTAGGAAAATACTATTAGAAGAAATTTCTTGTAGCGGGTATCGCTTGGCACGCGGTGACCTGCGGGTCTCTTTCCATGGTCCACGCTCTTTTCATAATTATAATAATTAAAACCGGATTAAATAATTATTTCAGTAAAGTATATTTTATAAATAAACAACAAATTAAGAAAACCTTTATTTGTTACAATGTCAATTGATAATTTGGCAGTGCTTTTCCTTGACTGCTTGTCGATATTGACACCAATGTTGGAAGTCGCTTTGCGCAGGATAATTAATGACTCATTGGAACTGATTTACCTTGTTTCGTCTACTAGAATAGAGAAATATTTACTTAGCTTAACAACTTAAACTATTTTATTTTCAATAATGAAATTAATTTGCATTATTTTGAAAGGGAAGAGCTCCTGGGAAAAATTTTAGGTGATTTTGCAGAATCTGATCATCTGATCTACGCGATATTTAAGCTGCTACCTGAAATTCACTTCGTTTCCGTTGTTAGTGATAGCATTTTACTTTGTTCCTAAGCTCTTTTATTACAATCTTTTGCCGAACACACAAAATAATTGATTTTACTTGCGGGACAAGTGACATTCATTTTTGGCTCACTATTTGCAACACTTCATTGTACAGATGTACTTCATCAATTCCACCTTACCTTCGTCCACTAGTTTCAGATTTCATCCTTTTAGAAAAGTAGTTTAATGATAATCATTATCAGAAAATTTCCTGAATATTTCATGGGCTATTTTAAATTTCCTCAGGGACTTCGTAACCAGATTCTGTAATGCGATTTCTTCGTCTCCTCCCTCCCTTTAGGTCCCAACAAAAGCACATGCGACGTAAGAATCTTCTTGCTTTAAGACAGTCAAGGAATTTGCCCACCCACAGACGCCAATTTAGTCTTCATTGTAATTTTTTCGGAAATCGCATTTTTTCCCGGAACCCACGGATCTCTTTCAATTCTGTATTTGCCCATGTCATCACAAGTTTCCTTTTCTGCAAAGCAGCCAATATCTACTAAGGTAAATATTCCCGAACTTTCGACGCACTTAACCGATTCCACTGTATTACTCTTTTCCTCAATTCTATATCCGTTAGTCATCCTGAGAGATTGCAAGATTTTTGTTTGTTTGCAAATTTATTTTAAACATTTTATCGCTATTTAAATACGTACCAAGCGTTGCATATGTCAACTAATCACTTCAGAACCACAAATTGATAACTGATAAGTTTCGCCTATAGAGTAGAATTTTCTCCCCAAGACCGCGTGGCATGATCTCCGATTTTCTTTCTTGTTTAACTTTTGGATTGGGTTGGATTGTATTATTTGCGATGGAGAAGAAATTTTTGGTACTAGATGTACCTAAACACAGGTACCAAGGGGTACCTGGGGGTATCTCCGGGAGGAAGGGTAAATTGATGGAAACAAAGAATAGACAGCTTCCACGGGCGATGTCTCCACTCTAAAAAAGTTACATTACATATGTGCTAACGGAATATAACGCAATAGTTGTGGTAATAATAATAATAATAATAATAATAATAATAATAATAATAATAATAATAATAAAGAGCTGATTTTGATGCAAGTATGACATAATGCTTTCGGTAAAAATTGCAACAAATATTTATAACCCTTTGTAACCCCATATTCCCTTTGTATCCGCACTTCTGAGTATATATATAAAAATAAAACATGAAAAAAACAAGAGCAATTCTTACGCTACTTCCCTGTAAAATAAAATAAAATTTGTTAAGGGTGCAGACAGACTGTATTTGAAATTTAAGTGTATTGAAAAATAAATGTTGGTATCAGCGTTTAAAATTGTAATTGGTATTTAAAATATATTGTAAAAATTAAATGTATAACGACATTTAAAGTCCTTAGCCAATCACTTAACCTCATTCTATAAAATCACCGGTAATTTTACAAACCAAGTATTAGATTTATCAAGTACATTATACATTAATACGTACACCTCTTGCGTTGTTTTGTTCCTATCAGTTACATATTATTGTCAACAAGAAATAAGAGATGTTCAGTTCTATAATGGTAGATATATCGGACATAACTAAATTCTCCATACTAACTCGTTTGTTGCCTTGTAATACTCGAAGTGTTCATCCAGCATGGTGTTCAACTTAACTCCCATGGCAGCCTCTGAAAAATGCATAAACGCAGTTAGTTTTACAGCTGATAAGAAAGAAAAAATAAACAATAGACTAGGATAATTAAAATACTGAAAGCAGGAAGAAACGAACTATAATTTAATAACCAAATTAATTCTGTTCCTGATATAAATAAAGTGTGAAAGTCTGAAATGAACGAAAAAGCTGGCTATTTGGCACAGCCAAACACACTGAATATTGACAGCACCTAATTAATAAAGGTTTTCTTATAAGTGCTCAAAGATGCAAGAAGATAAAGTAATGCACTTGGAAAAAAATCAGGAATTTGTATTATTTCGCAAGCTAGAAAAACCGAATGGAATAAATTATCTCTTTAGTGGTAAACTCTAATAACGTTATAGAAAAAATGTAAGGATATTGTTATAAGTGTTCACTTTAATGTAGGTAACAGAGTAAATTGAAAATTATACTCAGATACTCTTTATATTTATTGTAGTTATTATTTGTAAGGTTTCTTCACCTAATAATCGATGATACAGAAGTTTAATATTTATTATAATGCTAAATTCACAGTAGGAAATACTTGTAAACATTTGCCTTGTTAAACGCAGGCATCCCAAAGAAATTATCAGAAAATTTCACATTTACCGACTTTTGCGATATGTTGTTCACATTTACTGGTAAGTATGCATATTTTTTAGTGTAATGTGGTAAATGTTGGTAAAATACATAATTAAATCAGTTTTTACCTTACAATATTGATTGTGTTTGTAGAATTTGCATTACTGAAAACACCAGTGTTCACGTACACGTTTTTGCAGGCAGTAGTAGTAAATCTTATTAGCACGGTTGGGCTTACGCCTTAAAGGTATGGTAATATCATGTCGTATTCAAACATAATTTTGTTCAAATCAAGTGAAAAAATCAAGAAAAACTTTTCCAAATAAATTAAAAGTTCAGTGGAAGATATCCAACGCAGGTTCACACCTTTAATCGTGAATCTTGATTCATTTCTCATTCATATAAATTTTTAAAAGAAACAGCCAAAATACAACCCTGAATTCATAAGTATAGCAATAAATTCTTACACACTGAGAAACACAGGAAATTATTAATGACAATAAAAGCTCAATTAAGCAAATCCACAACAAACTAAAAGTTAATAAATAATGTTCTAACCAGCTTATATTGTGCGAATATAATTCATAGTGTAGCTTAGCGGTGGAATATTTAAATAAAAAGCGCATTCCTATAGTTTAACAAGGTCGAATGATAATCATTAAAATGTGGTAAACTAAATATTTCCAATATTTCCCTGCCTGCTCCCACCATATGTTCATTCTTTCTAGCAAAATGATAGTACTTCTGTGTATATTTTTAGGATGATTTTTTTCAGTCCTCATAAATGGCAAATGCCGGGGAGGTACCCTAAACTTAGGCCTGGAACGATTCCTTCCATAAAATCCTTTCCCAATATATCATTTCATCTCATGTATCATCAGTGTCCATCGCCTGTGGTGCCTCTGTAGCAAAAACGGGCGTTAAACACTATTCATTCATTTTTTTAGGATGATTTAAGAATACTTACCACTTATGTATGACATCTAGAGAGAAACGGTTCATTATTTGCGATATATCAAAACTTGAACCGTCCTGATACTGTGAAAGTTTCTTTACGAGTATGTCCAGATTCGAATTATAGATATCAACAAACTTTGTTAGGTGCTGGCCACACAGTGTAGGCGCTATAATCTTCCGATGTGCTTTCCATATTTCACCTGAGGAAAACAGATAGAAGAATAATATTTTTCCCTTGAATTGCTACTTCTAGAATAATTTGTATTTTATTAGTTCTACATTTAGTAATCTTATGGATAAAAATAATTGATTGTACATTAATATTTGGTCTACTATTTTTTTAGGTGCTTCCACCTTTCAGAGAGAAAATTCTTTTAATGAAATTGAAATAATTTCTGGGCAAATAAAAACTGAATATTATTTTATGCTAATTTTCTTCTAGAATATAACTAAATAAATATTAAAATGAGATATATATTTCAAAATTATACTTTATTAATGCTAATTCTGAGCTAAATCTCTTAACAAGGAATAGAGTCAAAGATAAAGAGATGGAAGATTTTAAAACAAGATGTCACCTTCATGTCCAGGCATGCTCCATTGATCAGTCGCTTACGTAATTGTTTCAGGAAAGGAATAGTAGGTGAAAATTGTAACTCTGCTTAAGTGAAATTACCTGGTGAGGTTTTCTAAAGGAAATACGCCAGCCTGACGTTTTGTGATAACTTAGATGGCAAACTTTGTGAACATTCGTTTAACCGATATTTCATTACATTCAATCTCTGTGCGGAATGTTAAACAATTTCAGATATATAGCGACTTTAAACATGTGTCATAAAACTTTTATTTTCTCTCTTTTTCTATCACTCTTTCACTCTAAGAGCCTCAGTATGAGTTTGGGAAGCTCAAATGTCAGCTTTTATATCACATTCATATAAATGTACAATATTTCTTATATACATACAAGAAGGTAAGTCATAAGTGATAGCAACGTTAATTTTTTCTCCCTAACAAGGAAAGTTACGAAAAATCTAAGATGTATGATTGAAAGTATATGACATTTGCTGCCGAGTGATGGCACCATAAGAAGGTTGGGTGCAGATGGCCGTCATATGCTTACTTACATAGTTGCAAATTCGCCACATAAAGGGTCTCACTGCCAATCCACTTTGCTTAGCAGCCTTCGAAGCAGTGTGTACATATAGACGTTTCGTTGTTATCGATGGGGAGGGGACTGTTTACCATCTGCTGCTTGTGAGTTGTTAACGTGAGTCACCTCCCGTCGAAACAATGTAAAATGTCCGCTTTAGCAAAACGGTTCTTACTAAATGCTTCCCTTTGGGGATAAAATGATAATCACACGGACTGAGATCGAACGAATATGGCCGGTGTGCAATAACTTTTTATCTCCATTTCTGTAAATGACTCTCGACATTGTCGCAATGTGAGCTGTTTCATTATCTTGGGGAATGAAGGCGCTGTTCAAAAGTTCTGGCCGTTTGCTGGGTACGGCACGGCGCAATCATAACACCGAAAACGCCCGCAATACTGGACGTTCATAGAAATCTCTTCTAGCACTTGATGACAAGCACACCTTGACTGTAGTACGTCAGAATGACCATGACAGTTGTTAGTGAGGGAGTTGGCGAAACTTGTGTTAGCTGACCCAGAGTGACGTCATTCACTGGACTGTCGCTTGAGTTCTGGTTCGTACACCTTGATTCAAACATGACATCCCCACTTCTTGAATTCTTGCCAGATTGATACGTCAGATTTCATACTGAGCTCGCTATTTTAATTTATGTCATACCCCCCTGCACACATTTTCCCTATGTTCAGGCCCTCCCGTAATGTGCACTGTTTTAGCCGGGTCCCTGTTTGCTCTTTAATTCCACAAGTGCCCAACGTTCCACGGTACATTCTTGTCCACGGACACAGGTTGCTCACTGCGCGGCAGATCGACAGTCGACAGCATGCGCCTTTTGATAGGCCTCTGTCCACCATGCCACTGTTCGATAGGACAGGGCAAGTATATCCTTACTCAATATTCATTCAGTTGTTGACAAACAGAGTGTATTATAACCAAGGCAGGGCATGCATTTATTCTAAACCCTCAATAGGTTTCAAATAGTGTTGGAAGACGTCATAATTTGTTTATCGCAGAGTTAAATTTACTTTAGTGGCACCCCACCCAACACAAATTCAAAAGCTAAACGGAAAAATTTCTATTGTAATTGCACTTTTGGGGCACTCATAAAAATAGTGCAAATAATTCATGTTGAATGGTAGGCACAAACTGATAAAATTTAATATGAGAAAGTATGCAATAAAAAGAATGCAATATAAATACATGTCGTGCAAAAATATAAATAGAGAACATCTAAAGGCTCTGAGTTTTCGTTAGCATGGAATACTACAGTTAAAAGTAACTATGTAATGAGCTAAAGAGAAAAGAAAACCCTTAGTTGATTTATGAGTAAGTAGCAATAGTTTACCAAATAGACTTCCATACTATAGAGAGAGCGTTGCGGAAAACAGATTACATTTCCTATACAAATAGACGCGAGGAAATGGACATTCAATTGAAATGAGTGGGAGGAGCTAACTTGTAGAGGAGCAAATGCAGAATGAAGCACACTCTGATATAACACTGAAGACAGAGGCAAGAAATAACTCAAGGGTGAGCTCATATTTACGGTACTATATACTGGGCCTGTACACCTTTAAGACCAGAGGTACAATGATACAAAACATTATCTAATAGGCCGTGAAAACTGAACCAATAGAGAGCAGTAGAAGGGAGTAGAAGGAACAGGTGAACGTCAACGTATTCTTCTCTAATTGTTACATCAAAGGTATATGTGCAAAAAAATAAGAGCATGAGAAGATTTTCTTCTGTACATAAAGCAACAGACACGAATACCTGAAGGTAAAGCGTTAGTTGTTTGTGATATAATTATACATACCTGAACTTGTGATCAGACCTGCCCAAAACACGGCTCCAGAAATCTGTAGAAGGAAGCCTGGGTTGTGTGTTTCGTGTTGTTAAGGAGAAACTGTAAATCACAAGAACAGAAGAATATTTACAGACGTTTCTGTTATTGAATCACACTCTAGAATACAAAGTTCTTAGAACAGCAAATACATAAGATTGAATAATAGCTAAAATTAATAAGAACATTTGAATTCAAATTCATTATGGAATGTTATAGCACGATTTAATTGTTTTATCGCTATCTAATGCTATAAACGTTGATACAACGTGAGTTTTCAGTTTTAAGAGAAGATAATATGAATACAGTTCTTATATCGTTCACTGCCAAATAGTAGTTAATACCAACGTCCGGTTTTAAATTAATTCTTGTTATTCAATATCCTTTTCAGTTACTTTGCAATGGCGGACTCAGCACTTATCTGCCAACATCACAAGTCTGTACAGTTGCTGAGGAAATGCTAGTTCATTGAAGGAAATATCTTGATAAGGTTCGTCGTCGCTTTTGCGCATTAAACAACTGGCAAATATTTCATTTGTATTTTCTAAAACATTGTACTTTATATATAGTATATGTTTAGATTCTAATGGCTCACATAAGTACATTAGGAGTGCTAAAAGCTTTATTTTAATTTAATAACTGAGCTCTTATAAAAGTTCCATTAATAGATATAATCATTTACATAATTATTTTATAATAATATCTAAATCAATAGCCTTCAATAAACTTGAATTGTAAGGTTTCACTGAAAAAGGATAGTTCAAAGATTAATTATTATTTTTGAGTGTCTCAGATAATAATAAAATTCATACATATGCTGTATACGATACAAACAACACTCGGAATAAAATATTTACAAGCGGACGTGCCTTGTAATCGTTGGAACATGGTTAAATAAAAAACGATGGTGGAAAACCAGTTAGCAGATGGCCGGTTGACTTCGAGATAAGGTTCGTTTTCCCGTGAGAATGAAGATAAAAGCCAGTCAAATTCTGGATACCGTATTACACGCACTTTTATCACTAAATACAGTTTTATTGTTTTGATTTTAACTTTTCTCTGTTTAGTGAAATACATTTACTTTGAATTATCTTGTGCCCCATAATATGTATGTTATTTGTAATAATATTAGCGCTACACACTGTTCTTAGTATTGTGACCCGATTACGCCATGCTTTCCGTCACTGCGCTCGTCTAGTTTTCTATACATTTCTTATCAACAATTACACCAGTGACCCCGGGATATGCGGTAAACCTAATTGAAAACGTAAATTCTATATATACATACAAGATAATACTTTTTATTTATATAGTAATACATGTTCATTCAACTATCGTTATAGTTTTGTATAGGAAAAATAATTATAAAATTAAAAATTATGGTAATATAATATAAACAACGAGTAATTATTATTAAATTAAACAGTAATATGACATTACTTAATAATACAAAAGTATTTCACAGCTATATTTGTGAACTCTTGAAGTTACTAAATCTATATATATATATATATATATATATATATATATATATATAGCAATAGAAATTCAATATTCTCCACTTTATTGTACAAAGTTACACATGTTCGTCTGCAGCATTTTCTTAGGTGCTCCAGTAAAAGACATAGAAAATAAAGTTTGGTATTTTCAAGGAATTCTATTAATTACGCAGTGATTTAACATTTTTACAATTTTTATACATTGAGTATATTTTATGTAAAATACTTAAAATGAAAGAAAATATTTAAAAACAAATTGTTATACTCAGCTTACCTCAACGTAAGTTGGACCTGAGAAAATGACTACCAGCTTGGGTCCAATCCAAAGACGAAGAATAGGTCCATACTTTTTATAGTTGGAATAGTATAGTTATAAAGGCCTTTAAAAAGAGAGGGGACATTTTGTATTAAACAAATAACCTTGCATATTTCACAAGAAAAACCCCAACATTCTGCAACTACATCGCGCTATTGTACAATAAACAATTAAACGTTATGCGTAATAATGTGTTATGTATTTATTTTAAGTACTAGAATATGTTTATTTAAATTAATGATAATCATACTCTATGATGAAGAAATGACATATTTTAAAGTAATTTAAAAGCATACAAGAAATAATTACTCCTGAAAATTCTTCTTCCGGCATGGAAATAGAAAAATAAATAAATAATCATACAGATAAGATGAATGCATTTCAATTTTTAATATAAATTTACTTAAAACTATTTATGGAATAATTGAATGTTTAAATGTATATAACAGAACAAACATTTTCTAAATATAAAGAAATTAAAACAAGTACAATAGTACCTAGTGCAAAACAGTGCTATGGAATTTCAAAATGTAAATTTTAGTTCGAGGAAAGAAACAGAAATTTAATTCAAGCAATTAACTGTTACACAGAAATGAAACAGATATTACTGTTAATTAGCATAAGAAAGGTACAGAAAATTTCATTTCTATTTCATATTTAAATTTATGGAATTTTAACATCATCGGAAATATGACTTTTATGTTGCAAAACTACATTTTAAACCACATTTTTATCCTTGAAGGAAAATATTGAAAAATTATTATTGGAATGCCAATGTGCACACATATTTCTACATAGGTTTAGTGCCTGCTTTTTACATAATAAATTTACTCACTTCTGACAGATGTACCAAACTCCAAAGCGTTGCCAACAAATGGTACAGGTTTTGGTCCAGGAATTTTGTTTCCATGTTCTCTTAGAGATACTGTACGCGATAGATATTCTTTCCTCGGGAGATATAAAGCAATACAGATAACAAACAGTGCATAAACAAACATTTCCCTGCAACACAACGTGAAAGTGCTTAATTAATGATACATGTTTCTACTGTATATCTATATGTGTACATTGAGTTGTGTTCTTCTTAGTATTTTTTTTTACTTGGGTTCATTTAGGAGCTATTGTAATAATTATGATAAAAAAGTAACTCTTTGTCAAGGCAAACCAAATGGGTAAAATTCTTACTGACAATCTGTTCATTCCCTCATGCAAATCAACAACTAATTATTCCTTTGTCCTGGCCAGTCAGAAAGTAAAACCTTTAATCTGTTCAGATTTTCGACAAGCGAACCCAAACCTGTTAGACGTTTCGAGCAGGTAACTAAATAATTCTAGATGACACCCTACGATTATGTTGACAAATTATAATAACATTATTTATCAGTTAATCTCTGAAGTTATTATGAATTGACAATTGTCTTAAATTAAAGCCAAAAATATTTCTTCTTGCAACGCTCTTTTTATGAAAAACACCACTTTATGAAATCCATTCCACAGAAATAATGTTTTTCAAAAATTTCTTTATAAATTCTTTCTCTAGCTTCTTATATTATCGGAAGTTGATAGTACTTAGTAATAATATTGAAGGTCTCAAACATTTCATAGACAGTTTCTCTGAATATTTTATTTTCTTTAACTAGAATATGCGTAATAAAATTACTGTATTACTCAAATATTTCCTTCAGAAACGAAGTCTATAGTAAAGTTAGCTAACAATAAACGGTAACCTTAAACTATACAGCCTAAAACGTTAAAAATGGACGAAAGAAGCTTTTGATGCGCTGTTTTCACTGAAATGAAGTTCATACAAGATGAAACCTGAAAGCTAATGTTATGGTAAAGTAGTTTTGAGATATCGGGGTCGGGATTTGTGCTCCTTTTTAGAAACCTTGCATGACCATTAAAGCATTGCATTATTCAAATTGTTAGGCAAAAACAGTACACGTGATTTCGCTGTATGTCTACAATTTAGGTAAATTATCAACAGTATCAGGAAGTTTGAACTCAATATCTCTCAGCGTACACAATAAAGAAAATACGGCATTCTTTCTACATTTTGTGAACTAGGATCGTGTCTCTTATTTCACTATTAAAAAGGACACCATCTGCTCTAGCACGTCCTACTTCTGTGATATATCACGACAGGGACATCTCACTGTATTCCGAGTAAAGGAAACAAAATGTAAAAACAAGCGTATCCATACAGTCGCGGTAGGTGAGAATATGCGGTACATTTCCAGAACGAGGCAGTTAAGTGAAACAGAAACTATTTAAAAGCTTCATGTGACTAGAGCGGGGAATTTTACAATCATCCAGTATAAATTGCAACATACTGTTTATAATTCCCCTAAATTGCGGATAAAATGCGAAGAGACAATAACTTTTTACTAAACAATAAGGGAATGTGGTTTTAGTAATTCTCTAAAAAGAGTAAGAGTTCTATGTGTAACCATATCCCTTAAACTACTTGGCATAGAGTCGTGCAAATTAACACATACTGATATTCTGATTTCCTCTAGTTCTATTTACTTGAAGTTTTGTGCATATTCTGCTTAAAAAATGTCTGCACACTTTCTGATAACTGTTGAAATCGTTGTATGAATTATATTGAAAATCTTTCGGTGAAAACAGGGCATCAATTATACTTGATGGTTTTAAATGATTCACTCTGTATCGATTAAGCAATTTCCCTGTGAGTTAAAAATGTTCTTCATTCTTGTGTTTGTATACTTCACCTTGCATATTTTAAGTTAAAACAATTCACTAATCATTCTTAAGGTTATTAAAATGTGTTTCATTTTTGCATAGTTTGAGATAAGTGCTAATGCCAGCAAAATTTCTATACATGCATATGTACTTTTACAGTTAACTGCATATTTAGCGAATTAATTTCAAATAATCCAGGTATTTAAATTTAATTTACTAGTTAATACAATTAATCATTAAAATGCAACTAACCTCAGTGAGACTCCTTCAGATAAAACCTGGGAGTCTTTCAATTCAAGTGAATCAATTCTAGTAGCTTTGTATTCCTTTAACTGTCGTGGGAACGACTTTTTAGTAAATTTTCAGAAATGAAATTTCGTAGATAAATGAATAGCAATGAGAAAAATTCGGCTATATAAACATGAAGATACGTACATAAATGGTGGCTATAAAACACCTCGTTCCGCCACTAACTGTGCTCATCCGGTGTGTAATTTTCACTGAGAATGTAGCAAAAACAGCAGTTATCCTTGATATTTATTATGCATAAAAGAAACACAACTCTAAAATGCGACTGGTTTCCTCTCCAGAAGATGTGTGGCAAATGATTTGAAACGATTATCACATTTATTTAGTTTAATCATATCAATAACTTTTATAATTTGACCAAGGTCATGAAGTTCATATCACAATTGGTGACTCACACTTCCTCTTAATAAACGTTGACTCAAATTTTACGGCGTGGTGCACATTTTTATTTGGAAAGTAAAAAATTCTGTTATCAATCAGCTTAATCGACTAACTTCTTTACTTACAATATTTTGAATTTTACTCAGTTTCTAACAAAACTTTGATTTATACTTTCAATATGAATTCCAAAGGATTTACTTATTTTTAAATCAAATAGAAACGATATAGTCTGTAAACAGTGGTGACTATAAATATAAACTAGTTTATATGACAAGGGAAAGGAATGTTTCAAGGAATATTAGTTTAAATTTCCATGGAAGATATTTCTTGGTACTTGCCGATCTTGGGTTCTTTACCCTGATCGCTTTATGCTTTCCTTTCCACAAAATTTCCGTTCTGATATTTCATTACTTTGGTTCTGTTACTCGGTCGCGAGGTGATATGTTGCTGGTGGGATATGACACTGGCTTTTTGTTTTCGAAGCTTTCGGCTCGTCTTCTGATAGATACGAGTTTCTTGGAAGTGGCCTCAGCCGATGTTGCAGTGCTCTATCTGCGAACAATGTTAGGAACCCCGTTTATATCCAGCTGTGCCTGTTTTCTTCTTTCCTGTTATGTTTAAGTACCTGACATATAATTTAACTATCAAGATATGGCCGATTCTCAGTAGAAAATTGCTGAACTTATCGATGTAACTTTGTGTTTATAAACGCGGGGATGTTTATAGAGATACTCGGCACAAGGAGGCAGTTCCGATTTGGCTACACGGCTTCAATGAACATTTTTAAGCACAATCAATCAGAATATATCGATTTTGCTGTTAATAATAATTGTTGCCGAAAAATCATTATATTTATGCAGATAATTGTTTAAAAATATGTAGATGTTGATGGAATCAGAACGGAACAATATGTTAGGTTAGGTTACGCTAGATTTAATGTCCTTTCTTCTGCTAATATCAATGAGTATGAAAACAATTGTACAAAAATGTGGGTGAACTACCGTGTTAACATTGATACAGCAATTATTCATTTAGAAAAAAATTGATTATAGCTATTACGTACTAAATATTTTAATATATTTGTGGCATTAATTAGATGTGCAAGATTCAATAAACGAGCAGCCGTTTGCAATAATTCTTGAAAATAATAATTATAAGAAATTACTTCATCTTGAATGAGAAATTCCCGACAGCTTCAGATTTTGCTGATGAAAATTATTACATAATTAAGGAGGACTATAGCAACACTAATATATGAAGCTCAAAGTAAAGAAGAATAAAATATCCGACAAAACAGATGGGAGGTCAGTATTTACGCAATATCTGCACAGAAACACCTTAACACACTGGATATCTTACTGACCTCGAATAAAGAACGTAACAAGAAAAATGACTGCAATCAAATATCAGAACTACAACACTCTTTTGTTGTTTGTAATGAAAGTTAAAGTATCACGGCTTTTTCTAATTGCTGAGTTCCAAACTGTCATATTTAATCGTGTTATAAGTAAAATATCGTTTAGCACTAAAGAAAACATCGTGTACCTGTCCTTTATTGTTCATTTCGTGTTTAACATACTCTTATGTGTACCGCGGTCGGTGATAGGTCTGGTAGCTGTGGTGCTGGTGACAGACCAAGCCGCACTGAAATCTGCCGCAACCCCAAATTACACGTTTTAGTACATATGTGCTATTTGGCACAAAACGATTATTACAACTAAATTCAGGATGACTGAACTGAAAATTTCACAGAGTTTCATTGAGATCGATCTGATCCAATCGAAACAGTTTCCTTTATCAAAGTATGTGCCATGATTGTCCATGGTTGGTGCAATGCAACCAGTCAAGATAACATCGATTTCGTAGAGAGAGCAATAAGGAGTAGCAAAGACACTGTCTCCCTCCTCCATCTTGAGCACCACCGCCATTTTGTATATTCTCATCTGCTTGCAAGTATCTTGTGTGAAGCCCAAAGTTCGTGTAAGGTATAGTCGGTAACATGCCGACGAAAATAAACATAAAGAATAAAATAAAGTATTAATTGGCTTAGTAAATACAGTGAAATGGAGACGACATGCAGTTTATACAGAATTTCAGATAGATAAATGTTTAGAAATAGATACAATATATTGTATCTATTGAGAACAGAGAAATGCAATACTTTTACATTGACTTAATTCTAAGCAGCGTGTACTATAAGCCTTTTAATTTTTTAAGCATTATTAAAATGTTCAATATTATTATTATTATTATTATTATTATTATTATTATTATTATTATTACTATTATTTTATTTAACATATATACTTCTAAATGAAATTCTCTTACACATACACAGTTCCTTCTTCAACTGCTGATAAATTGCAACCAGAATTTAGGCTGCGAAGAGAAAATAAGAGGCAAGTGCACGCAAAATGGCAAGAAACTGTAAACATTTTCTACAATTATTCAAATAGATTACTAGAATTTCTATAGTCGATTTTTTACTACAATTGAGTATTTTTATTTGATTTATTTAAGGAGGCTCTTTAACATCTCTGGTCATCAAGGTCCAATTTTTTGTCGGTCCTGGTGGTGTAGTGGTAACCATACTTGCTTTCTATACCCAAGATCGCGAGTTCGATTCGGGCCAGGACCGATGGATTTTTTCGGACGTAAAACTCCTAAGTATGGCTTCCTTTGGAAGGGAAGTAAAGCCGTGGGTCCCGTGTCGTACATTTACGGCACGATAAAGAACCTCAAGTCTGAAAGAAGAGGCCTCTGAGCAAAATTTGTCGGCCGTTTCACGCCTGATTCGAGCAGGACATTTATTTTATAATGTTAGATTTTGTAGGCATGTGCTCACTCCATGAATAGAAATGCTCGAGTTCGTAGGGGTATTACCCTTGAAATAGATATAGCGTACACGAACAATGAAAATGCGGGTTGTGGCAATGTGCTTTACATTTTGATCAGAGAGCTGTATACTTCAGAGGGTAGAAGAGGTTTTACTAATAGAGAAAAAGAACAGTAGAGACTGCGGTACAGATGAGAACACCTTTTAGGATAATATAGAACAACTTTCGCCGTATATTTAACCCCAAACTCATTAATAGCGATTTATGTTCTTAAGGTTATGCAGATATAATAATTATTGATTTATATATCTGGTAAACTTAAAAAAAAATAGAGTGTATTTCACTAATCAGCACCTGGACGAATTTAAAGAAAATATTCAAACTCATTAGAACAGAACAACTGACGAGGGTAAACCGTAGTTTCTTAATAATCTTCTTATGTAATTACCACACCCGTTAGACTGTGGGCATCCCTTCCAGCCTGCACTGTAAGGAACATGAGTACATATTTCATTTTATTTGTGGTACCTAATGGTTTTTGCACCTCCATGTAATTGCTGGGAGGAAATTTTCAATTGGAAATGCACTAAATTATCGTGAAAATCCACTGTAGGGTCTTACAGCACTTTTAGGACAAATAACCTACACCATACCGTGGAATAACAAATTTTTAAATTACTGTAGTGTGTTGTTTCGGAAGACTGACTGTTAGTGGTGGTTGGTCGTCAGAAATTTCCAGAAGCAAGTCTGGTGTTTTAATCTAAATGGTGGTTGGGAGTTTCCCAACTTTTTAACTAGTCGTGGGGAACGCTAGGAAAGAAGTTGTTGTGAATATATCACCAAACTGGTAGGGCATATCGTATTGCTTTAGCCAGCATCATGCCCAGCTGAACGTAATATTATAAAATCAGCCCTGTACAGCCTGTTAACACTCACACGATGATTAACTGGAAGAATTCATGCACGTGTAATTCTATATAATGGAACACAAGAGCTATGCTTTAACAAATTACTTTTCCTATTTCTTCACGAGGTCACTAATGTAATATTTGTAAGCAAAATGTTCGCGACATTTTATTAGTGAGAGTCACCGGGTAGTTATGCAAGTGATAGTACAGGGCGAACAGAAATGATTATAGCAATTTTCTCTCTACAGCATAAATATAATTTTGAATCATAAATTAAATTGAAGATAAACTGTGAAAGTTTCAATTCTACATGCGTAAATTTTGTTTTGTAGCCATGGTAACAAAATAAACAAAATAAGACAACTCGCGGCAAAAACCTTTTTATGTCTTTGAAATTGAGAAACATAATCCAGTCCAGATTGCATATTGGCGAAGATTTGGTCTTAGCGCCCCTTCTGGTAGCAACATTTGTATATGATACAATCAGATCAAAGCGACGGGGTGTCTCTGTAAAGGACGACCGCGTGTTTCAGATGAGAATATGTAGAGTCGGAACAGTTCTAAAAAAATCTTAGGGGTGGACGACTCGAGAACTAACATTGTGGAAGGTGTTAAAAAACATCTCCAACAGAGACCCTATCGTCTCCAATTGCTAACGGTCCCTACATAAGACACCTTTTTCCCCATCGTTGGATTGGTTGTCGTGGTCCGCACGCCTTGACTTTTCTCCGTTGGCTTCCGAGGTCCTCAGATCTGATCCCCTATGAATTTTTCTTGTAGAGGTACATAAAGATCGAGTATACGTGCCACGCTACCTGCAGTCCTACCTGAGTTGAAGTGGAGGATTATCGCAGCAGTTGGATCAGTTACACGTCAGTATGGCAAGAAATGGACTACTGGCTGATGTATGCCGTGTCACAAATGGATTCCATATTGAATACTTGTAATTTGTGTTATGGTAGCTTCCACAGTTTTTCTTCCGTTACGATTCAAAATTATATTGTATACTCCAGAGAAAAAATATAAGTTTAAAACCGCTGTAATCATTTGTGTACACCGTGTACTTTATTGGCATTCTCTTTTCTTGTCTTTTATCCTTATTATCTACATCATGACATCCACCATCTGATGACTTAACACGTCTATTCTAAAGTTTTTCTCTAAGCTCCATAGCGTTAGTTGGGTTATTCTGGATGAGCTCTAATCTCTTATTTACCTTTCCTGCTTCTCAAGTAAATGCGTACAATAGAGACATGTATGAGGTCAATTGGAATACAGCGCCGGTTTTCAGATGCAGCTGCACTAATTTTACATAATTGTTAATTTCTTGGTTTTTCGTTATTAACTCCAATTTAAACTTTTTTCAGTGTTGACATACATTTATTTGTAATAGCGCGCTGCTTTGGCACGATTCTTACACCTGTATCCTCTAGCACAACCCAATCCCTTCAGGACGAAATTGACTGCACATGCGACAGTTTCATAGTGGTTGCCATATCAACGATACACGCTTGCTGTATGTTCCGAGATAGCAAGTACAGCCAAAACTGAGAATCGGACATTGGGCAGTACCTAGGGCGGGAAGAAATGTTTGCCGTTGAGTGGCTGCCCCACTTTTATATCCGGAGAGCATTGCCAACTTGCTAAATATAATTTGTTTTCAGGTTTCGTTTCGATACAACAAATTTTAAAATTTACAATTACTTATAGTGATTTAGCTACTTGTTTTGTAGTCAGTACACCTTTTGGCTTGTTAAGATATTACTTTAACTGTTGTTACATTTAACTCGGGTTATGTTGAAGCGATTGGTGTGTTCTACTGGTTTTAGGTTCGGTTTTTTACGGCGTCATTGTTGCATTTACATAAAATGACGTATGGATAGTGAATATTGCGGAAGTGAGTGAGTGTTTTACTATATTTAAATATTACTATTATACTTGCTGTAATACCTCTGTGTTGTATTTGATGTAGAAATAGTAGTCTAAAACAGTCAGTATATATAATTGTACATATCAGTATATTTTATGCTGAAACTGTGCAGCAATACTAAACATTATTTTAAAATTAAACTCCTTATATGGAGGTAGGATTGCACCATTTTATATCGCGACTGGCCACTGACCGAAAATAAGAGTATTAATATATTTTTTGTATACTTGGTTTATTTTAGCACCATTCTATTTTTTTTTTCATAGATTTACATACTATTAAAACTGAAGTCCTCTCATTGAGCTATTTCATTAATTTATCATCAAATATCCTGTCTGAAGAATTTTTCCAAAAAGTGTTAAGATAACAAGAAGTGGAGTTATATGGTAACAGGGCACCTAATGTTATCTTTGTAGGATTTCGAGTATACTGGCAAATAAGGAAGTTGTACCAGCTTAGTGCCCTTGTTTCAGAGTAATAGAATAGGTAAGTTTAATTTCTGACTCATCCTGAACTTGTATTAAGATGAACTGCACTTTTTGGATCAGTGAAGTTTTCAATTTTGTTATTCAGTATTCCATATTTGCTTAATCCATACCAGCATATAGGTCGCTGAATTGCCTTTTATTTGTATGTATAACAAAAATAGACCATTGTTATTATATTAGCTTTTCTGTTATTGTTATTCCCGGTTAGAAATTAAAATTGCTTTAGTACTGCTACGTTCCGATAAATAAAACGTACAAATGTTATCATTTCTTTACTTCCTTGCGGAAAGTGTGTCCATTTGTGTTCTTCCACATTAACATGAACACGATAGGAGAATTGAAATGTTTTCATACATTCTAAATAAAATAAAAGAAAAAGAAGTTATACACTTTTAATAATCAATTTCTGATGCATCTCTGTCAGGCCAGATTCCTTTGACTTCGTTGATAGTTATTCAGGGTGTTTAAAGATCATGCAATTGTAAAGTGAATATGCGCAAGCAAGTGGTGTGTAATTTTCCCCCTCTCTGAACTTTATCCCATACTCTCAACCCAATGGCTCCATTTCCTCTATTGAAAGATCGGACGATTAACAGTTATTGGCTAGGTGCTCAGAGTTCCGTTCCGGAAGTAATGAACCAGCAGCGCGAAGAGAAAGAACTGTTTTCTTTCCCAGGTTGATTACTCGACTTCCAGCAGGTAGTCTATTAGTTCTCTATCTCTCTCTGTTCAGAGCCACTCCATCACCTTCTAGCTCTTTTTCTTTTTTCTTTTTTTTTTCATCCACAATATCAAGGGTTTTTCGTTGTTTACTACGGGGAACCACAATGGATATTAATAAGTCATCATTGAATACGTATTAGCTAATTCTATTGTTTACGAATGTCTCCCAAATTACCTCAAGCAGCAATATATATTTTACAAAATTGAAAGTTGAAGTCAAGAAATTTCTGGAATAGATAATAAATCATGGAATATTATTTTAAGTTGTATTTCGGAAGTTGTACCCTTTATTCTATATAAGCTTCTGCTTCTGTTTGTTGTGAAGTATTTATGACCAAGGCTTTCTTTTCCCTAACACTTGAGATGTTCTTTTCTGATTATTTCATACTATCTTTAGTTCTTAAATATCTCTGCTTCTTAACACTGTTTCATTACTAATTCTGTAGTTCGGAGATTCAACTCAATTCAAGTAAAGCTGATTTTCATTGATAAAGTTTTTAAAAATTGGAATGTTTGAAGTGGATCTTGCAAGGGGCATTCAATAAGTACTTAACTTATTTTTAGCGACTATTTTATGAATAATATCTTTCAACTTTCTCACACTTACCTGACAGTTTTATTTCTTCCGACGATTAACTTTCAAAATGGATCTGTAATTAATGTACGAGGGTAGATCCATAAGTTTCCGGCCTCACCGACAAAGATCGTCTTCAAAAAACACCCTTAATCTGATGTCATACCCTATTTGTTAAGTAAATAATTGCAGCTGTAACAGTGTTCAGTTGTGCACACATAGTTGCATAAAGAAGACTATTTGTAGAAGATTGTGACATATTCAAAATGGAGTATCGACCTATTATTAAGTTCTTCACAAGAATTTTACTTTACAGCATTTTGTTACTTTGATGCAAAATATACAAGTGGTATGATTTTACCACTTTAGGTTTCTGAGAGATGAGTGCAAGTTGAGACATGTTCAGTTCCGCCTAAGTAAAATGGGAATACATGCGACCACTAATATGCTGCTCTAAAACTCTTTCGTCTCAACAAATCTTCGGCTAAGGCCTATGCTTGTTACAGGTCTATGGAAATTTTATTCTTTTCTGTAGCACAACGCGAAGATGGTTTAAAATGTATAAAGAAGGAAGGTGGTCTCGGCGCTCCAGGTTGTACTAAAACTGAAGAAAACATTACCACTGGTGCTCTGTGATCAGCACCAACAACAATGAAACATAATGATTGCTTCTGCTCTGAAGTTTATCGTCATCTCATTTTTAGATAATCAATGAATGTTTTATCAGCATGTCAAAACCTATAACTGGAAAATATTCCAGAGGAGTTCTGAAAACTCTGCATGTCCATATCACATGCTAAAGATCACATATCTATGCAGCAAGTTGGAGGCTGCACCAATATATTTATCAATAACCTCATTAAAATTTTGTATTGTCTGGCAATCAGAAGATAAATGAGAGGAATGTGCTAAGTAAACATTTTCTACTTTGCTGTTCATGCCGATACAAATAAACAATTTTGTCAGATACACGCCCATAGTTAAAAGTTCAGCGGGCGTGCAAGACAAGTCTGAGAGTGACAGCATGGATATCTCACACATGTACACTCGTACGTGTGCAGAAAACGGTTCTAGTCCCCCTCGCACTTCAGCCCGTGCTTGCCTTCTCCTGATCGTCAGACTGTAGTACCAAAGCATTACATAAACTCGAGTTTTTCTTATTATATTATTTAAATATATTTTTACTTTAACTAATTGTTTATATTTTTGCAAGGGTTGTAGTGTGCTAAGACCTTCAAGAAGATAAACTTAATGAGTTAATAATGACATAAATGAGTCTCGGAACGTAACGTTACTGCAATTTGCCTTCGAGAAAAAATTGCGGAAGATCTCTATTGACAATCCATCTCAATCCTGTGAACTGTCAAACACTTACTGCCCAAGCCCACAGTACATAATTTGTTATATTTTTTTGAAATATTAATCTTTTTATAGACGCCCCTTTCTTGGTTTCGAGAGAAGTTTATTAAACCTGCGTAAACTGCAAAATTAAACAGATTTCCTCTTTTAGTAACTAACACACCCAGTGAACAGGTAGAGTATACACTGAAAAAAATATGGGTAAGAAAAGATTTCAGATGTTTATGTTCGTGAAAGGGGTTGTTACAAGGAAGTGGCATGCGATTATATTGTCTTGATTAACTCTTGCTCTTTACCCAAAGTGTTAACAACTAACAAGCAGCTTTAAACAGGGTACTACATAAGCTATTTAAATGTTGCTAATTTTCAACTCCATTAATAGAGTTAAAATATATAATCCCAAATAGTATGAAATATCTGTTGGCATATAATTTTATCATAGGAAAAAAACAAAAACAAAGTTTTGCATGAAAATGTGCTCTCTAATCAGAAGACTACTCAAGAAATCCATTAAAAAAAGTGCTGTGCATTAACATTGTATCCACATTGCTTTGGTTCTAATAAATAAATACATAAACAGAAGTTAATGGGAAAATATATTATAATGTTTATTTGTATGATATTTCAGAAGATAATATTTCTAAAATGAAATGATGATCTAGTCGTTTCCATTTTTTTAATACAAGGGAGTGTTCTTTCAATATCAATTTCAACAACTGTATGTTGTATTGGAAAATAAATACATTAAACGCTTTATATTAGATAATAATGTTAATAACACAACCAGTATTTAAAGTTCTAGTTTTACAATATGCATATTAACACGTCTAAACTGTTACAGGATTTTAGACAAAAAATGCAGCTAAAATAAATCCAAAATTAAAAGAATTACAGGCACTTTCGCAAAGTGTTTAAATATTTTGTTGAATATTTGAAATATCAAGCAATGTCAGATTCACAATTTATTACAACATCAAACCACGTTTCGCTATTAATACTCTGTAATTAAAATCTTTACTATAGATTATTTTTAACTTCATCCTTTAATTACCTGATTTAATGTCTTGGGTATGTATATTATTAAATGATTTGTTGAATATTTGTAATATCAAGCAATGTCAGATTCACAATTTATTACAACATCAAACCACGTTTCGCTATTAATACTCTGTAATTAAAATCTTTACTATAGATTATTTTTAACTTCAACCTTTAATTACCTGATTTATATGTCTTAGGTATGTGCATATTATTATATTTAACCAATTCTTGCAAATGAATTTTATTGGTTAGTGTAAAATTGTTTTGTCAATATAATTATTTATAAACTGTTTAAACTTGTTATTAATATCATTGTGCTTGTTTTTAACTGAATATATATATATATATATATATATATATATATATATATATTGTTAGGTATAGCGGTAGAGTGGAAGAGAAGACCTGATAGTTTAAGCATTACTAGTTTAATAGAATGACGAACCTGGCTGTATCACAATTGTGATGTCCTATATATAAATACACAATAGTTGCTATTAATGATACAGAAATTAACAATGCTTGCGTAATATCTTTGTCATTCATTTCAAATTAAGGCTGCAGGAGAGAAATGTATATTTCAAAATTAAGATGAAAAACGCACAAGAGAGTTTAAATTTCCAGAGTGTTATGTTTTAATAAACTATTATTGTATATAACATTTCATGAGCGTAACATATTTTCCTTTACTTTAGAACGTAGAATATTAAATAAAATAAAAGTAATGTTTATTCACAGAATTTGTGTTGTCGTTGTGAGATACATGATTCGGTTGCTATATTACACTTTTGTACATAAACATAATTTCCTGAGAACTTCCCTTAGATCCGCAGGTTTGCCTCCATAGTGTAAAGCAAATTGTAGTTAACCTTTATTAGTTATGTCGTACATCTTGATAATATGTGTAATGAATATGATAAAAAATTGACGAACATTCGTGCTGCAGATGCCCAAAAATAAAAAAAAAAAATAATAAATAAAACATTTAAGAGCAATAACCACATTTTACAAGTGCATAGCTGTAAACGAGCTTAGTGTAAAAACAAGCTCAAAAAAAGAACATAATATTTGCTTGAGGATGAAACTTTACTTTTTTAATGTGCTGTTTACTGTCGTTTTGCATTGCCATTCTTGCCACGTTTGTGCATTGGGCGTGAATACTGTAGGTGTACATCTGTAGTTATAATGAATTGAAATAAATAAATGATGACGCAAATGAGCTCAGAGTCCTCTGAGCCTTAAAGCTATTGGCATTCGTCAACTCAGGGCAAGGAAAAACTCCAAAATTACCATATACAGACTGTTTGACATGACCGAGAATCGAATCCAAAGCCTCCGGATTAGTAGTTACAAACACTAACCCTAGATCATGGAGAGTTTATTTAACCTTTAACATATAAATACAGATTAAAAATATTACAACAATAATAATATTTCATGTACTCCAGTTAGTACAGCACTTTATAACAAAACATTTCATCATAATATAAAATTTTACTTTCTTAAGTAATCATTAATAATGCAGAGTTGCCGTTAATTAATAGAGTTATTAAAAGTTTCGCTGTTCAAGTCTTATTGGAACTCCATTTCTGGGCTTCAAAGTGATCTGCATACATAAATCCAATTCCTCGAACGGATTCTTTGGAGGGAGAATCTTGAAGTGTCTCAGTAGAGTTGCTAATGTTGTCTTAATCTCATGCATAGCAAATTTGTAACCTGTTAAAAATTAATAAACTTACAGCAAATATACACAACATAAGTACAAAGAGCAAGTAAGCAAAATATCTTGTGCTAATTTTACTGCCAATGTAATTTATACCGTTTGTATTATTTGCTTCACTACACATTTCCTTAAAACTTCCAAGCTGTAGCGGAAATACTTTAGATATTAGATAAAGAAATGAACTTAAATTTGAAAAATATGTATATTTGGTTTATTTTCCATGCATTTAATAAAATTTAGAACACATGTAAAATTACCGTTAATATAAAATTTCCTTCAACTATATGCTCGGTAGCTGTAACAAAAAAAAAAAAAATAAAATAAAATAAAAAAAAAAATAAAAAAAAAAATAAAAAAAATAAAAGAGAGAGCAATAATAAACTTTGTGAATTAAAATAAACAGATTATTTGGTTTTGCTGTTGTAGCAGAATTTATAATTGTAGCCCCCAGAGTAATTTCATATTTATATGTTTATAAATACCTTATAGATATTATTGTTTTCAGCAATGAATTCTTTAATTATGTAGATAATAATGATAGCCATGCTGATTTCTAATGATATATTTAATTATAAGTAGTATAGATAAATTAAGGTTTTTGCACTTAAGCCGAAAAATGAATGGTAAGGTAAGCTTGCAGGCTTTTATTGTTACGTATGATCAAAAGTGAAAGTGAACACCTGGGCATTTCGGCTACGTGGGTTTTTACATTTGAGCCAGTGTGGCGGCTAATTTTCCCCACCGTCAGTAGAACATACGGTACGAGCAGGCCAATCAGAAACGGATATTTTAAACCTTTGAAGCTGGTGGTACTTTGGGCTTACTTAAGTGAAACCGGAAGCATCAAGGTTAAGCATGTGGCGTACTACGTCAGGAGATGATATATAAGGAAGCGAAATCGCTCAGTTTTCATGCTAGTCACCTCGTTTGGTCAAACTTATAATTGAGCAGTGCGAGGCAGTATTCATTCAAGCAGATTCTAGTGCGTTCGAGTTCATTCAAGTCAAGCAGTCCGAAACCAGTTATTTATTCTACTTCATTCTAATCTCTCGACTAAATTCTAAGGCATAGTCGGCAACGGAGAGTTGTTATTAGGCGTGTAATTTATATGATGCAGAAACATATAAACTGCAAGATACTGAGGTTAATTCTTCAGTGATAAACCAATGGTAATCAAATGAAGTTTAAAATTCCTATCATAAAGTCGGACAACATATCAATACATATCAAAGCCTTACCGCGACGTGCGGATTAGATAATGAAGCTATTGTTTACAAGTCAGGAAAGTTAGCGGTTATAGAGGTACATAGCATGCTTGCATACCGAGTTAATTAATGATTAGTCCAAGGGTTATGGAATTCATTTCCCTAAAAGAACAATGACTTCTTTGTAAAGAGAAATTAGGTCAATAAATGCTTCGACTTATCGCATTCCTTCGTGTATTAATGTTTCAAGCATTTTATTCAAGTACCACTTCCAGTTGGTTGAAGAAGACAATTAAGACGGCGAAAACTCTGAGTATAAAGGTAGCTAATGAAAGCTAGGTCACCTACGCACACGTAGCAACAATAAATGACGAAGACCGAACACTTTCTGTCGGAAACTTCAACAACATTGTATCGATAACGCTTTCAAACTTGACGCCCAGCCCATGGAGCTATTGAACAATATCGATGATACTATGTTATGTTTCTTATTTAGAAATTTTTGCTTTATTGTATTTGACAGAATTTGAGAAGAGCAGGAAGTAGAGACAAATTAAAGGATTTCACAGAAAAAAAGGAAACGTGGAGTAAAAGTTAATTAATAGGAAATGTTAGTATACAATTAATATGAAACTAATGTAGAAAGTAAGTAAACGTTTTACACGAAAATCATTCTTATTACTCTTCTCCTTTTACCCCGAGGAGCGGGTTTTAAATGATACGTAACAAATGTTAATAAGCGAATAAATATATAACAATAAAATAACTACGTGCTCATGCAAATGTTCTAATGATTTGGAAAATTAAATAAATTACATTTAATTACAAATATTGTAAAAACAAATAATAAAATTGAAACTGTTTTACGGCTGAAAGAGAGGATTCAGGCGAAAATTTCATAATTTCGTATAATTCTCTCAGATACGTTATAAAATAACAAGTTTAGAAAACCTTTATGCCTAGATAATTAACAATGTATGATATTTGTCACATGATTTATTTTTCCTTTTCTATTCTTTTCCTCTTTCTCTTTCCTCAATATAATCTCTAGCCTATATTTGCTAATACTGTGTTCCTTCCTTATTGCCCCGTAATTTTTTAAAGAAGGAAACGTTCCAGATCTAAGTTTAGGGCACCCCCTTGGCATTTGTCTTTTTGTGAGGACAGGAAAATCTGGTAAAATCCTCGGTTAGGAAGGACGGTCTTGGCGAGATTCGAACCCCAGACGTGCCGCTCATTAGTCCGCGCCTTAACGACCTCGGCCATCCGTGGTGTTTGCCCCGCGGTGACAAATATTGATCGGTTATGTGACCTCATCTTTCTCGTGTTGTAAACCTTTTGTCTTTCCCTTCTGATCCGATTTGGTTCTGGACTATTCTTAGGCTTCATCAGACAGGATACGCCATTGGGCGGTTCGTGTTATAGTTTAATATTCTTCGCCAATGGCGTCTTCTTCTTGCGGTTACCTCAAAATTTGTTTTATGTAGCTAAATCCAATTTCCCTCAGTGACCCCGGATCAAGGTAACATTTACGAATAGTAAATAATTTCAAGTATTACAATCGCAACTGTTTTCACAGCTGAGAACTGAAATATTCAGCTGGGGAATTCTTTCTTCCCATTGCATTTTCATGAGAATCCATGACCAAAGGCAATATCAGACACTTACGTTAGCAATTACTTGTTTATCATTTAATGATAATGTATCGTAGTAGTTTAATAATATAATTTTAAATTATTAAATCACTGTTATAATTAAAATGTTGCTGCTTTCGTTAAGTGACATTTTGTCTGTTTAGGACAATTCCTGAAGGTTTGTCAACCAAATATAATGTCCTAGAATTAACGGTAAAGTTCGAAGTTAAAGTTAATCAAGAATGAGCTAGCTTGTTAAATGGCAGCAGCTTCTTTTGGAAACAGATCTCAAATCAGAATTTGCAACACATTGAAAACATAAAATATCAAAATAAGAAAATTTCTATACCTTGACTTTAAATAAGAAACCAACACCTGAGCCCTTACAGCAATAAAGTAATGAGTGTGGCAGTCCAGTATGAACTGCTTCAGGTACATTTAAGTTGTCATAAATAAGACAATCGAATTTATTTTCATAGATATTTCTTGAATGATTGTGTGTTTCTTAGCTTAAGCGCTCCACCGCTATAACTCGGATGCTGGTGTATATGTGTCAACTGGCAAGTGAGAGTTTATCTCTGCTTCCGGAGTAAGTTTTTCCCTTAGTTTACTTTACCGTGAAGAGTTGAGGAATACATAACTCTAGACGCTATCAACTCCGAACTGATTTGCGCTATCATTTATCATTCCATTCCTCGTCTTTAATTACCTTAGCAGCTGGTGAAACTATAATTGCTTACAAATATACATATACATATATATATATATATATATATATATATATATATATATTTCCAGTGTGTGTACATACCCACACAGCTCCTGGGACCAGCACTGAAAGGTACAAAAGCATAAGGGTGTCTGCTTGCACAGTTCTCCGGTAGAAATCTGTCCGGATCGAATGTCTCAGGATCAGGGAAGTACTGAGGATGACGATGTAACATGTACACGTTGACAAGAATCTCACTTCCGGCCGGAATCACGTGCTTATCTGAAACAAACGAGTTTATCAATTGTTTTGTCGGTGCAGCAGATTTAGTTAAATCGGAACGTTACACACAAAAACCACCGTTTTTTAATGGGAAAAAGGGTGAGAAAATTTAATATACTGTACTTTATACTGAAATATAACTTATATTATTTAATTTGTTATAACAACTTGGATTTCTACATTTATTAAGTTTATTTCAAAATATTTAACTCTGTTATTATCCAATTTTAAGTTCTGTTGTTCACATTTTGTCTGATTCCCTAATTAAAAACAATAAATCATATAATTAATGCATGAAAAAATGAAAATGTTTATCCCAGACATAAACATTACCTACCTTAGCGCATAATAATGCAATTTGTTACGATTATCAATGTAATAAAACTTTCGTTCTTTGGTTTTGCATGACTTAATATCGCACAGGTACAAGTTTTATTTACAAAACTTTCAGATCTTATATAAACTCATTTATTAGGGACTTATTTCATCATGTTGTCATTTGATACTTCATTTCTATGAATTTTATATGCATTAAAATTATGGATAAATAGATAATAGGACATGCACATATTAAACTCTATGGAAATTAATGTTATATTAGGTGAAACAAGGTGGATTTTGAATGAAATTAAATTTTTAAGTAAGATCTAATTTGGATAATTTCCTTAGAATTTTTCAACTACTTAATGAAAAGTTCATTTTCGCAAGCCACCGGCACACCCCACATAACACCAGCCCACCCCGTCTAGTACTTTAGACTCTGTAACGGAGCTAATGGTATGAAATGGGAGAACGAAAAATTCATGTGAAGGAAATACCCATCCCAGCATTTGCCTAAGCGAACAGGGAAAACAACGAAAAAACCCAAGGTTAGAATTACCTGATTTAATTGATCTGAACCCGAAATTTCCAGACTGTTAGTTCCAAGTATTTCCGTCTTATGCACCTCGCTCTGTTGATATTTGGAAATGCTTAAAATGCCATTCAATCAACTCACAAATGAAACACATGCCTTATTTAAACCTTACCTGTTACCAAGTCCTCTGTTAGCCGTCTTGCAAATAATGGTATAGAGGGAAGTAACCTGAGAGATTCCTTGATGACCTGCTCCAAATACTTCAATTCTTGAAGATCCTGCGTTCCAGCCTTGCGCAGAGAGGATCCAAATATTTCTCTTAATTCGTCAACTATCTTCTCCTTGAAACAAATAAAAGAAATGTGTAGAGTATTATAATGAAAAGGTCTTTCCCTCTAAAGAGGTGGGACACTCGTACACAGAACTTGCTTTACAAACACATAAGTCGAGGCAACAAGAGAATTATTCCTTTATTACACAATACCAGTATTTAAATGTGTAGTTAAGCAAATTGTAACGTCAAACTTTTACTATTACTGTAACCTGCTTTCGTTATAGGAAATGAATATCTAACAAGAAATGAAGTGACAAGAGTTATACACAGAGTGCGAGATTGCTTGGAGCGAACTACGTTTAATTATCAAGAGTAAAATAAAAATTAACTGTTTTCAAGATGCCACGGTTATGCATTATAACTAGATGTAGGAAAAAGTGGTAAAAATCAGAAATGGGACCTGCTAAGTCCAATGTTTACAAACTGAGCAGCATTTGTGATACTTTTTTCACAAAGCAAACTTTGATCAGGAGGGAGTTACAGAAGGTGTAATAGTAGCACACTTTCCCATTTCTGAAATATTACCGTTGATTGATAAAACATTACTCGCAAAAGAAAATGTGTGTTATCTCTGCTTCATGATAATTAAATATGTAAATTTTGAAATATTAAACTATATAAAACCTTCACCCATATATGCTTCATGATAATAAAGTATGTAAATGTTGGATTATTAAACTGTATAAAACCTTTACCATATTTAATGAGTTACAATAAATGAAAATTGCTGCTGCCCATTAAACTTATAATGCCACAACGCCCATAAGATGGGCGTTAAGCTTATGCAACAGTTTCTCAGAAGGAATGAATATTACTCGTCAAAATATGACAGTTATACAAATATGTGTCTGAATATAATCAAGGAAAAATTGTGGCATGCTGAAAATGCGGGATGTTAATCCGAAAATTTAATGATCGAATTGGATGAAAAGTGTTCACAGCGAAATGAATATTAGATCAATTGATCGAGGTAGGACGAACACACAGACGTGAAGGATTCCGTGAAACAACTGAACCAGAAGACAATAGATTCTTTCCACATAGCTATTGTGAACATGTACAATGTTTTTGTAATTTTAATGACCAGAAGTGTACTTTATTTTATATTCACTTTTGTTCAGACAGTAAAAACAACATTGCTCTGCTGAAACAACGAGCAATAGCTGAAATTATTTATATCTCACCGTATATTCTCAATTTTAGAATATCTTGTTTGACAAAAAGTGAACAATCTTGCTAACAATGTGGAAACTATAATTTTTAATTAGAATCTTTTTCATTTTAGCACATTTGATTTCTCATCAAGCTTATTTTCCTAACCAGTTCTGTATTATATATCACTGAGATGTATATTATGTTCATTATTTAGCATTTAGCTTTATTAATAATGCCTACACAAAGCCTCAATCACCATGATGATAAATTTGGTTATGGAACCGAACTAATGTCACCCTTAGACACAAAGACGGATGCCCTAGATTCGAGAAGGAAGAACAGGCTCATAAATATAAAAAGTCATAATACATGTGATAAATGTAGGTTTAGAACTACTAGAGACATAGTGAATACAGCAGTAAAAACACTTAAGAATTAAAATAATAAACTAATAAATCTGATTGCATAAAACCACACTCAAAGAATTATTCTAAATTACATATTTTATAAGAAGGCAAAAGGTAAAGCCCCAGCATCCAATTTGGAATTTTGTCTAATAAAACTGAACTCTAAGACTTGTTTGAAAGGATTTATATAACAAGGTAAGAATGATGTCACTTAGTCTAGTCTGCCTATAAAATCGCCGACAGTGCAATAATTTGATATGAAATGAACACAAATATCATGAGTAGGAGTTTGGTGCTTTTGTAGTCGGGTGTCTCACAGAAATGAAACGCACCTTTCATAATTTGTTACAACGAATGAAAGAGAATTTAACAATCTCATGGGAAGATCGCGAGATTGAGCGTCAGTAATGAATTTCTTTTTGTATGTGATTAAGAAACAGTTATCGAGATTTTGTACTTTGTAAACAAGATACCGTAAGTGTGAATACAAACAAGCAAAATATAAAAACAGTTATCATAGACGTAACTTACAGCACTAAAAGATGAGAATTAGTAAACAGCTATTATTTGTATATTAAAAATGCTTTGCAGTCTAGAAGTAAAAATAACAAAAAAAAATTTGCAAGAAGTAGAAAACACAATTTTATCTTGATGATCCGACAAATCAGTTATTAAATAAAAAGAAGAAACACTGTTCATTTATATTACACATAACATAAAGATTATATTACAACACAGTGAAAGAATGGTGTTACCTGTACGTCCTGATGTTTAGCCAATATCCAGCAAACGTAGCTCATTGTAACCGCAGTAGTTTCATGACCCTGCAATAATTAACTAAATATTAAATAAAGTCCTTGAGATCACCGACAGAATGCAGGAACTTTTACTATGAATCTTACCGCTGCCATGAGAGTAACAACTTCGTCTCGAAGTTCTGTTTCGGTGAAATTGGCTCCTGTTTCTACCTGATGAAGCAGGCTATCCAAAAATGACATTTTCGTCTTAAAACCTAAAAATAACAATAGTTCATCATTAAGATGCTTAATCTTAAGTTAAATCTAGGAAGAAAGGGCAAATCATCAAAATAAACTTTAGAATACTATCAAACTCTAAGAAGCAACTGAAATTTTCCACTTTAACCTTAAGCGTCTTTAAGCTTACACAGAGTTCCCCTTTTGATCACAGGAGAGAACAAAAACATTCTTCAGGCTGTTAATTAGCATATAGAAATAATTGTGAAGCACTAGTGCAGTTTATAATAATTTTCTTAACATACACTTTGGATCTTTCAGACTTCTGCTGCCTTTGGCAACACACACTGTGTTGATAAAGTAGAGTAGATGATTTACAAGTAAAATATAATACATAATATGAGTTTCGGTGATAAAAGAGCAAAATAAGTGGAATGAAGTGAGCAAGCTATCCCTACTTTTTCAGTTTTATGCAATCCGCCATGTATATTGAGCATGAAAACATCGTTCTCGTTGTATTTATGCAACTTCTGTATCTTATTGCACACTTAGCGAAATGGCTAATAATATGACAGATGTTATATAATAGTTCTTTAATGCACTGTAAACAGACAGATGACATACAAAATGCGTTCGCAAATACTTTATGTCGAGTTAATATGACTGTCCAACCCTCATGCTCCTAAATAGGTCAGTTGGAACGAGTTTGTGTTTGGTAGAAAATCCATGTGCAGTAAGGTTGGTTTTCGACCGACTTTGAGCTTTTCAATGTGCTGTAATATTCATATATTATCATCTTGGTTTAAACTAATACTATGTATAATATTGTTAATGTCGTGTTAAATCTAACTTGTTTTTCTTTTTATTTATTTTTTAAAATTTTATTATAGTTCTGTTTTTCATTATTGGTGATGAGCTACAGGTAGGTAATTGTTTAAACGCAATATAGGTACATTTGATGAAAATGGAATAAAAATTGTACACATTTGATCTACTTGTCGGTTGATGTTTTCGGACAGATGAAAAATGAAGAGGATGAGAATTTTTAATGTTTCAGTGCCAAAAAGAATGGCCAGGCTGTATGGTTGTAGAAGCCCAAAAACTAAAACAAAGGAAAGACCATGAAGATCTTCGCAATGGAAATTCCCAGGAAAAAATTCTTTATGAAGAAATGAAGCATTTGGCTACTCATTTCTGGATCAAAAACTGACAGTTCAACATCAAGCAGCCAAAGCAGAGATGGTGGTGACTACAGTGAAAATTCCTTTCATGTGTCCCAAAGGAGCTAAATGAGAAATGTCAAAGATATCGTTCATAATTTCCAATATATATATATTTTCTATTTTCTTGCCTGCAGCTCTACTAAAAAATTATCAGGATATTGATCAAGAAATCAGCAATACTTCTGAAAAATTTCTTCCAACCACTTCTAACACTTAGTTTTCGAAACTGTGACTCTATCGTTATTAATTGATGAAAATATTTCAACGGCGGTTAAGACAAACATGGCTCAAGATATACCGGAAGCAGACAACGGTGAAGAAGAGGAAGAAGAAAAACAGCAATGAAGAATTCATTCTGCACAAAATTATTCTCCTTCCTTTAAAAACACCAAGGTTTCATCTTTTGTAACTCCTGGCTACTGTTACAATTTTTTTTTCTTCGCATCGATTTCCTTGGAAGTTCAACTTGGAAGTTTGACCATGGCTACAAAAGTAAAATTGAGAAACTTGAGAAGATGTGAATGACGCAGTGACTAGAGGAGTCAAATACATTCAGGATTACAATAACTTTCTCACAAGATGAAACAGAAACTACCTGCTTTACAGTTCGTTGCCAGAGAGTAAAAATAGCCACCTGCTACTAAATCCTCTCTTAGGAAAAAATGATGTTCATTCTTAGTGCACGTATTATTTGGATTATATAGAAATTATTGTTATGAAAGTGTATTTCTCTTATTCAAATTATATGCATTACTAAAAAAACCATTCTTTCATAAATTTCTCAATTTATTTCATGATTTATATATTACATTTACGTAAATTTTATTCAAAATATTGTTAAAATTTGCTGCGGTGCATGGATGTCCACATAAATTCCTCTAAGTAGAAAAAACAAATGAGGAAGGAAAAGGTATATCGCTTTTGTATGGGATGAATCGTTAGGTGCACTATGTTCTAACTTCAAAGCATTTGAGGGTCACCAAGCAGTTGTCCGATTGAGCTGGAAATTTGCACAGGTCTTTTTGAATGGAACAAGACAAAGGTGTGGGAAATAAACTTTTATAAAGTTAACCAATAAGGGCCACGCTAATGTAAAAGTTTTGTAAAATCGGCCAAAAATCCGGAATCAGCTCTCAGTAAAGGAATTGTATGTTTTTGTGCTGTGCGGAGTATCTTGTGTTCTTTAAATCGCCTTTTCTCTGAATGTTGAGCCTTTCTCTATCTAAAATCGTCAATTAATAGTTGGCAAGTAAAGAAAATTGACTTAAAACGTAATTGCCGCTTGAAGGATGTCTTTTCTTTCAGAAAAGGAAGGGACTGTATTTACTGTATGAAGGAAAACAAAGACAAAAACTTGAATGGAAATTAAATGGAAACTAACTCTCACCTTCTCCGACGTCATTATCACCGTAACTTATTCTCTTTTTTGCTAATTCCTCCAACCTCTGTTGCTTCCGTGCTTGTATTACCGTATTGGCCATGTTGTTTATGATAGACACTCTTTTGATCTCTTGACGACCAGGAGGCGAAATTCTGAAGATTACGTTTGGGTGTAGCCATGGCTGAAATGCTCTTCTGAATACAGCATCGGAACTACTGCAACAAAACCATCAAACGAGTGGATAAATAACTATCTCATATATTTTAAAAGAAACAATTTTTTTGGGTTAACACAAATTATAATGATAAATGCAAGACCATATTTACGATGTTTTATTCGTGGACAAGTAATGGGGTAAGTGAATGAAAACGCTGTTGTTAAGCTAAATTCCAATATTGTGCTTTTAATGAACAGGCTACCAGTACAGAACCTAAGTGCCCTTTTTTAACATTTTGTCACAAAATAAACGAAAAATTTGTATATTTTTTCCAAGATAAAAAAAAAACAAAACAGGATATCACCGAAAAAGAGACAGACCTGCATTAATTAACGCTTGAGATGAGACCTGAAAGAGAGCTTACAGTTCTTCAAAAACATGGTGAAAAAATATAAAAAATAACATAATTACTGTTACTACACCCTACTACTGTCACCATTGACGGGAAGGTTAGTTTGTATATGAAGAAATACATGCTCTTAGCACCGAATATCTGGAATGTGTTGCTCGGGGAAATAGGTGATTTCCCACTCGAATACCCTTTGGCAACGAAAGTGAGAAAAAGATAAATAGATTTATGGAGCACATATCAGAATTAGGAGCAAGTGCACGATGGTAATATAGTACGTTGCTCTTGGAGGAAACAGAAACGAAGGAAGTTCGATCTAACAGAATGAAAACACATAGGGTACAGTTTGGAGAAGCATCGAGTGATATTACAAAATTAACACCGTATAGCCAGGAATTATTTGCAGCGGTTAACAATACGCCGAATATTAAAGTAGAAATATAAAGGGTAGATTGCAGGCAAGATGTGGCTTTGGGAAAGATGTCTAGAACTTTGAAAATTTCAAAATTGCAGTACAAGTGGCATAGACAAAGAAAATTATTGTATGTCTCATACAACGGTATTTCAATGAATATAAGACCTAAAGAAATGTACATACATACATACACTTTAAAGGGAAAATAAAGTAACTCGTTAAGAACAATAAAGTTCTAATAAAATGAACTAGAGTAGCAGAAATGAATAAATAAAATTAAGTGATAAATAACACAATAATTCGAACTGCTTTTATTCTTCTTCAAAGGCAAACGAGAAGTTAAAGTGATAAAAGTAAATATTAAGTCTCGAAGGTAACGCAATGCATGGGAATAGATAAAAAATCTACAAGGGTAAGAATGTGTGATATAATAATAATAATAATAATAATAATAATAATAATAATAATAATAACAATAGAGTAAATAAGGAAATGTTGACATATAAGATTTAAACCTGCAGTGTATATTCTTTATGCAATTATATTGCTGCTATGTCTCTATCCTTAAGATAACCCTCAGGAGCACGGTCCCTAACCCATCATAAAGTGTTATATTAAAAGACATCAGCAAAATTCTTGCAGTGGACAGGGCATGCTGGACAACCGGTAAGGAAAGCTGTAAGATTTTTTCATACAAAGCGTATAGTCTGTAGATATTTAAACCAGTATAACATGTTTTAAAAAGGTTACATTATATCACGTATACAACATTCTTAAGAGCACAGTTAGTATATGAAATAATCTTAAATTCTGTAATAAATTGGAGCTGTAGAACGTTTGACATGGGGTAATTAACGCTCAGGTTCTGCTTTAGAGCGTTGGTATGGATATGAAGCTGCGACCGGACGGGTAATTTGGATGGAAACAGGAAGCGGCAAAATATATCAGTTTGTAATTGTATTCTGTAGTCTACAATACACCATAATAATTAAACCAGTTTTCCTCTGTGATAAGGTTAATATACTACGTACATCCAGTCGGTCCTGGTGGTGTAGTGGTAACCATACTTGCTTTCTAAACCCAAGGTCGCGGGTTCAAACCCGGCCATGATCGATGGATTTTTTCGGGCGTAAAAATCCTAAGTATGGATTCCTTCGGAAGGGAAGTAAAGCCGTGGGTCCCGTGTCGTACATTTGCGGCACGAAAAAGAACTCAAGCATGAAAGAAGAGACCTCTTAGCAAAATTTGTCGGCCGTTACACGCCCTGAATAGAATGGGACGCTGATGACCTGAGATGTTAAAGAGCGTCCTTAAATAAACACACCATACGCTCATCCATACATTTACATTTATTTTCATTTATTTTTTGTACATCATTTCTGACTTTCCAATAATTCTTCATTCTGTTACTCGTTTTTTCTGTCTTCCGTCCAGTTCTAACAAGTAACTTCATGAAACAGCCTATTTCAAGAAATTAATGTTTTGATATATCCTTGTAAATATATTTAATAATGAGTTTTTATGTTAAAATCAAGAATACTTAATGAAAGCATATATTATCAATACTACACACAAGATAGTAAAGAAGTGCTTTATGAATGTGTAACAAATTAATGCTTTCCCTAAAATATTGATATAATTAACACTATTCTGTGACTAAAAAAATATAAATCTCTTCTTACAGAAACATGACCAGACTTATAACTCAGTAGAAGAATCTATAACTAATTAATTACTTTTATAACATATTAACTAGGCTTTTCAAAATTTATTACATACATTTTGACTAAATACTGAATATGTTAAATATTTTAATATCTAAAAATAAGTTTTTTCTATGAATCAGTTCTTTATAAAGCATTTATCGCATTATAAGTATTGACGAATATTTAATGTTCTACAATATGTGCTGTAAAATGATTTATATTATTGGTTTTAATATGCAATATACAATTTCAGTAATTTACATTAACCATGTAATAGTAAAGTTGAATGCACTTCTATACATAAATCATTAGAATGGGATTTAATATTATGTTATATTTTCAATGTATGTACTAGTGTTTTATATAACGGATATATTGCTTCAATTGAATGTAGTGTAAATACCTTTCACTTTCAATATTTGCCATAGTTTTTCTCTTATTACCTTATCGAATGCTCTCTCATAGTTTATAAATATTTTATGATTTCCGAATTTAATGTTAAGAGAGAGAGAGAAATCGCCTACATATGATACAATGGAAAGCATGTTTCAAGCTCTAGTAATGAAAATAAGTCATGGGCTGGAACAAACATAATTTTAAAGGACGCCATCAGTTTGCTTGAATAGACTTAAAATAGCTCGTGTAATTAGAATAAAGATAACTATACATAACTGCAGCTTATTTCCTTTCTCCTCTTTGCTTTTTTAAGCGACAGTCTGTACACTTTTCTTACATAACCAAATGCAGTTATATAAAGAAATGTACTACGATAAAGGAGCTGGATTTCTACATTTTTTATTGCCACTTATTTTCTATCCTGACACAGTTGTAATTAAATTATATTAACACGTACTGAATGCATTTCAAAATGTTAAATAATGTTAAAACATGTTGTGACAATGTTTCAAAATATACTCTAAATATTAAATATATCTCGTATTTAATGTTACTCCTTATATTAACAATTTGTAATTTCCATGTCCGCATATTCGGAATATTCGAGTTTTTCATTTTTGAATCCAGCAACTCTTTGTATACTTTAACCCATACATATTATGCTAAAATAAATTATACTTACACCTGAACAGGTTTATTATTAAGTGGAAAATTGCAAGTTAGGTGATCCTCATAGACGTACAGCATAGAAAGGGGAGGAAAGGCCTTTTGATTCTTTTTGTCTATTAGGATATTTTGACATTTATACGGCTGTGATATTTATAAGTCTTTAGCCAAACATTTACTTCATTCTATAAAATCACCAAATATCAGCTTTAGCGAGTACATTATACATTAATACGTACACTTGCTGCGTTGTTTTGTTCATATCAGTTACATGTTATTATCAACAAGAAATAGAGATGTTCAGTTAAAATAAGTTCTATAAAGGTAAATATATCGGACATGACTAAATTCTCCATACTAACTCGTTTATGGCCTTGCAGTACTCGGAGTGTTCATCCAACATGGTGTTCATCTTAACTCCCATGGCAGCCTCTGAAAAAATGTATAAACGCAGTTAGTTTTACAGCTGATAAGGAAGAAAAATAAACAATAGACAAGGATAATTAAAATATTGAAAGAAGGAAGAAATGAGCTACAACTTCATAAGAAAATCAATTCTGTTCCTGATAACGATAAAGTGTGTAAATCTGAGATTAACGTTAAAGTGGCTGTTTTGCACAGCCAACAACACTGAATATTGACACACAGATAATTAATAAAGCTTTTCTTGTAAGTGATCAAAGATGCAAGAAGATAAACCAATGCACTTGAGAGAGAAAATAAAAATGAATTGGTATGTATTATTTCGCAAGAAATTCGGAAGATAGAAAAATAAAAAAAAAAAAAACAAAATTACCTCTTTAGTGGTAAACTATGATAACTATATAGAAAAAATGTGATGTTGTTATAAGTGTCCAGTTTAATGCAGATAAAGGAAAAAGAATCGAAAAATGATGCTCAGATACTTTTTATATTTATTGTAGTTGCTATTTGAAAGGTTTCTTCACCTAATAATCGATGATACAGAAGTATAATATTTATTATAATGCTAAATTCACAGTAGGAAATAATTGTAAACCTTTGCCTTGTTAAACTCTGGCAACATAAAGAAAATATGATATATTTACCGACTTTTGCGATAAGTTGTTCGTATTTACTGGTAAGTATGGCAATTTTTTACTGTACTGTGGTAAATGTTGGTAAAATACATGATTAAGTCAGTTTTTACCTTACAATATTGCATTACTGAAAGCACCAGTGTTCACATACACGTTTTTGCAGGCAGTAGTAGCAAATATTATTAACACACTTTGAATTTAACCTTAAAGGTATGGTAATATCATATCCTATTCAAAGTTAATGTTGTTCAAATCCAGTGGAAAAATCAAGAAAAACTTTTTCAAATAAATTAAAAGCTCATGGGAAGATACTGAACACAGTTTCACACCTTTAATCGAGAATCATGTTTTATTTCTCATTCATTTAAATTTCTAAAGAAATAGGCAAAATACAACCCTGAATTGATAAGTATAGCAATTTCTTACACACTGAGAAGCACAAGAAATTATTGATATAAAAACCCATTACGCAAATGCACAAATAACTAAATGTTTATAAATAATGTTCTGGTCAGCTTATCTTGTGCAAATATAATTCATAGTCTAGCTTAGCGATGCAATGTTTATACTAAAAAGCTCGATAGTATATTCCTTCAGTTTATCAAAGTCGAATGATAATCATTAAAACTTCCTCAAAATGTGGTAAACTAAATATTTCCAACATTTCCCTGCCTGCTCTCACAATGTTCACATTTACCGGCATATGTTCATAATATCACGTTACCTTCTAACAAAATGCTACTACTTCTGTGTATATTTTTTGATGGTTTGTGAATACTTACCACTTATGACATCTAGAGCGAAAAGGTTTATTATTTGCGATATATCAAAACTTGAACCGTCCTGATACTGTGAAAGTTTCTTTACGAGTATGTCCAGATTCGAATTATAGATATCAGCAAACTTTGTTAGGTGCTGACCACACAGTGTAGGCGCTATGATCTTCCGATGTACCTTCCACCTTTCACCTGAGGAAAACAGAAAGAAGAAAAAACATTTTGCCCTTGAATTTTTACTTTAGAATAATTTGTATTTTTATGAGGTTCTCTATTTAGTAAACTTATGGATAAAAATAATTATTCTATTTTTAAAATTTTACCCTCTAATCTTTTAGATGTTGCTACAAGAGCTTTTAATTAAACATTTACGAGTAAAAAAATACTGATATATTACGTTTATGTTAATTTTCTACTAGAAATTGCTCTAAATTTAAATTTTAAAGTGAAAGTATATTCCAAAATTATGTATAATTAATGCCATTTCTGAGCTAAATATAAACATCTCTTGAAGAAATAGAATCAAAGATAAAGAAGTGGAAGAATTTAAAACAAGATGTCACCACCTTCATGTCTTGGAAATCTCCATTGATCAGTCGCTTACGTAATTCTTTCAGGAAAGGAATAATTAGTGAAAATTGTAACTTTGCTTAGTAAATTTACCTGGTGAGGTTTTCTAAAGGAACTCCCGTCAGTCTGACATTTTCTGATAATTTTAAATGGCAATGTTGGTGAACGCTCGTTTAACTAATATTTACTACAAAAAGTATTAAGTTTAGAGGTGCATTCTTTTGCATTCCTGCGGCGGAGAAATTCCGTTTTCACTTGTGCACGTTTTTCTTTCGTCGTGATCTCCATTCCTGACCACTGTCGTTCACCAACTGAATTTCGGGAAGTGCTGAGACGCGCAACTCTGCTCACGCACACTATCTGGTGGCTTCATTCAAAAGTACCTCTCACATACTTTAATTCGCATATCTTAGATTTGTAGTATAATAACTTGTTCCTGAACAAAACATAGTTTCTGTGAAGCGTATACATGAATCACTGAGCATGGTTTGCATAATGCACTATTTTACAACCATTCTAAACATTTTCTGAAATGAATAATGGCACCGCCATGGGTGGCCGAGGTCGTTAAGGCATGGACTCGTGAGCGGGAGGTCTGCGGTTCGAATCCCGCCAGGACCGTCGTCCCTGACTGGGGTTTTTTCCAGGTTTTCCTCAGTCTTCATAACTGGCAAATGCCGGGGAGGTACCTAAACTTAGGCCTGGAACGCTTCCTTCCTTAAAAAAAAATATCCTTTCCCAATTTATCATTTCATATCATGTATCATCAGTGTCCACCGCCTGTGGAGCCTCAGTAGTAAAAACGGGCGTTAAACACTACTCAAAAAAAAATGAATAATGGCCGAAAAAGAAATGTGGGTTCATCACATCGAACCAGAAAGCAAAATTGCCAGAGTATGGAATGGAAATGCCCGGAATCACCGTCAAAATTAAGTAAGAACTCAAAGCTCTGCATAAAAAATTATGTTAACGCTGCTTTGAGACTGAATGGGCACAATACTGAAATTTATATGAAAAGGTGATCAATAATAAACATTGCCAGTTAGAATGAAATTCTTGACAACATGTAAAAAATATCAAAATTTGAGTCAAGCGCTGAGGTAAATAGTCGAAAGGTGTTTTGTTGCTACACGACTATGTATGCCCATATACAGCTGTCAATCCTGCGCAAACACTTAGGAAAGTGGATTGTAGATATTGGAGTATCCTGCATTTCGCTTCCTTTGTCATCTTTACAATGACGTTAGAGATCGTCGATTCTCCAAAGACATGTACAAGAAGTGATGGTAAACTTTTTGTAAAGGATATGCGCATTTTGCAATGAAACATGCAGCGTATGCTACAAAATTATACATAGTATACTCTTTATTCGTGTTCTTATGTGTCATAAAATTTAATAGCGTAATTATTGAGCCGAAATTGCAGGTCACTTCAGTCAACGGCATGACACCCATTTAGAAAAACTGAGGGCTGCTTCTGTCTGTCGGACCTTTTCATATTGGAAAACCTACAATCAAATTATTAATAATGATGTAATTAGATAATGCACTTCTAATAGTTCCATTAGATCTTTGAGGGCGGTATATGAGAAACCAACTTGTTGTTTAAAGTAGTGTCATATCTTTTGATTTTAGGTGAAATGAAAAACAAATAAAAATATCAACATGTCCTTACCAAATATTCATTCAGGTTGTTGACAAACAGAGTGTATTATAACCAAGGCAGGGTATGCATTCATTCTAAACCCTCAATAGGTTTCAAATAGTGTTGGAAGACGTCATTATTGTTTATCGCAGAGTTAAATTTACTTTAGTGGCACCCCACCCAACACAACTTCAATAATTCATGTTGAATGGTAGGCACAAACTGATAAAATTTAATATGAGAAAATATGCAATAAAAAGAATGCAATATAAATACATGTCGTGCAAAAATATAAATAGAGAACATCTAAAGGCTCTGAGTTTTCGTTAGCATGGGATACTACAGTTAAAAGCAACTGTGTAATGAGCTAAAGAGAAAAGAAAACTCTTAATTGATTTATAAGTAAATTGCAACATTTTACCAAATAGACTTCCATACTATAGAGAGAGCGTTGCGGAAAACACATTACATGGCCTATACAAATAGACGTGAGGATATAGACATCCAATTGAAATGAGTGGGAGGAGCTAACTTGAGTAGAGCAAGTGCAGATTGAAGCACACTCTGATATAACATGAAGAGAGAGGCAAGAAATTACCTCACCGGTGAGCTCATATTTACGGTACTATTTGCTTGGCCTGTACACCTTTAAGACCAAGCGTATAATGATACAAAACATTATCTAATAGGCCGTGAAAACTGAACCAACAGAGAGCAGTAGAAGGAAGAGGTGAACGTCAACGTGTTCTTCTCTAATTGTTGCATCATAGGCTTTTGTGCAAAAAAATAAGAGCATGAAATGATTTTATTCTGTATATAAATCAGCAACAGACACGAATATCTGCAGGTCGACAGTTAGCAGTTTGTAATATAATTATACATACCTGAACTTGTAACCAGACCTTGTCCAAAAGTAGGCTCAAAAAATCTGTAGAAGGAAGCCTTGGTTATGTGTTTCGTGTTGTTAAGGAGAATCTGTAAATCACAAGAACAGAAGAATATTTACAGACATTTCTGTTATTGAATCAGACTCTAGAATACAAAGTTTTTAGAACAGCGAATACATAAGATTGAATAATAGTTACGGCTGATTCTAAAATTAATAACAACATTTGACTTAACTTTAATTATGCAATGTTATACCCTGATTTAATTGTTTTATCGCTATTTATTGTCGTATGTGCTGATACAACGCGAGTTTTCAGTGTTAAGAGAAGATAATATGAACACAGTTATTATATCATTCACTGCCAAATAGTAGTTAATATCAACATCCTTTTAAGTTAGTTCTTTTTATTTAATATCCGTTTCAGTTACTTTTACAATGGCGGACTCGGTACCTAACTGTCAACGTCACAAGTCTGTACATTTTCTGAGGAATCAGTAAGTACTTCATTGAAGGAAATATCTTGATAAGGTTCGTCGTCGCTTTTGCGCATTAAACAACTGGCAAATATTTCATTTGTATTTTCTAAAACATTGTACTTTATATATAGTATATATTTAGATTCTAATGGCTCACATAAGTACATTAGGAGTGCTAAAAGCTTTATTTTAATTTAATAACTGAGCTCTTACAAAAGTTCTCACATAATTGTTTTATAATAATTAATATCTAAATCAATATACTTCAATAAACTTAATTGTAAAGTTTCACTGAAAAAGGATAGTTCAAAGATTAATTTTTATAATAAAATTGATATGTGCTACATATGCTGCATATGCTACAAACAACACTCAGAATAAATATTTAAAAGTGAACGTGCCTTGTATTAGAATGCAAGCAGCACAAGGTTAAATAAAAAAAAACACATGGTAGAAAACGAGTTTGCAGATGGCCGATTGACCTTGAGATAAGATTCATTTTCTCGTGAGACTGAAGACAAAGGCCTGTAATTCCTGAATACAATATTATATATACACACTTATATAATTAAAACAAGTTTACGAGCTCTGTTCAAAAAAACCCGGAACATTCGTAATTTCGCGCCAATTTAGTGTTGAAGCGAAATGTGTTTGGCATCCCTGCACACGCCGGTGTTTAATGCGTATCTGCCGGAAGTTTCATTATTGTATGTATGTTAATTACTGTTCAGTGCTGTAATGAGTAGAACGTTGTGTTATCATAAAATTTTCATGTGCAAATTGATGGCAGTGTGACTAACAGTTACGTAAGTGATTATTAAATTAAATTATAGGCAATATTAAAAAATTTAATCTGTAAATAAGGCCAAACCCCCGGTAATTATTCAGTGCGTATGCATAAATCATTCTTGAAATGAATTCTTGATATTTCACTGAACTTTTGCTCCCTTGCTCTACAGTCCTACTAAAGCAAAGTTGCCAACTTAAGCATTTTAATGGCAGTTATACTAATCTGGTATGGAAATGATCTTTCATTTAGCTTGTGTTCCCCTTCTAAACTCAAAAGTGTAAATCATCTATCAATAGATCAGAGATAACATACCCTCACCACATATGTCAGGAAAGAGACGAATGGAACTTGATAAATGCGACCAAAATAAGTTGGAATATGAATTCGTTTTCAGCAGAACGTGGTTTAATTTTTTCCCCCACTGCTGTGACAAAGGATTCGCTCTATGTAGTCGCTACTTTGCATCATTTATAAGCTGCATTGCTAATGGTAGAGTTTCATCTACTTGGCGGAGGAATAGAGTGACGTTCATACCAAACCTGGATTCTCCGGTTACACTGAAACGTATCTATTGGGTAAATTCATCAAGACGCATTTCATAATGTGGTACTAACCTAAAATACTGATATTTAAGGAACTTGTTATTGAAGCATATCCTGACGTGGAAAGTGGATTTGACGATACTGCTTGTATTGTAGTTTTAAATGCCCTTCAGGAGCATTAAAGGTCTCCCATCATGTTGGTGAATACAGTTTATGTTGGGGAAAGAAATGAACTTCTTTTGGGAAATGTTAAGGATTTACACGGCTAGGGGCTGTTCGCAAGGCGAGAGTTCTTTCTCTCTTATTTGGGAAACGTGATTCTGGACGCTGTGGAGAGAACTCAATTGTCTTTGTACACGATATTGCTATTATCGTCAGAGGGAAATTTCTTAGTACCTTTTCAGAGGCAATTCTGTACTTAGAAAGATGGAAACCTAGGTGACGAGGCTAAACCCTCTGTAAATCTAACGTAATTGTTAATGGTATATTTCGCCAGATTAAGGAATATGGAAAACCTAAGAAAAATATCCGTATTTACTGGAGGGTTACCTTATTCGTTGCAAGTAGAACATCTTGGGCTTATTTTGAACAAGAGTACAAGAAAGGAAGCATAATTTTTTTAATGGCTAAGCCTATCTGATTTTTCGGACCTGCACGGAGTCTAAAATCTGATATTGTTTATGAATATACACCACCATATTTAGAATTTTAACCATTTATGGCGCTCTTATGTGATGGCCGAGAAAAATGAAATAAAAACTGAACTTAGCAAGCTGCAAAGTGTTTTACATTGCAACGAGAAGGTCATTTAGTGCACTTCCTATTGCAGTTATAGAAATGTTAATAAGATCCACCTCGTTACCAAGTTGGGTTAAGAGATCTTAATAAGATCCACCTCGTTACCAAGTTGGGTTAGATGTCTAACATGATTTGCCCAAAGTTGGACATCTACATAATCACAAACTCCCTTGATAAGAGACATTTTGCAGATACTCAATATATGCTTTGGAACATACGGGAGTTTGTTTGAGAAAAAAATTTACTGCTGCTGTCTAGATCCAGTGAATGGGGGGGGGGGGGCAAGTGAAAATTGGTTAAATCTGGTACACTGATGGTTACAAAAGTAAGTCAGGAAGTGGTGCTGGACTATACGGGAACAGCATGAAGCTTTCGTTCACCCAGGACAGTGTTTCAAGCTCAGATATTTGTACTTAGGGAGAGCATTGGGATGGACTACTACTCTTAAAAATCTGGAGGTTTCTTGTCCAAGTAAGAGCTTGTCTTGAAACGCCTTTAGTCCCTCATGACATGGGCGAACGTAACACGGTTGGCTTTAATTGGTGAGGACATGTAGGGATTCAAGGTCCCTAAAGATAAGACAAGACAGGAATTGAGACTGGTGCTGAAATTTCTTTAAAACCTGTCAAGGAACTGGGTACTGAGAGAGCATCTTCATGTAGATCAGACATTCTAAAGCTGTCATACAAGAACCTGATAAAGGCAGGTCCCATGAACTGCTAAAAATGACGAGAAAGAAGATCTTATGTGGATAGGATTTTACACAACCCTGAGCCCTTAAAAGATAATGAACTAAATAGGACACTTCATCAACACCACTTGAATGAGGTGTAAGCAGGGAGATAGACTGTTATTATAGTTGGATGCTCTCACCCGCAAAAGGAACCCCATCATTGGAACTGTCAACCATCCTAATAATAATTTAATTCGGTTCGCAGTTTAGGGCAGTTTAGTGCCCTCCCCCTTAACTTTAACTCAACTCAACTCTCACAAAATTATTATTATTATTATTTTTTTATTTTTACTTGTCTTACGTATCAAACAGTCTTGGTAGCTTTTGTTGAGGGAAATCTGCAAATGAGGTTAACCGCATTGGAGCTCGAGATCTGCATAAATCACTATACATATAAAATAACAATTTATTACAAATTTATCACTTAGCTTTGTATGACATTTAATGTTTGTAATTAACTGCATTTTAGACAACGCTGTGTTAACAAATTGGATATTTTCTTCACTAAATTTTTATTACTCCGCTTTAACGGCGTCTCTTAGCTAGCGTTCCTTAAAATTGCACTTTACGATAATATTTTAAGAAATAATAACAATGAAGATGACAGGAATTATTAATGGGTAAAGTGTTTATGGGATAGAAGCAACAGAAACATGCTAAGAAAACAAGAAGTACTTCTTCGAAACAGCCTTTCCAATGACAAAAAACCAAAAAAGTGCAATAGTAGTGTACATTGGTGAGATTATAACTATTAGAAATGTTAACAAAACGTAATGTATTTCTATATTGATTGTATGTAAGAGGATATAACGAGAAAACACATAATTTTGCAAAGAGGAAAACATAATAATAATTTACAATAGTATAGTGTAGGAAAAATTATGAAAAATTTATAAAATTAAAATTATGAAAATATAATATAAACAACGAGTAATTATTATTAAATTATACAGTGATATGACGTTATTTAATAATGTAAAAGTATTTCACAGCTCTATGTATGAACTCTTGTAGGAACTAAAACTATATAAAGAACAGGAATTCAATATTCTCCATTTTATTATACAAAGTTACACATGTTCGTATGCAGTATTTTCTTAGGTGCGCCAACAGAAGACTTTTTGAAAACTAATTTTGGTGTTTTCAAGGAATTCTATTAATTACGCAGAGATTTAATATGTTTACAGTTTTTATGCATTAAGTATACTTTATTAAATTAATTAAAATGAAAGAAAATATTTAAAAAAATTGTTTTTTAGTCATCCTATTACTAATTTAAGAAGAGTTGTACATATTTACTCAGCTTACCTCAGTGTAAGTTGGATCTGAGAAAACGACAACCAGCTTGGGTCCAACCCAAAGACGAAAAATAGGTCCATACTTTTTAGTAGTTTCAATAGCATAGTTAAAAAGGCCTTTAAGAAAGAGAGAGGAAATTTTGTATTAAACAAATAATCTTGCACAATTCAATAGGAAAAACCCAATATTCCGCAAATACATTTGCGCTGTTGTACAATACATAATTAAACGTTATGGTAATAATCAATGTGTTATGTATTTATTTAAAGTACTAGTACGTAATTTTTTAAATTATGATAATTATAAACTATTATGAAGAAATACCATGTTATAAAATTTTTAAAGCGTACAAGAAATAATTACTCCTGAAAATTCTCCTTTGGAAATGGAAATAAAAAATAAATAAATAATCATCTAATCTGTAGATAAGATGAATTGCGTTTCAATATTTAATGTAAATTAACTTGTAACGATTTATAATATATCTGAATATTTAAATGTATATTACAGTGTCAATATTTTCTTAATATAAAGATATTAAGACAAGTACAATAGTAGTGCAAAACAATAGTATGATATTTTAACATTTAAATGTGTGTTCGAGGAAAGAAACACAAATTGAATTGAAACAATAAACTCTGACACAGAAATGAAACAGCTATTACTGTTAATTAGTATAAGACATGTACAGAATAATTTAATAACTATTTTATATTTCAATTTATGAAATATTAACATCCATCTGATATTTGAATTTTATGTTGAAAAACAAGGTAATAAATTACATTGTACATTTTACACCACATTTTTATCTTAGAGAGAAAACAATGAACTATTATCAGAATGCCAATGTGCACACATATTTCTACATAGGTTTAGTGCCTGCTTTTTACATAATAAATTTACTCACTTCTGGCAGATGTACCAAACTCCAAAGCGTTGCCAACAAATGGTAGAGGTTTTGGTCCAGGAATTTTGTTTCCATGTTCTCTTAGATATGCTGTACGCGAAAGATATTCTTTCCTCAGGAGATATAAAGCAATACAGATAACAAACAGTGCATAAACAAACATTTCCCTGCAACACAACGTGAAAGTTCTTAATTAATGATACATGTTTTTACTGTATATCTATATGTGTACATTGAGTTGTGTTCCTTCTTGGTATTTTTTTTTTACTTGGGTTCATTTAGGAGCTGCTGTAATAATTATGATAAAAAAAGTAGCTCTGTGTTAAGGTAGACCAATTGGGTAAAATTCTTTCTGATAATCTGTTTATTCCCTCATGCATAATCGACAACAAATTATTCCTTTGTCCTCGCCAATCAGAGAGTAAAGCCGTTAATCTGTTCAGATTCTGGATAAGCGAACCAAACATTAAGTTAGGCGTTTCGAGCAGGTAACTAAACATTTCTAGATAACACTCTAAAATTATGTTGACAAATTATAATAATATTATTTATCAGTTATTCTCTGAAGATATTAGAAAAAGAGAACTTTATTAATATAAAGTCAGAAATAATTCTTCTTGAAATAAGATAAAACTATTTTTATGCAAAACACTACTTTACGAAACGTATTCCTAGGAAGGAATGTTTTTCAAAATATTCTTTATGAATTCTTTCTCTAGCTGTTTATAATTTCGGAAGTTGATTGTATTTCGTAATAAACTTGAAGGAATAAAACATGCCAAAAAACTTCCTCTGAATGTTTTATTTTCTAAAACTAGAATTTCAGTGGTAAAAGTACTGTATTGCTCAAAATATTTTCTTCAGAAACGAAGTCTATGGTGAATTATCTAAGAGTAAACGGTAACCTTAAACTATACAGCCTAAAACGTTAAAAATATAATCACAGATACCTCGGACACGAAAGAAGCTTTTGATGCGCTGTTTTCACCGTAATGAAGTTCATACAAAATGAGACCAGAATGCTAATGCTATGGTATAGTAGTTTTGAGAAATGGGGTTCGGGATTTCAGCTCCATTTTAGAAACTTCGCATGATCATTAGAGCATTGCATTACCCCGATTGTTAGCCAAAAACAGTATATGTCATTTCGCTGTATGTCTACAATTTAGGTAAATTATCAACAGTATCATGAAGTTTGTTCTGAATATCTCTCAGCGTACACAATTAAACAAAACACGGCATTCTTTCTACATACTGTGAACTAGGATCGTGTCTCTTATTTCACCATTAAAAAGGACACCATCTGCTCAAGCACGTCCTACTTCTGCGATGTATCACGACAGGGACATCTCACTGTATTCCGAGTAAAGGAAACAAAATTTAAAAACAAGCGTATACAGAGAGTCGCGGTAGTTGAGAATATGCGGTACATTTCCAGAACTAGGCAGTTAAGTGAAACAGAAACTATTTAAAATCTTCATGTGACTAGAACTGGAATTTTAAAGTCATCGAGGATAAATTTCAACAAACTGTTTATAATTCCCCTAAATTGCGGATAAAATGCGAACAGACATTAACTTTTTACTAAACAATAAGGGAATGTGGTTTTAGTAATTCTCTAAAAAGAGTAAGAGTTCTATGTGTAACCATATCCCTTAAACTACTTGGCGTATAGTCGTGCAAAAAAGAATATTTATATTCTGATTTGCTCTAGTTCTATATACTTGAAGTTTTGTGCATTTTTTGCTTGAAAAAATGTCTGTACACTTTCTAATAATTCTTGAAATCGTTGCATCAATTATATTAAAACTTCTTTCGGTGAAAGCAGAGCATCAATTGCACTTAAGAAAAATATGCGATGACGGTTTTAAGTGATTCGCTCTGTGTCGATTAAGCAATTCTCCTGCTAGTTAAAAATGTTTTTTTCTTTTTTTGTGTTTGTATACTTCACCTTGCATATTTTTAAGATGAAACAATTCACAAATCATACATTCTTTAGGTTATTAAAGTGTGTTTCATTTTTGCATATACTGAGATAAGTGCTAACGCCAGCTAATATTCTATACATGCATATGTACTTTTACAGTTAACTGCCTATTTAGCGAATGAATTTGAAACATATTCATATATTAAAATTATTTACAATTTATTTATATATTGTACTAAATTGTAATAATGCAATTAATCAGTAAAAATGTAAAGATATGCAACTAACCTTAGTGAGGTTACTTCAGATAAAATCTGGGAGTCTTTCAATTGAAGTGAATCAACTCTAGTAGCTTTGTATTCCTGTAACTTTCCTGGGTTCAAATTTTAGTAAAATTTCAGAAATGGTACTCACATCATTCAGTTTCGTAGATAAATGAATAGCAATTAGGAAAATTCGGCTATATAAGCTTGAAGACACATACACATACAACTACCGGATATAAAGCATCTCGTTTGGATACCCGTGGCGGCCTTTGCCCGTCAGGTGTGTAATTTTCACTGAGAAGATAGCAAAGGCAGTAGTTATCCTTGATATTTATTATGCATAAAAGAAACATAACCCTAAAAAGCAACTGGTTTCCTATACAGGGTGTGGCAAATGATTTGAAATATTTATAACTTTTATTTAGTTAAATTATATCAATAACTTTTATAATCTGACCCAGGCCATTAAGTTCAAATCAAAATTGGCGACACTCGCTTCCTCTTAATAAACATAGACGACTATGACGAAGATTTTACGGCGCTGTGCCGATTTTTATTTGGAAACTTTAAATTCTCTTATCGTTTAGATTAATCGATGGACTTTTTTACTTAAAATATTTTGAATTTTACTCAGTTTCTAGCAAAACTCTGGTTTTTGCTATTCAAATGAGTTCCAAAGGAGTTACTTAATTTTAATTAAATACAAACGATATAGTCGGTAATAAGAGGCGACTATAAATATAACCTAATTTATCTGACAAAGTCAAGAATATGTTTCAAAGAATATTAGTTTGAATTTCCATTGAGATATTTCTTGATCGCCTTATGTTTTCCTTTCCACAAATTTTCGGTTCTGCTATTTCATTACATTGGTTCTGTTACACGGTCGATACTAGCGAGGTGACATGTTGCTGGTGGGGTATGAAAGTAGTTTACTCTTTTAGAAGATTTCGGCTCGTCTTCTGATAGGCACGAATTTCTTCGAAGTGGACTCAGTCGATGTTGCAGTGTATCACGGAGCAATGTTAGAACCCCCTTTATGTTCGTGCTTTACAGCACCTGTTCTGTTCTTCCCTGTTATGTTTAAGTACCTGACATCTAATCTAACTATCAAGATATGGCCTATTCTCAGTAGAAAACTTGGTGAACTTATCGATGTAACTTTGTATTTATAAACGCGGGGATGTTTACAGAGATACTCGTCACAAGGAGGCAGTTCCGGTTCGGCTACACGGCTTTAATGAACATTTATAGCATAATCAAGTAGAACATATCGAATTTATGTTAATAATAATTGTTGCAGAAAAATATTTATGTAGATAATTGTTTAAAAACATGTAGATGTTGATGGAATCAACGCTGAATAACTGGTTAGGTTAGGTTTAATTGCCTTTCTTGTGCTTGTCAATGAATATGAAGACAGTTGCACAAAAATGTAGGCGAATTACAGTGTTAAAATTAATATATCAATTATTCACTTAGAAAAAATTGATTATAACTATTATGTAGTAAATATTTTAATATATTTGTGGGATGAATTAGATGTGTAAGTGTTCAATAAACACGCAGTCTGGTTTGCAATCATTTTTGAAAATATAATGATTATTAAAATTACATCATCTTGAACGAGAAATTCCCGACAGCTTCAGATTTTGCTGATGAAAATTATTACATAATTAAAGAGGACTATAGCAACAATAATATATGTAGCTAAAAGTAAAGAAGAATAAAATGTCCGACAAAGCAGATGGGAGCTCAGTATTTACGCAATCTGACGAGAAACGCCTTAACACACTGGATATCTTACAGACATCGAATTAAGAACTTAACAGGAAAAATGGCTGTAATCAAATATCAGAACTACAACACTCTTTTGTTATTTGTAATGAAAGTTAAAGTATCACGGCTTTTTCTGCTTACTGAGTTTCGGACTGTCATATTTAGAGGTGATATAAGTAAAATATCGTTTAGCATTAAAATACCATCGTGTACCTGTCCATAATTGTTCATTTCGTGTTTAACATACTCTTATGTGTACCGCGGTCGGTGATATAGCGCAAGGTCTGCGAAGTTCTAGTAGCTGTGTTGATGGTGACAGATCATGTCCCATTGAAATCTGCCGCAACCCCAAATTACACGTTTTAGTATAAATGTGCTATTTGGCTGAAAACGATTATCACAATTAAATTCCAAATGACTGAACTGAAAATTTCACCGAGTTTCATTGAGATCGATCTGATCCAACCGAAACAATTTCCTTAATTAAAGTATTGTGCCATGATTGGCCATGGCTGGGGCAATGCACGATTTCGTAGAGAGAGCAACGAGGAGTAGCAAAATCAGTGTCCCTCCTCCATCTTGAGCACCACCGCCATTTTGTATGTTGTCATCTCCTGCAAGTATCTTGTGTGAAGCCCAAAGTTCGTGTAAGGTATATTCGATAACATGCCGACAAAAATAAACATAAAGAATAAAATAAAGTATTAATTGGATTTAGAAAATACGTCAAATGGAGACTGCAGGCAGTTTATACAGAATTTCAGATAGATAAATGTTTAGAAATAGATACAATATATTGACCATGGAAACGTGTCGTAGAAAACAACAGAGAAATGCAATACTTTTACATTGACTTAATTCTAAGCAGTGTGTACCATGTAGACTTTTTTATTTTATTAAGCATTATTAAACATTTCAGTATTATTATTATTATTATTATTATTATTATTATTATTATTATTATTTCTATTTTATTTAACATATATACATATATATAACATAGATATTGTAAAGATTGATAAACTTTTCTCATATACCTTTTCTTTCAGCCTATGTAATAAAACAAGATAAATTATGATACACATATCTTACTTTCATTGTCTAAACTGCATATGAAACTGTCATTTGCATCTTCAGCGTGTTAAAGCATCTTCCATTAGTGACTGTCAATTTTTCCGTCTTTACTTACAAGTTTTACTTGCTGCTTACTGGAGCTTCAATGTCAAAATTTAGTAAATATTTTCTTTGAAATATTTGCTTAAGGTACCTCATCTTTTCAGAAGCGCACTGACTCCTAGGGGTCTATGATTGAAAATAAACACATTTTAGTTATATATTTACAGAAAAGATACATACAGAACGTAACAAAGCATGTTGAAAAGCCTTGAGGAATTGAAAGAGAACATAAAAACAAGATAAATTCATACAAATACGTGGTCATTTCGATTTGTATCTGATTTACAATCATATTTATTTGTTTGTAATTTTCTTCTATATTCAAGTTTTTAATTGTTGTTTTTATGATAAAATTTATAACTTGCAAGTCTTTTTTCTTTACATAAAGTTCTAACTACTTTAGAAGCAGCTCAAAATGGCCCCCAGGCTCTGTAATGCAGGCTTCTAGCAGCCACTGCGTTCTCTATCTTACTCTTTCCCAAAATTTATGCTGACATCCTTCCACAACTCTCTGACAAAACAGTTTCATATTATGAATAGGCCCTAAATACACATGACCTTGAAAAGTCTCCAGAAATAAAAATCTAATGGAACGCGATCAAGAGAACGAGTAAATTAAAATGTCGGTCCTGTACACCTAGCTACTTATTTGGGGATCGCCGATTAAAAGTATCTCTAACAATAAGATCAAAATGAGACGGTGTTCCATCATGCATGAACCACAGACATTCTATACTTATGTATTAGTTTTCAGCATACAAGCCTCTTAGTTCATTTGTTTTTAAGCACGTTCCTACACGAATAATTTCCTTACTGAAATAATTCATTTTGATCACTAGATGTAATGTAAGTACACACTATGTCTTGTAAATGTAAGAGTAGATTTGGTTATCATAACCCCTTCGGGTGATTTTAAATACGGAACAAATTATCGAATCTTGAATAGAGAGGGAAAAATGCAGTTTGTTTATCTGTGCTCCTGTAATTCACCAAAGAAGCAAAATTACAAATGTTTATATGAAAACTTTTTACTTGCTTTTTATTCCTCTGTCATCTCCAGCAATTTTGTCATATTTTGTATATTCTGACAATGACACTATCGCAAACTAATATTTAAATAATCCAGCTTAATTTACATCATTCCCCAATATTTTCAAGAGACGCGTTAGAGAATAATTAATAATATTTATTTAATTACAGGGTAAGTTGATACTTTTGCGAAGAAAAGGAGTTTAGAAACATTTGTAAACATAGTGTGGTGTTTTTTGCCATTCTGAACACTTTTATTTAAATGGGTGGTCTGCTCCTTCATTGTTCACAGTTATTAAACTAATAAACGCCCCTTTGTGTGTTGAAAGTCCTTGCAGGATTACTATCATTAAACAAAGACTTGTGTGGGGCATTAACTGGGAGTAGCAAGACAAACAAGAAACAAACCGAATGATGAAGGTCAGACATGTAACAAAACAAAAATGTTGACATGTCTAGATATACGTGCAAAACTAAGAAAGATAAACAGAAAGAGTGCCGATAATTATTGAATCCCCTCCCTCATATTTAAGTGTTTGCTAATAAAGGAAGTAAGACTTTATCGTTTAAGTCATTTTATTGTATTCGCTAGACTTGTCCTATCTCAATACTGATGCAATGTGTAGTTTAAGCTTAGTTGCCGAGTTGTGTGCAGAACGCTCTATCATAAGGAAAATACCGTTATTATTTAGTTAATAATAATAAATAATTTAATTATTTATTATTTAGTTTGGTAAGGAATAGATATTTTACTTTTTAATCTGAATTTTTAAAACGATATAAACGATTGTGTATTAAAACAAGAAATTATTGAAATTAACACACGAAAATAAAAATAAATTGTGTATTTCTTATCTTAGTAATGCAAAGTAAAACTACTGTACATTTCCAAAGGAAATAATCCCCTGATTCATATGTTATTGTAACGTCGTCAAAAAATATAAAGCATATTGATATCCTCTTATAGAAATTAATAATAACTGGATATGTTTTAATGTAATGCTTTAGGGTATAAAATACGTCTTTCTTTTCTCCATCCAGCTTCCCACTCTCTCTTTATTTATACTTTTTATTTTATACATTTTATGTAAATTTGCAATATAACAAAAGTTTTAATTTAATATGGTGCATAATGTTTATTTAGCTTATTTCTCTACCTTCTCTCTCAATTTATACAGATATGCTATATTAAGTAAAATTTAAAAAATTAGAAATATATTGTTTTTTGCTTTAGAGTAAAAAATGCTTTTTATCTTTCTTCCCTGCAACTCCCTTTCTCTCTCTATCTCATTATTATGCAAGTTTGCAATACATGAAAAAAAAAATCGTGGAAAATAAATATTAATTCCAACATTCGCTTATGTGACAAGGGTACAGTAAATAAACCAAAGTCAGAAGCTTGTGAATGGAAGTCCCAGTATTAGCGCTGAGCCACACCTTGTCTCCTTATTATCATGATGTGCATGCGCCGTGGCATGTCAACTGTTTTCAGCAGAGTGTGGGTGTTTTTTCCACTGGAAGTAGAATACATCAAACCTTCTTTCATTTCAAGAAACCCATGTGGATGATAATGTAAAAAAAAAGTCTCTGTTATTCATGGAGAGGGATATTTATAGTGCAGCATTTCTTTCCCAAATCTGTCCCTTCTGAAATCTTCGAGTCATATACTTGTTCAAATATGCTTCAATTTTTCAGTGGCGTCATTCGAGATTATACTTCTCAATTACGTCTTAATCGTTTCTGCGAGGCGTTTCACTGTAATTTGCAATTAATTAATAATTTGCCGTAAGGAGTTCAATATCGTCAGAGAAACATTGGGTACCTTACATGAAAGTGAGGCGGGTGTCACTAGCACAAGTAAACCTCACCAATGAATCATTTGCTGCTTCCCCACAGCATGCAAAAAGTTTCTTATGTGCAAGAGAGCCTTTTAACACCCATAGACAGTCAAACTTTACAACACACGGAGAAAAACTTAAAAGTTTGAAATGCTACCAGATCCAACCACTCTTTGTGGCATTGTGTAGCCCATAAACAGACAGTGGGAAATTGGGAGCTACACCAAGAAAGAAAACATGTTTTCTCTACGCTTCTTATGCCTTTCTGAAACATTGAAAGCAACGTATGAGCTGAAATAGAGCTATATTGAAAATGATTAGTACTGAATTCTGTGTAAGAGAAATTACGTCACGTATTAGAACCTTCTGTTTATAGACAGAAACAAGTTTTTAAAATTGTTTTAGTTTTTATATTAACTGTGACGTTATATATCAAGCAAAGTAAGCTGATTTCCTTCCTTTCTCTCCTTTTTTTCCTTCTGTGTATGATGCCCGATTGCCTTGGAATTTTTGTAAAACAATGGGCTACTCGGTGGAAAACCTTTCGGTTTCTAACCTGGATACCCGAGTGAGCCCCAAATGGGTTGACTTTCAATGCAATGGTGTCTCGTTCTTGGGCGGAGGGGGCGGGTGTGCAGTGGTCAAGCCAATGGCCCAGGCTTTTGTATACTAAGGAATTTTTGTTACTTTTGTTATTAGTAAAATTATGGAACTTCCTCTGTGAATTTGGGCATTGTTTTGTATTTTGGTATTTTGAAGTGGTAAAATTGAACTTTTCTAGTGATAGGTAAAGCTCTGAAAAATTCCTATGGCGCACTTCTTTAATTTAGGTATTGTGCTTTAGTAACCTAGGTAAAAAATTCATTTTCATTGTGGGTAAAGTCATAGAAAATTCCGGTGGCATACTTTTTGAATGGAGGATCTTTATTATTAATATGCCGAATGCAATGTTCGGGAATAATATTTTGTGTGATTGTATTCTACCTTGTTATGGGCTATATTTCCTGTGCAATTCTACGAGGGGATTTTTCCCTTCTAAAATTTACGTTCAAAACTTGTCTTGGTTTTGATCTATTAATTTTAATATGTATGTTTATTGTAATAATCTCAGTTCCTCGGTCTTATTCCTGAATTTAAAACGTAATTCTTAAAGTAGTAAACGTATTAAATTGTTAAATTATTTACATGTTAAATAAAGAGCATTGTTTTGGTACATAAATATTTTCATAACCAAATCTTGGGGGGGGGGGTTATTATATCAATATGCCTGCTAAAGTTGAAGGCATTGGATGCCTCTAGCGGGAGAATGCCGATAATACAATATTAATTTACACAACATTTCATAGAACGTAAGAGAGCTTTGTGCAAATGAAAAGCACATCGACGTTTGGAAAAATAAAAAAGTTTGTGTAAAACCTTAACAAAGCCACATAAGAAAAGCAGTTTCCTGGTTTATCTTTCACTGTTCAAACCAAGCCTGTATCTGAAAACTTCTCCCAGAAACACGCTACTTCCTTCTTCCCTGGTGTGTCTTTTCTTTCGTTCCCGGCATCCTATTATCGTGGTCCGGGTAGATAACAAGTGATCTATATGCTATTGATTTATTGCAAAGCACCGGTTCCTCGAGTTTATCGCCGAGTCGTGGATGGTGCTTTTCCATTATACTCTCGCGATAAAGCTTGCGATGTTACACGCCCCAGGATAAAATGAATTATAAGATGCGAGATTGAGGTATCTATACAGAGGCTGGCGCACAAGGATTACAAATTGCCTGTACACTAGGAGGGCCTGTATTCACTCATATTTATTGAAAAATATTGAGGGTAGGTCCAGTAGGGTAAGTTTCCGGCCTAACGATTTTATAGGTTTGATAAAGACAAAAAATATATTTCACTTTTCAATATAGTTACCCTTTATTGCAATACACTTCTCACATCTTTGAATTAACATTTCAACCACCCCCCAAATAGTCGGAAGTCTTGTCTGAAAAATGGGCATAAACAGCATCCATCACTTCTTCGTCAAATTTCCTTCCTCGAAGGTCCTTCTTGAGTTTTGAGAAGAGGAAATAGTCGCTGGGAGCTAGAACAGGGCTGTAGGGTGGATGATCGATCTCTTTTAAGCCATATTTCTTCACAGTTTCTTTTGTAACAAGAACTGTGTGCACAGGCGCATTGTCGTGAAGAAAGCACACACCGACATTCAGCTTTCCTTGCCTTTTCTCCTTGATGGAATCACGTAGTCTGTGCAGTAGGCCTCCTTCCACAAGAGCAGGAGTGAGCACCTCCAAGGTCGACCTACACACTCTTCGTGTTCAAGATAAGTTTGGCCCAATCTTTTACGGTAGGATATGAGGGGGATGCTTCCCCATATACACCGTCCAATTGCTGTTTAATTTCATTTGGAGTAAGTCCTTTTGTGAAGAACTTTAAAACAGCTCGATACTCCATTTTGAATGTCACAATCTTCTATACATAGCCTTCTTTATGCAACTATATCTGAACAACTGAACCCGGCGGAGCGGTAGTTACAACTGCAATTGTTAACTATACAAATAAACTATGACACCAGATATGGGTTTTGGTAAGGTGATAATCCTTATCGGCGAGGCCGGAAACTTATGGACCTACCTGTGTAACGAAGAACTCTCGGACTCCAACATTTCTTTACAATTTTAAGAAACCTTGACTCCACGCTGTCGAAACCAGCACAAAGAAGCACTACACGAAAAACAGGGTTTTCTGAATTATGAAAATAGGTTGGTAAATAAAATTTATTTAATTATAAATGTATATTACAAAAGAAATACACAACATTGAAATGCTTTTCCTGCAATTCAATGTTTATTTTATTATATCAAAGCTCTTATTGTTGGTTATTTTATACATTTTTTTACACTTTAATCGTAGATGTAAATATTTAAAACATATCGTATATACATTGATGCCATCATTGAATAAATCTTAAACTAAGATAACTGTTTCATCCACCCTTTTAAATTTATATTTAAACAGTGCATAAACATATAGCAAACAACTTTAGTAAAACTTTTTAAAATAGAATATTCACAATTAAATAAAATTTCTGCGGAATGCAATATATTTATACCAAACAAAGAATGCGAGGGCTAGTTAAACTTTAGTTTTTTAATTCCTGGAATGTACTAGACTCGGTTCAGATCTATGTGGTCTTTTTCAAAGTCTTCAACGGGAAGGAAATATCCTCATAAAAGCAAGTGTGAAGCCAACAACATCATTTCTTTCTCAACAAGCAGGTTTTTGTCATTGTTTAATGGGCAGTTCGTTCCACTTTCCGACTCAATAGTCTGTTTTATTTGACGTTTCTATCTCATCTGATGAAATATGGACTTTTGGCGATCTTCTAATAAAATATAATTTGAGCACAATTGGTTCAGTTGTACGTTAATGTTAGGGTTCGTTTATGCATGAGATTCAGAAAATGGTCCCAACCATTTCGATGAACTTCTACCCTTGGAGCAAATGAGAGTCCATATTTCCTTAACTGAAATGGAGAAACTTTTGGGATAAGAATTGTGGCAAAGGTAATTTCGGAAATGTTTGAAAGAGCTGGATGGAATAATTTCAAACTGCATAGATTATAATGTAGTCACCGCTTTTACGTCAAGCAGTAAATTAAGTCAAACTAATGGATATACGCAAATATATAATTTAAAACAACCGTCGGAGGGCGGCATTTGAACAATTTTCTGCCCAATAGCGCTGAAAGGAAGCGTTTCCCAAATATAAATGTACATACATGATAATCAGCATCTAACCCTGTAACTGCTTTCTAGCACTGTAAATGAATCCATTAACATTTTTATATTAGCTTAATGAACGTATAATTACAAATTCTAACTAGTTAATTAACCTTTTTCATAATGACAGTACTCTTAATAGACCTAAACTGCTTTCACCGTAAAGAGCTATCCGTACCAAAACAAATTCAAGTGACTCACGCGACTGCCTGCAGTGTTAATGGTCACGCAAAGAAAGTAATTCTATATTATTATATAAATTTAAGGGTAATTCTTTAAATAATTTGCTTGTTGTTGATTTGTTTAATTAAATTAGAAATTACTGCTCTCCAACTTGCAAGCTAGGTCACGTGCTCCTAAAAGTATGACGTAAATCCTGACGCGAACGGCGGAAGGATACATTATATGAAGATCATTTTAAGAGTGAACTTGAATAAATACGTTGGCCAGCAGAAAAAAGACTGAAAAATGTTCTTTTTACGCATGGAGTACATGGAGAGGCTCGGTCCAGATTGCTGTGGTCTTTAACAAATGATTCTCCGTTGAGTTGAATGCACTTTGCTCAACGCGTCTGCAGTCCTGGAACAATTGCACATCTTTTGATATCTTCAAAACCGCCTCAGCCTTTTTCACGGCGGCCTCGGAAGTACCAAAACTCTCCCCTTTAACTCCTTTTTCAGAGAGGGAAAGAGGTAAAAGTAACATGGGGCTAAGTTTGGAGAGTATGGAGGATGGGGGACGCATTCCAAGTTCCCTACACACTTCCATCTCACCATCTTGGGAACCGCCTTGCACAAATGCGTCTCATTTCAAGCGATCATACAGAATCGAAAATATGCTCCATTTTGTATGTAGGAAACTGGCGAAATGAGTAGTTTCCTCGGCTTCTGTATACACACACGCGCGAAAGAACACCTGTTTTTGCTCACCAATCAAGGCTGATCCGTTTTCATCATGCAACATTGTTTCAACGATATTTCTTTGCTGTGCGTGATGAAGAAAAATAACTCAGTCTTTTTTGACCAGCCCTAGTATTATGTTTGGCCTCAAAAACACTAATTTGTTGTTATGATCTATTATAAATAAAATAAGAGGTCAAAGATCCAATACAAACAAATACATACTTTTTCGCAAGGGCATCTATGGTCACAACATCTTAAACATTGTTTTTTTTTTTTTTTTTTTTTTTTTTACTATCTCAAACGAGTTGCGAAATATCCTAACTATTGACATTCAAAATTCATCTCAGCGTTGCTGCCACAACAGGCACAAACTTCCTTTATAACTATCTTCATTTTATATAGGGAAATTCACGATGCTGTATCAACCAGTTTATGACTAAACTAATTTTGAGCATTATTTTTTCATCTTAATCGATTCTGAAATATTCATACTTGACCTAAAAGCTAGACCTTCAAACCATAGAGCAATTGATAAGTTAAATCTACATATAAACTTAATGGAGAAACCTTGAAAATAACAAATAAATCAATAACAAATATTATCAATGAAAAACATAACGGATGTCACACTGGTAAATCATGCACAGATAATATTTTTATAGTTAGAAAAATCATTGGGAAAAGGAAAGAATTTACTTGCTTATATGGCATTCATAGACCTAGAAAAGGCTTTTATAATATAGACAAATAATGAAATAACACGGTCATCCTGCTCGTCTAATAAAATACATAAGAAGTCTCTAAAACTATAATCCTCCACCCTTTTATATATCTATTTGGACGAAATATTAAATAGATGGTAGAAGTATCAAGTGATATTAGAATGGGAGAGATAGATTTTAATATTTAGCTTAAGAAAACAGTATTGTCATAGCACAACATTCAGAAGAAAATTGGAATGAATTTTCAACTTCAAAAAACAAAGGTTATGAACATTCCAGGGAAAATACCCAGTCAGAGCAATAAACGATTTTAGAAAATAAATGTTTAGATCAAGTACATGATGTACATTATTTCTGTTACATCACCTTTTGTAACGTAGAAATAGATATGGAAAATAAATTAAATGCAATATTATCTGCGAACTTAGTAAAACATTAAAAATGACACTAAAAGATACACAATTAAAGTTCCACAAATTTATGCTGACTGCGCTACCGCTATGGCGGTAAAAGAAGAAGAAAAAAGTATGAACGTACGTATCCAAGCGGCTTAAATGATATTTTTAGATCACTTTTAGGATACATAAGACTGGATACAAAGGAAAGGAAACAAACTAAACGTTTTAGCAGTTAATGATAAAATAGAACAGCACAGGAAAAAATGAATAAACCATCCAGCTAGAATTGAACCATATAATCTCAAAATAGATATGATATATAAACTTAGAGGCCGAAGGTATGCGGGGTCTCCGAAAGGAAAATGGAATCATTCTGGAGGGCATAACCCATGAGAAGCAGATAAAAAAAAGAATCAACAATTACAGCTCTAGTAATGGAACCAACAAAGCTAATTATCCATAAAGATGAATATTTCGAAAGTACTTGTAATATCGTGAACTTCGTATCAAAAAGTTCCCGAACTGTGACGAAGAAAATACTTCATTTACACACTTTTTTTTTTTAGAAATACGAGTTCTTAGGTCCCGGTGCTTTTGCCACTTTAGGAATGTAGCCTTAATAATAGTTTGTGAGTGTAGAACTTTCTCCATTCACGCTGTATCTCGTCAACGGCGTTGAAAAGGAAGATGTCCTCAGGAGTTGGTTGTTTTCCCACGATCCTCATGAACAATTTCCCGGACTTTTCAACATTTTCTCGGGTATTGCTCGTCGTCATTCAGGGGCATTGCTGCATTTTTGAAGAGCCCGCATCACTCGAAACATTACAACATCGTGTAAGCCTGCCGAAATACGTTTAATGGCTCTGTTGCTGATTTTCCAAGATTAACGCACCATCATATGCTATTTATTTGTTTCAATTTGCGGTTCATGACGAAATCGCAGGCCACGTGATACAAAAATACCGACAGCACTACTCCCAAAGTAAATAAAGCGATGTAGCCAGAACATTGCTAGTTCAAGTTTTAGGCTCTCTAGCGCTGCGCGCACAAAGCAATACTGCCATCTGTTGGAGCACTACAGAACCTGTCCTGGAACCTTTTGGAAACCACCTCGTAAATAGTTTATCCTGAGAATTCATTTTAAATGGCTGTTAAGGGGTGTTAGTAAAAGTTAATTTAATTTATCTTGGGTATCAACTCGAATTAATACAATTAATATTTTTTCTGGAATTTATAAGATTTAATTGGATATAGTGTTCATTGTTTTATTGATGATTTCATTATTTTTATTTTGGTGTTAAAGTTGAATTTACAGTGACTTATAGTAGAGTTAAGTAGTCTTGGCATTGCTGTCAACATTGCCAGATAGAGCCTATAATGTTTTCTTCATATTGTACACAAATACTTATGCGCATAGTACTTCAGAAGTAATATAACTTGAATTCCCACATTCATACATTTCCTTTGCGACATTAAAAAAAGAAATTTTATATTTGCTATCTTTAGGTATAAATTCCCTTATTTTCGATAAATGCCCAAGCATTCAATTTCGCCATTAATTTTGCAAGTCATGTTAAACCTTCTGTTAATATTTGTTTTGGTATTTAGAATATGTATAATAACTTTCCTCCCTCCTACAAGCCCCAGCAAGTTCATTAATCATAACTACCTTCATCATTAAATACTTTTTGTCCGAGCTTCGTTCATAAACTTAGTCATATCTTCACTGGTAAATATATGGGATTTTTAAAAGACTATTATCAACTATTTTTCTTCAAATTTAACGAATTGTATAATATAGATATCAAAGTTCAAACATATTATAGTTTTAAGCGTAAGATACACTGCCCATAAACCACCTGTTTTGGTAGAGTTCTTCCTTTTTTCTTTTCATATGTTCATACCAGTTTTCCAAGACATCAAAGTTCTTGCCTCATGTGACACATAATATTTTTATTGGGTTCCATGTGACTGTAACCAGCTAAAGATCCCAAATATCCATTTTCGGAAAATGATATGATTCGTTTACCTGAGGGTTGGCAGAGTTTGAAACCTGCATCGCTTTATTTTTAAGTGGCGGACAGCAATCCAGAATCGTCATAACATAACACCATCACAGCGATCCTTCGCTGCTGTGCTTTGCGGACATAGTATAACTCGGCGCGAGCACCCTCGGTTTGTCTGTTCTATTTAGTGTTTAGACATACACACAAATTACTTTATATATCTAATTTCATGTCTTTCCTAGTTTTATTTCGCAAAATTACTTGTATGGTTCCATACATGTGGGATATAGTATTCTTTATATTAAACATTTTCTTCTGAATTGTGTGATAACTGGATTGTCTGGTGTTTGCATTTATGGTTTCCTCTGAAAGCCTTAACTTTTATTTATTTGTGGATATGATTAAATTATAGTCTCTGAGTTAATTTTTATATCAAACTCTTTTGTATTTCCATAAACATTTCCCCCACATTCCACAACGCAATTTTTACATTATTTATATTGATTTCTTTAATTAATTTAATTTTATAAAAGTTTGCAGTTGATGGAAAACAAGTTACATTTATGTTGTGTGAACCAAGAACAGTATAACACATTTTTATAGGTAAGAACTGAGCTTTTATTTAGTTTATATTTTCAGTTGGTAAAACTACACAAAAGTACAAAAAAGATTTTATGTAAAACACATATATTCTTAAGCTTTTCATTTTTGTTATCAGACTTACGGTTGATGGTATAGCAGAATACCTTCATTTAACTATAAATGGAAACAACTTTAACGATCATTTGCAACTATTAATCATTAAAAAGTTTCGGTGCTGAAGCTTAATTGAAACACCATTTCTTGACTTCAAAATAAACTGTATAGTTAAATCCAGTTCTTGGCAGGGCTTCGTTGCAGGAAGGATCTTGAAGTGCCTCAGCAGTGTTGCTAATGTTACCTTCATCTCGAACATTGCAAGTTCATATCCTTAAAACATAAATAAATAAATAAATAAATAAATAAACAATGAAAGATCAAATTAGAATTGTAATTTATCTTGAATAGCATTCAATCAGTTAAGATGCCCAACTATAGGGAGGTCTATACTTTGAGCAATTCCTCTAAAACCTTTATTTGCCTTTTCGTTTCCCCTACAGAGTATTCCTTCTGTATAGTACAGATGGAGCCAAAAATATGTATACACATTTCAAGCAAAGGAAAAACTGTGTTAACATAGCAAAACTTACACAAACAGAAAATGAGCACTAATCATCTTAAACTTGTATAGTTACAACAGTTGCTCAAAATGCCCACCACCGGCGTCGATACATTTCTGAGTACGTTGAACTACTGATTGAGGAACGTTTGCGAAAGTGTCCTCAGCACATGCCGTTTCAATTCCTTCCCGAAGTGTTGCCAGTGTAGCTGGTTTTCTACGGTATACAACATCCTTAAGAGTTCCCCATAGGTAGAAGTCCAACGGAGTTAGATCCGGAGAACGCGGTGGAAACTCAATCGGACCTCTTCGTCCTATCCAGTGCCTTGGATCTAGTGAGTCAACTGGTTGCTATGCGAGGGATCCCAAATCTGCCCTTATGAAAATCGCATATGGTACCATCAGTTTCAAATTTGTCTTGAATGCGTGCAATTGTTACTCGCGTTGGCGGTTCTGTTCTGTACATACGTCTCCATTACCTTTGAACTTAAACAACATTCTCGGTTTTCAAATACCACTTCAAAATTGCTTTCCGCTGTTCTGACGATAATCTTGGCTCCATTTTGCTGTAGCAACGCTATCATAATGTATGTGAGTCACATTTATTTACAGAACATCATACTACACATTACTGTTGTTCATTGGTTTAACTTTGAAAAGTATTAAATAGATATCTACTGTTAAAGTGTGTATACATTTTTTGGCACCTTGGATATTTGTTTTCTCTGGAATAATGACATCTACACAGCAAAATATCAAGGTATTTTAAGTTTATTAAATTTTTTTGACCCAAGATAATTCTTCCCTTTAATTGAATGGTATGTAATTATTGCATTTTATGTTATTCCTGATTGTGTGTGCATGGGGGTTAGTAAAATGAATGAACTTTTTGTTAATTTTTTCTATATACGTTGTTAATTTTAAAAGTTAAGTATCATAAGCATTTGACATTAATTTTAATAAATTAAAAGAGAAAAGCTTTAATGGGACTTGTACGGTTTTCTCTGATGTAACGTACACTCATTATGTAACGCAATTTATTACGCCAGCAGGCGTTTCATGAATATGCCCGTTATTATTGTTGATGTTCTTTTCTATTTCAAGAGTAATGAGTCAGAAATCTTTTAGATCCTTTAGTTCTTATGAACGAACCATGGTTACTGGTCAATCTGGACAGGGTTGATGAACTTTTTAGGAGACAATTTATCGGCCATTTCATGCTGTGAATTGAATGGGATGCTAATGACCAAAGATGTTAAATGAACAAAATAATAATTAATATCCAGAAGACATCACATGGGAGTTAGCACCAGGACCCTGTTTCACAAAATTATGGTTTAATACATACAGTGTATTAGTGCAGGTACTTGTTAAGTATGTTCTTGTAGCTTTCTGTTCCACGAAAGAAATCCTACACCACTGGTAAAGTATTAGTAAAATGTTACAAGTGACGTCATATAACAGCAAGATGGAGGAACAGCTGTTTGCCATACTTGCCATATCTTGAACTAGGTTATGTTCGCTCTTTTAATACTTTATTATGCATTTATCGATATTCAAGCGTAATAATTCACTTTGAGACAAGCGACGGTCCCATAAGGCTACATCGATTTCAGCTGTCGAGAGATGGCAGAAGAATCGAGCTTCGGTCATTTGTTAGTCCATTTGATCCTTTATATTTATTTATATTGCTTGACAATCACTTTCTAATAAACAAAAACTGAGAAAATTGTGCCAAAAGAGATTTTTTAAAAGAGAATGAAGAATTAAAAAAAAATTACTTTTGTGGCATGTAGCAAGAACCTTAATAAAATACATTAACTAAGATGCTGGTCTGAAGGAAAACAAATATCAGTCGTAAGCCGTACTTAACCTAACTTTATCATTGTACACAAACATTATTTATTCTTTCTTACCTTATACCTATTTCTACTCCTCGTTATCACCACTTTCGCTAATACTTAGTACATTTGGGTCAACTGGCTCCCAAAATAATTAAAAAGATAATAAATTTGTACTAATTATTGAAGTTACCAATGTTCCTACACGTGTAGTGAAAATATTAATACTTCTGTGGAACAGAATTTTACTAATAACAAGTCCATACGCTTGTAATGAATCAGACCATATTTTTGTGGAACAAGGCCCCAACTTGCCGGTTTTGCGATAAGGTTCTTTTTCTTGTTGTGAATGAAGACTAGTCATTCTAAGATACAATTTAATTGGGATAATGTAGTTTGTTCTTAGTTTAGTAAACTAGTGTTATTTTGAAGCGAATGTTCGAAGCTAATATTTTCATGGTATGTTTGATAAGTACGTGGTGCATAATTCATTTTCAATAAATCAAGAAATGCGATTTTAATAATGAATTATAATAGATTTTTATTTTTAATACCAAATTTAAGTTATTATTTAGAACATATAATTCTAAAATTATTTCCTTGCTTATATATGTATCTCTTGTAGGAGTGAGGCAGAAAAAGACAGACCTCATACAGTAACAGGACAAAAAACAAGAATACGTTTGTAGGTAACAAATTACCTTCAGATGGAGAGGATTTGTGATACTTTCTTCATATTCATTTATGAGGGTAGGCCCATAAGTTTCCGGCCTCGACGATAAGGATTATCGCCTTCACAAAACCCTTATTTCGTGTCATACCTTATTTGTTAAGTAAATAATTGCAACTCTAACTGTGTTCAGTAGTTCAGATATAGTTGTATAAATAAGGCTATATGTATAGGATTGTGACATGTTCAAAATGGAGTATCGAGCTATTATTAAGTCCTTCGCAAAAGAAGGACTTACTCCAAATGAAATTAAACAGCGATTGGACGGTGTATATGGAGAAGCATCCCCCTCATGTTTTAACGTAAAAGAATTGGCCAAACTTTTTCGAATGGGTTGAGAAAGCATTGAAGACGAAGAGCGTGCAAGTCGACCCTTGCATGTGCTCCCTCCTGAAAACATCGCTCTTGTGGAAGGGGAAATTATGGAAGACCGGCGGCTCAAAGTTACAGAAATTGCAGCAAGATTGGGCCTTTCTAAAACAACAGTCCTTCTTCCAATTATTCATGAACATTCAAACATGAATAAGGTTAGTGCAAAATGAGTGCCTAGACTTCTTTCCTCAGTGCAAAAGCAGAAACGAGTCATCTGTTGTCAGGCATTTTTGGAGCTCTGCCGTGGCACCGAGAGAGAAGTTCTGCAAATCATTGTTACAGGAGATAAAACTATGGTGCTCTACTATGATCCCTTGTCCAAAAGAGAATCAATGGAGTGACATAAACCAGGCGAAGCACCGCCTCTAAAGGCCAAGGTCACTCAGTCAACCAAGAATATCATGGCCACAAATTTTTGGAACTGTGAAGGAATACTTTTCATTGACTTCAAGGAGAGGAACATCATGCTGGAACATGCTGGCCTAGTGCACAGACTACATGGGAAAAGGCGAGGAAAGCTGAGTGGTGATGTGCGCCTTCTTCACGACAACGCGCCTGTGCACACAGCTCTTGTTGCAAAGGAAGCTGTGAAGAAACGTGAATTCAAGGAGATCGACCATCCACCTTACAGTCCAGATCTAGCCCCTAGCGATTATTTGCTCTTCTCAAAACTCAAGAAGGACCTTCGAGGAAGGAAATTTAAGTGTGACGAAGAAGTAATGGATGCTGTTTATGCCCATTTTGTAGACAAGACTTCCGTCTATTTTGGGAAGGGGGATTGAAATGTTAATTCAAATATGTGAGAAGTGCATTGCAATAAAGGGCAACTGTATTGGAAAGTGAAATATAGTTTTTTCCTTTATCATACCTCAAAACTGGTTAGGCCGGAAACTTATGGACCTACGTTCGTACTTACTCCCACAGGAAAGCAGATACTGAAGCAAATTTTGAAGCTAATTTTATTTCTGAAAGTAAAGACTATTTTGACATAGCACATAGCGCAAAAAGAAAAAGAACAAAGAAAGTTTGGTGGGAACGAAAAGAAGAAATAGGAAGAATAAAAATCGTAGAGAAAACTGCTGAAGAAACTTATAGCTCCAACCTTTGCTATGCCCTCGCTTCAAGCTATTACTGACCCTTTCACTGAAGACAATGATGAAATGCTTTTTGTGCTCCTTCTCCATGAAAAATTATCGTCATAAAGTACTCTTAATGATGGATGGATATTATGCAAAGTATATTTCAAATTATTTTCCTACAACCCTGAATCAGAAGAGTGAGGGACTTTTACAATTTGCAGAATTTGATGCAGTTCTTACTTTTGTTTTGTAAGTGTACATTTTTGAGCATTCCTACATATTTTACAAATATTGACTACATTTATTATTAAAAATAAAAATATTATTATAATTCCTTATAAAATGGTATTTCTTAATTGACTGGTGATGATATTAGCTTAGCCATTGATTTCAAAATAACTTTGTTCATTAAACTAAAATAATAGCATCAAAATGAGTTGTCACATTCAAGACCACCAGTAACAAAAGAGCATCTGAGAAATATTGCATGATATCTTCATTCTTAGCAAGAAAACTGTTACGTGCGATCTTTATATATTAATTAGTTTCAATAAAACGTATTAAAAGGTTACATATGTTAATGGAACCTTTTGAGAGGGCAAGAGCTTTACTTTAAAAACATGTACATACCCACACAGTTCCTGGGTCCTGCACTGAACGGTATATAAGCGTAAGGATGTCTTCCTGCACAGTTTTCAGGTAGGAATCTGTCCGGATCGAATCTCTCAGGGTCAGGGAAGTATTGAGGATGACGATGTAACATGTACACGTTGGTGCCCACTTCACTTCCCGCCGGGATTAAGTACTTATCTGAAACAAAGCAATATTTTAATTTTTGCTAAAATTTGGCATACATAATTTGTACATAAGATAAGAGTTATGATGTATGGGGAATGGAGGATACGAATATGTAGGGAACTTTTGATGATGTAAGATGTAGAGCATGTTAGTTATTTTTTAATATAATTGACGCTAATATAATAAGAACTTAGCATTTTAGGATCTTGGATCGGATCGGAGCCTGGTCCCTTGGAATTTCAGTAGGCAGGTGCTGAACTGGGGGCTGATGTAATCAAGAATTACATTAAATTAGAATTTGTGCTGGTGATAGTGTAAAACCAATGACTGTATTTTTTTTTAATTATGAGGGGTCATATGGTCATATGGTCTGGGCCCAAATAGGTGGAGACCCCTTTGTAATTTGTATTTGCATTTTTTCTTAGCATTTCAATACTGTTTGATTAACCTAAGAATTCGTATCTAGTTAACATTGAATTTTATGGAATTAGTGATTGTTTTTTGTTATTTGAAAATAGGTGTGGACTATAGAAGGAACTGAGTCAAAGGTCTTCTGGATATTTCAGTAGGAAACTATTGATGATCTGAAGGTTGGGTTTCAGTTTCTTTTATCATAGTTAGAAATTGATTTGAGTTTTTTTAAGCAGTGTTTAACGCCAGTTTATACTCCTGAGGCATTACAGGCGGTGACACTGATGACACATGTGGTGAAATGATATATCGGGAAAGGATTTTTTTTAAGGAAGGAAACGTTCCAGGCCTAAGTTTAGGAAACCTTCCCGGCATTTGCCAATTATGAGGATTGAGGAAAACCTGGAAAGAAAACTCAGCAAGTTAGGACGGTCATGGTTGGATTCGAACCCCACACCTCCTGCTCGCGAGTCCACGGTTTCAGGTTAAAAATTATATGTTAATTATTATATATATTCTGCAGTTGTACTTGAATAGTAAATAAATAATTAACAAATAAGATGAAGCATTTCTCACAATGAAAGAATTGATAGACGTGGAAAATGGAATTAGAACATAATATATATTTTATTTTACCATAAATAGAGGATCCAAAAGTTTATTATTAGGTTTGTTACGCATTTACTCGTGTTAATTAACTATTTAACGCCCTAATATCTGTTTAATACTTACTTGCCTGCAATAGCGCTACAATATTTATCGATTACAGCACATCCAGCTCAAACAGAACTAAGACTTTTGGAGTAGCTTTGGCATAGAGCCTCAAGTTTCTCCATCAGATAGCACCCCATATTAAAATGAAGGTGATATTATCTGAAGTTGCAGTGTTTTATTTTCATGTGCTGAATTGGTACAATAACTAACACGTGTTCATTCAACATGCCCAACGAATACATTCAAATTACGAGCTCCGGTACGCCCTTGGAGATGCTTCAACAACCAACATAAACTTTTTCTTTTAGGACGTTTATCTTGTAGTGACATGCTGGGTTGCTGACATGCAATTTATATACCGATATTTCCGCATTTACACCAATGTAATTTTAAACTGTCGATTTAAAAAAAAAACATTTTTGGCTAATGTAATGCACACCTTAAAAATGTTCAGTTGATACTTGAAACAGATTATTGACACAAATTTAATTTTATTACAGTATACCGAATATATTGTTCAATAGTGGACAGCAGAACGATGTATGGAATTGAAATTTTGGGGCCAGGAAGATGGAAAGAGATAAACGTGATAAATAGACACTTTTGTAGAATTGTCCTACACTTACATGGATCTTCACCTAATGAGGTTGCTGTAATGGAACCAGGAGGATTGGACTATAACAGCAACTGCGATAGTGGGTATAGAATAGGGAGACTAGAGGAGAATATCATCAGTGTTTGGTAGCACAAGGAAAAATTAAGGGGAGAGAAACTTGAATATCTAAAATCCAAAATATTCACCAGAAGTGGGCATATGATCAATATGGTATGAGGAGAAAGAATGAGAAAAGTATTTTGGAAAGCGATAAAAATAAAAATTGAGTACATTGAAAAACAGGAAATATGCGCTAGGCTTAATATAAAAAAAATCTCTTATTATATGGTGCATATAAAATATGTGTGGGGAAGAGGAAGGTATATTGAAATTTATGGTAAGGTAGGAAGGGAAGGGTTGACATGGTTTAGAACGTACCTAGAAAATGGTTACACCGGAAACGCATGAACCCTCGCACTTATTTCATTGTCAGACGCATCCAAATGGTTTTGTATAGCGTAAAAGAATTTTTTGTTCATTTTTCATAGTTCCCTTTACTTTATATTCAATTGTCCTATTGCCTTCGAAAGATCCCAGACTATTACGAAACCTTTTCCTGCTTCTCTGTTGTTTTGAAGCGATAAAGTTTACCATTCAATATTAATTATTTATTGTTACTTTTTAACGTCAGTTTAGGCTTCCTCTTGCGATGACAAACTATTACTTTATGTTGCTACATATCTCTTTAACACTGCCTAGGGAAACATGGCCTTGTTTTTATGTTTTACAGACGCTAATACTCGCTTTATATAAGCTAACATTGCAGTGAGTTCTTCAGTCGAAAGCTCCCTTCTTTTACCAATTTTTAACATACATATTCTACTCTAGAATATCACGCTAATGTACTTTTGACCACTTAAACTATTTAGTTCGCTTAACTGGATGTCATACTGCTTTACAGAAACACTTCGCTGTTAAAAACTACTTTAGGAAAAGGTTTCATATAAATAACCCGAATGCTTTGTCTTAAAATGTACATATTTTTCATAATTGAAAGATAGCTTAATGTTTCGTATTGACGTTTCTATATTAAATCTATATTTGACTTTATCATAATACTTGGTACGTAAGAAAACCACCAGCGTTCAAAAACTTTTGAGTGGGAGTGTAGAGAGAGAAAGAATATAAAAACTTCACAGTGTTTTCATGTTCTAACACAAACATTTTAACTCTATGATTTACCTTCAAAGTTTTAATTACCGAATCCTCTAGGCATTTATTCCGGAATTAATGACTTGAACAGCAGAGGAATTAAAGGATGAGAAATGCATAGTATAGTCAAGAATAGAATAACGTTTTACGATGTCGACATCAGAGTAAGAAGTGTAATTTTCTGCACTTTTAATTGAACTCGGAGCCTACCACAACACTCTTTAATATATAGTCATAAACCTCACCTGTGATCAAATCTTCTGTTAGCCGCCTTGCAAATAATGGCATAGGAGGAAACAGTCTGAGAGATTCCTTGATAACTTGATCCAAATACCTTAACTGATTAACATCTTGAGCTACAGGCTGACGCAGCGAAGAACCAAATACACTCCTTAATTCTTCAACCACTTTTTCCTAGAAATAAAAATAAATAAAGGAAATTTAAAGTCAACTTTTTGATTTGTCGTTTGAGGTTTTTTAAGGGATAGAAAGAAGCAGACACGGTTTGGCCTTAGTATTCACAAAAGGGTATTGAACAACAATTATGTAAACACGGCTATTAAGTAATGAAAAGATAACACTTTTCTCAAGTGAACGGCCGTTCCATTTGCTGTCACTTGGTGTTTTTTCACTTTCTCTCCGCAAAATAAAGTTTGTTTTATTTTATTATAATAAGTGGTGAACAACTGTTTTTTATTTTTACAGAACTGATATATACTAACCCTTATACAGAGCCCTCGTTTGAACGCGTGGCCGACTTAACCGGGATTTTCTTGCCACTGGGAAGCACGCCATTTGCCGGCGGAGTCGGATACTCATAGCCCCTTAAATTCAAGTGTATGGATTTCTATAGTACATCAAACACCACTTTTTGGGTCATACAGTGACATTTCATGTACAAGACCGGGGTTTTCTGCACTGCAATATCTATTGTTTTTGCTGCTACATAGCCATGTAAATAAAACCATGCCTCGTCCATGAAATACATACATATATATATATATATATATATATATATTAACATTAACATTGTAGAACTTAGCTCTACTCACATTATCACGTGATTGCAATTCTTGAACTACAGTCACCTTACAGATTTTAATTTTAAACGTTTAGTGGCATTCCAAGCCGAGGTTTACGGAATTTCTGATTCCTGTGAAAGCTTTCTCAGAGATTTCTCTGACCGCCACGGGTGGCCGAGGTCGTTAAGGCACGGACTCGTGAGCGGGAGGTCTGCGGTTCGAATCCCGCCAGGACCGTCCTCCCTGACTGAGGTTTTTTCCGGGTTTTCCTCAGTCTTCATAACTGGCAAATGCCGGGGAGGTACCTAAACTTAGGCCTGGAACGCTTCCTTCCTTAAAAAAAAAATATCATTTCCCAATTTATCATTTCATCTCATGTATCACCAGTGTCCATCGCCTGTGGTGCCTCAGTAGTGAAAACGGGCGTTAAACACTACTCAAAAAAAAAAGAGATTTCTCTGGACTTCGTTCTAACTTTTCTCCGATGTCATCGAGTTTTTCCTCTGTAAGAACATGGCGTTTTACTTTCAATTTCTTATCAAGAACAGACCCCTTTTCCCCAAATCTATTCACGAGATTACTAACCGTTTCTCTGCGAGGCACACGAAAAGCAGGGAAACTACCTATAAGTCAATGTACACTTTTCTACAAGGGTTGTACCTGTACTTAGCAATCATACATGAAGATTCTGTGTGCTAAAGTATGGGGATTTTTTGCCATTATAACAGTAGTAACACAATATAACACTGAAACACGTGGTCTCACAACTTTCAACTTTTGTACAGCGCAAAGACTTCGTGTCAGCACACACACGAAGAGGCAGGAAAGTGAAGGGGGAACAACCAATTAGTACCAGGGTAGGCAAATCCCCGTTAAGCCGACCACGCTTCAAATGAAGGCTCTGTATAAAAATATAGTTATTATTGGTTAATATGTTGCTGACTTTTTTAAGTTTATCCAGCTTTTATATATTACAGTGATTAAATATTCATTCATTTTTATTTTTTTGCACCAGTTTGATCGTTTATCGGTGTTTAGTTGTAGTAAAATATTTAAAAATATTCTTCAATATAGAATTTTATTTATAAAATTGTTATTTTCATTGTTTTTAATATTGTTTTTAATATTTATTTTTGATAATTTAACAATTATATCATATATTTCAACTGCAAATGCAAACGAGGCAAGTTAAAATCTTCTTAAGTAAACTGCATGCTTAAGATTTTAACAGAAGTCTCTACAATCCCTAACACAAATGTCTTATAGCTTTAGCACTTCGAATCTTTGAGTTCATTATTTTGGTGCGAGTATTGTTTGTTCTTTATAATCAGCAATACGCATTGTTCTGAATGTAGTCAAGCGGCATAAAACGTTAGTAGTAAAAGGAAAAAAAAACTGAATTAGCACTTAAAAAAACATGTATATTAAATCGGAAACGAGAAGTACTAATAAGCACAGCCGTAAGGGTATTTTAAGTACAGTGGGCATGAACTAAACGATAATATATAAAACATCGCATTAAAAGGAACATGAGAGAGTGTAAAATTAACAGGAAATACGGCGATATATGGGGAAATTGAAAAACACTGTGATAATTGACGCATAGAAGTGAAAACTACCACCTAAAAACAGAATTTCTTTTACGAGAGCAAAAATAATTAAGGAGAAAATGTACAACTTTGATTCTGATCAAATGAAACTCCGATTAACTACTAATGCTAACTGTAATTTGCTTAATATGAAACACGACTTACTCTAAATAAACGACTATGATACAACTAATGTTAACCACCTGTTTTGATTAGAATGGTCAAAACATCAGCCTCCCTTTGAAAATGGTATTAAAGTTGAACAAAAAGCTTTGGTACATTCAATAACTAACTTCTGAATTAGCTAATGTTCCTGTGAGCGATGTGCAAGTGTTTTATGTTTATTATACACATTCGTGTTCAAATGTTTTTTGGTTGTCCTGCTATCAGGTACCACACGTCTCAAAGGTTATTTTTATCTTTGCATGCTAAACGATTAAAACAAGGGGTGGGGGTAAATAACTTGCTTAAGAAAAAAAAAAATAAAAAAAAGGACCGCATTTTTGCTACATCATTCAACGTAAATGTAAATAACTATACGAATATCTCTTCCTAAATAACCCACCGTCTATTCTGGACATGTGACAGCTGATTTTTACAATGCTAACGATAGATAGAATCTGCATTTCTGCGACTGCACTTTTTTATTATGAAAATAAACGTGGCTCATACCATTTTGAGTGAAATGAAAAATTTTCTATAGGCAAAATCTCCGTATGTTTTTGCCTCTTCTCTGAAATACAAAATTTTTTCAGTTTTTACGCAGCTTTAATACAATTTTTATACACGAGGATTGCTCAAAAAAGAATGATTATAATTTGTATCATATTTCGCAAAGTAGCCCCGGTTAGATTCAATGCATCCATCCCAGCCTCTCTACCAGTCTTCATAGACATGTATTGGAAATCATTTTTGACAGCTCTTTCAGAATCGTCCCCGCAGCCTTCAACACTACTTCTGATAATGGAAAAGCCTCCCGGGAAGGATTTTTTTTTTTTCAATTTGGAGAAAAGGAAAAAGTCGCACCGGGCATTTGCATTGTGCGGTCGTACATTATCGTGATGCAGCACCCGGATTTTTGCCTGAAAACATGCCTTTTGCGTGTGATATGATTTTCAAGACATCTCTATAGCATTTCCCAGTTGCTGTTGGGTGTGCAGGTATGCTGGCTAAAAATTCATTGAATATCGAAAAATGAGGTATTTTTTAACAGAGGCAACCATTTCTTTTTTCTTTGTGATGTTCATTTCCGCACAAATCTTTGCTGTTTGCTTTCAGGATTGAAACGATGTAGCCAATTTTTTATCATTCTATAGCATTATCTTCAACTGCATGCCAACTGCACGGAATATTTCTTTTATTCGCAAATCAGCAGTATTTGAATTGCGTGCACAAGTACATCTCGTGTACAACTTTTCCATTACCAAAGTATGGATGACATCCAGTGAAATATTCAGAATTACTGAAAGTGTACTTAAATGTTATGCTACAGTGACAACAGTTGTGTTAGTGCTTTCTTCTTGGAACTTAGAGTGCACCTTCTTTTGAAATTGATTGCCTCCCATCTTTAAAAATGTTATGTCATCTTCGAGCTGTGCTATAGGGAAGAAAACACTCTCCAGAGACATTCTGTAACATTCTATAGGCCACAGATGAGTATTTGAGACGAAAGAAGAATTTCACACAGCATATTATACCTATATTTTGCTTAAACGGAACTGAACATGTCTCAACTTGCACAATTCTCACAGGTGGGGATTGTAAGTGATAACGGAAAACTAGTACCACGTGTACTTTACGCATTAAATAACAAAATATTGTAAAGTTAAATTTTAACCCGAGAAATTCTGCCTGTAAAAACATGATAATTCTTTATTGAATAACGTTTAAAGAAATAATTATTTATTCTTGTTTAGCTAATTTTTGTCACATTATTTCTAAGTTATTATCAAAAATAAATTTCAGGAATATTCAGATACAGACTTCCTGGAAATATTGAATATGTTCCTCTTTGTTTTGTTTTGAACACATACTGTCTTATTACAAGTCTCGCGTCTATTGTTCATGCGTGAAGGAAACCTTTACGGGTTTGAGGTCGTAGGTAATCGCTACTTAATGTTGAGGGTCTTACCTACAAGCCCTACAGTTTCTTCACATTCCATTCTGCATATCAGACACCCTTGACAATAGGTGTACACACACAAAATGCATTTAAAATAAAAATAACTTTACCATATCCTTAAGCCCAAGTATTTTTACACACGTTTTCCCCCAATAATGTGTTTTCCTGGTGAGTTACAACTAAGAAGCTGAAAATAAGGCATAAATTCAATCTTTAGGTTTTATACATATTTGGTAGTGTAAATTACTGATATTTAAACGTGTAGGTATGTATTTGACCCAGTAGTAATGGTGGTGTATGTATTACATTGGCACCAATACAATACAAAACAACTTCAACAATCACACGGGTTCATCGGACCGTACACTTGCTATGTTTAGTCTAGCACACGATATTACATTAATTATTCACAATAAGATATAAAATATGCATATTCAACAATAATAAATAAATAAACAAGGAAATAAAAATTAAAATAGAATAAAATAGGAAATTTCAGAAAAATGATTTTAAAAAATATTAAAAATGCATGTAAAATATAAATAAATTCCATTATAGTTGACGCAAATTTGTTTCCTCCAACCCTACCCCGATTACACATCTAAGCGTCTCACTTTTCATCAGAAATTTGCTTATCTCGCCTCTCCTTTCTTGCTGCAAGCAGAACCCACCTGACCTCTTCCTCTGTTGGATCCTGTAAAGAAGTACATAGACACTTTTCTCTCCATTGTTCCATAATTTTGTAAAATCTCTAAGTGCAATTATCCGAATCGCTGGGTTAAAGATTAACTTAAATCACTTTTCAAACAAAAAAGAAAAGAAAGGGGGAGAAAAAAGTTCTTTGTTCTTTTTTTGCAATGCGCAGTGCATCTAACTGCAGAGCATACGAGATATATTGTTTGAAATCGACGGTCAGTAATAATAAACTGATTAATACACATATACTTTTCCTAATAGGTAGATTGAAGCTCTTTATATAATGTAATGCTATTACTCCCTGCGCAGTTATCATTTGACATGAAAGATGCGACAAAACATCCATGGTATTTCATACAAATGTGTTTAAATACCCATTTGCCTCGGCGTTAGGGAGAAAAAAGCTGCCTGCAGGCTACGTCATAGCGTAGCACAGAGCGGAGCGGAGTTTTACTCCGGTTATCTTCTGTCCGCATTGCTTATGTTTGTTCGGCCACGTCTAAACTCCCCAAACAATTATACACAATTCTGGGCGAAGGTGCAGATCCGCCTATTTGTCCAGCTTTGCCTTAGTGTCTGCGGGCGTTGCTTCTTTTAAAAAGTAATGCTTTATTAATCCCCAAAGTTGTGTTTCTACGCTTGTTTATATGTATAAGCAGGAAAATGGCTCTCTAATCACAAAATAAATTTGGTAACTGTTTGTAAGCATGTATATCTCTCAATAGTCCCCACATTGCCAAAGCAATCTAGTCTGCCACATTTCCGGTTTGCACGGTTTTATCGATATGCCTATTTTAACGATTAGTGTAGATTTGAGCATTTAGACCACATGAAAGTATATTTAGTTATTTAGCAGTATGAAGCTTAATCTAAAATTAAGAATATGAAAATTTGCAGTAATAAAATACAGAAAAATCGAAGATGAAACATGTTCCCATTTATAGCGTTAGATCAGTGATTCTTTCCCCGGTTGTACAGGATTTTTCCCCATGAACGAGCCCCCACTCGTTTGACGCGCCATGGAGGGGATATCAAACCTACTTGCTTACTTGTTGACGTTGCTGATTGTCACAGTCGTAGCGCAGATGCTCCAGGTGTGTGTTGCATTGTTCCTTTCTTAATTCCACAGTATATATAAAGTATATTACATATCGTGTATTTATAACGACATAGCGTGACTTTATGTACGATTCTTATGTATTAAGTCAGTGGTGAAAGAATCCTAGAATATTGTGAGCATACTGTTGACTCTATTACTTATGTGAATACCATACTAACTTCTTTTTTGAGATAATTAATTGTCAGAAAATGTGATCATGCATTTTTTCTTTCTCAACAGAACTCTGTCACTGCCCACAGTGCGAATAATTGCATGAGAGCAATTCACAACTTTTTTCAGGAGATAGAGTTATTAGTAGGAATTTGTGGCCCCCTCTATCCCCTGATTTAACAGACTGCGATTGTATATGCCGCATATAAGGCGCACCCACACATCATACAAGAACTCAAAGATAATATTCGTCAGGAAATTAACCGGAATTCTCAAAATTGACTACACGAGGGATGAATAATTTCCTAAAAAATGCGTGAAGAATGAAGGAGGGCAGTTTCAACTCATCACCTGATAACTTGATAAGTAATCAACATATTAAATTGATTTGTTTTATTGTTTTACCCTCCTGCTAGTCATCGAGACCCGGCTGGCTGGCTGGCTAACCGGCTAACGAGCGGAGGGCACAGAGAGAAAACATTCCGGGGGAAAACAAAACTGATCGTACGGTATCGAACTGCCACAGCGCACTATTGACGGAGATTCATTGTGTCGCAGCATTCCGTAATAAAGGCACTGTTAACTCTGAGCGAATGTATAACAGCATGTTGGACACTTCAGATTAAAAGAACAGATGATCAAAGTAAAAAGGGATGTCTCTTAACGCATGTGCATAAGTTTTGAAAATGATTGTTACAAGTGCATGCTTGGCGTATAGTTGTAAGAAATATTGATGGATTTGTGTGCTACAAATTCTAAGTTCACAATGATTAAAATAAAATAAAAACAAGTTGAAAATGCAAAGCAGAGAGTGTTTATCATGAATTTCTGTTTCATTCATACCCTTCTTTAACGATTAATGACCGCATAATGTTTAATATTTACCACTTTCCCAACAACAGCTACGGTTTTTGATCAATCCAAATATTACTGCATAAATGTTTCTATGGAAGATGGTAGGTTTCGATAGCAAAATTGCTTTGGAACTGCTGTTGCAATCTGTGGGTCATTGTGACTACTTTTCAACTCGTAACTACCAGAAGGCATAAGAATATACTAAATTATTTATCCTAAAAGAGAATTCATTGTTGTGTATACTAACACATTGAAAACAAGACTTTTGTAAACACATCCGTATTTAGAGCGAGAACTATATTTAAAACAGTTCAAATCTTTCGGGCTGTTTTGTCTAGGTCGGTGGTGTAATATGCTACCATAGCTTTCCCCAACTTCTGCGGTTGGCATTATCAGTGAATGAATGTTGTTCACCGAACTCATTCATCCCGGATATTTAATTGAAGACGATCAAATCTATAAAGTCATTGAAACAGCACCACTTTTATTATATTTTCCATCATAATTATGTCTTTTATAATTGAAGATTTTGAAAACTGGTTAAATCATTTAATTCCTACAAGGTCCCATGGTCTAAGCATAATAATAGGAACAATTTTTCTTTCAGTGTGTATTTCAACTTCTCTATTTAATATTCACATTAATCCAACATCGAGGTCATAATAAAAACATTACACTTTCATTGTAAAGATAAATACCCGATGATGCCAACCGCAGAAGTTGGGGAAAGCTATGATAGCATATTAAACTAGGGACCACGGAAAAACTGCCGGGAAGATTTTAACTGCTTTACTATAACATCGGCCATGAAATCTAAAAGTTTCACAAGAGCTATAGTTGTCCCTAATAAGCTCTCAGTGCCTCAGTTTTTTATGAAAAATATTTAGCCTTATAAGAACTACTTTGATGACGACATTATCACTCATCATTCATACAACAGTTTTTAGTTTGAGGAGTTTGTTTACCTGCACATCCTGATGTTTAGCTAGTAACCAGATTGTATAGCTCAATGTAGCAGCGGTTTTCTCATGTCCCTATAACAAAAGATTCATTGATAATTTCATTCTTGTGAAAGATTTCAACATACACACGCTTCACTATATATCTTACCGTTGCCATGATTGTAGTCACTTCATTCTGAATGTCTTCATCGGTTAGATTTGCTCCGGCTTCTGCCTGGTCCAACAGATGATCCAAAAAAGTTCTTCTCTCGATGCCTTCTATAAGAAAATGATTTATTTCTATTAGTGTTTGATAAGACCGCAAAGATAGTCAAGTAGCAATAAACCAACGAGTTCTTTAGCACAACAAATTAAAAGTAGTACCAGAAGATGGTACTTTGTTCTTTAGTACAGTTGTTTATTTTTGACCTGCGGTCTGTCAAAGCTTGGCACTGGCAATTTGTTGTTATTTCTGTATTTATGCTACAACTCAGTTTATGGTTAAGATATCAATATAACTTAAGTTTTTGGGCTATTAAATGATAACCAAGTGTTCTTAATTGGTGATATCAGTTTTATGGTGTATTATATTGAAATGTTACCAGTAGGACAGAGAAAAAATTAAGTAAACACCATAGGTGAGCTACGTTTTTAACCGAGATAGAAATCAAGTTAAAAAAAAAACACTTATGATTGGCAGGACGCAGAAAAAATATAAGCATAAATATATGCACCCATTTTTTACTATTTATTAGTTGCTATAAAACAAAACAAAAACAAAATATAATGACACTTTGCGTCAATTAAACACACACAAAATTAATGCAAAACTGAATTTCTTGGCAGTAACAGAATCGTTTGTATAATATTAGGTATTCTTTTGTCGACGGAGGCATGTATCTTTTAATATTATTCTGGTTAGATCCACGACCAAAGTTTTCACAACAGTTTGAGCAGATGTCCCATTTTACCAGTCTGATTTTAGTTAGTTTTTTTAAATAGTGTTTAACGCCCGTTATTACTACTGAGGCATCACAGACGATGGACACTGATGATACATGAAATGAAATGATATATTGGGAAAGGATTTATTTTTAAAGAAGGAAACGTTCCAGAACTAAGTTTAGGGTACCACCCCGACATTTGCCATTTATGAGAACTGAGGAAAACCTGGAAAAAACCTCAGTCAGGAAGGACAGTCCTGGCGGGATTCGAACCCCAGACCTCCCGCTCACGAGTCCGCGCCTTAACAAACTCGGCCACCCGTGGGGGTGATTTTATTTAGTGATGAAGCTACCTTCACACGAGATGTGCATTTAATGTGTACGACGAGTATTATGGGCTGAGGAGAATCCTCATGATAAATTGGCAGGTCTCAGGTATGGTTTGCCCTAAATGTGTGGTGTGGAGTTGTTCCATCTGATTGGTCCTGTCATTCTGATAGCACATTTAACAAAGCTTGTTTACTGTCACTTCTTGTTGAACACATTACCATGACTGATGGAGCACGTACTTCTCAATGCACGACAGCAAATGTGATTTCAGCACGATGGTGCACCCCCGCACCGCAGTCACGGGGCACGGCAGCACCTTACTGCGACTTTTGGAGCTTGATGGATAGGCAAATGAGGTACGGTTATGTGGCCTGCCACATCACTTGGTCTCTGGGGTTATGTGTAGAGTATGATAAATGAAGAGGCTGTTGGTCGAGTGGAAGGTCTTCTGTCTAGGATAGAAGTAAACTGTGATGCATAGGCATTTTTGAAAGGTAGGGTCAGTCAATAATGAGAGGTTGTCAATGCTGCCTAGAAACAGGAGATCAATCTTGCAACAATTGTAAAGTGTGCACAGTGCATCGTACGGTTGTGCAGCTGATGCTGTGGGTTTCAATGTGTGTAATGTAGTGATGGCTATTTGAGTAAATTGTTACATTCTGAACAATCATTACTGTATGCAATGCATAAATGAAACAAATAAATGTCTGCACCGGTGTCCAATTGCTTGTATCTCTGGTACCTATACAGAACGGACGGTCGGTTTATTTTTGTGAGTATGTGTTTCATTTGCAGGGACCTGCATTATGTGGGAGTTTGTCACATTCATTCTGAATCACTCTGTATATATCATTCAGGCATATCCGGATTCCTATCCTAAACGCTGAACATTGGGAAACACGTAAAATGAGAAATATGGTTACTAAGATTCAATGTTCATTATTTAACTGATATTATTCTTTTCAAAGTATAGCACACCCTTTCCAAATGCCCTATAAGTAGCAAGCAAGAAAATTCGCACATTTTAATCTTCTAGACCAATAATTATAGAAAGTTGTATTATATTCTGGGTAATATAAGTTTAAAGTATTAAAGAAAACCATGTGGTGTAGCTCCTAAATAATTTACAACTAAGCAGTAGTTTGTGCTCAGAAATAATCTGCATTTAAACGTATATTCTGCTTCCCATTACTCTATAGCAATATTCCAACTTATTTACTAAATCATCCTGTATATTAACAGTGTGTACACCTCAAGCAATTTAGAGAAGTGACAGTGAAAACTACTGTAAAAGAAAAATAAATCAAAGTTACCTCTTTCAAGTTTCTTAATGGTCGATTTTGTTACCCTGTGCTGTTTACGTGTTTGTATCACTCTTCTGGAAATATTCATTATGATGGGCAAATACTTGCGCTGTTGACGACCAGATGACGTCATTCTGAAAATTGCATACGGGTGTAACCATGGTCGGAAAGTTCTCTTGAAAATTGCATCCTCCAAACTGGAACATTATCACCAAAAATTCAGAGGACATCATATACTTAAAAAGACAATACAAAATTATTTTTCTAAAATATTTTTCTTTACAGGTTAAGAACAAAATAGAGTTATAACAACACAGAAGTATTAAATAATATTTTTATTTTAGCTTAGCTATTAAGTATCTGCTGTTCTTATTTAATACCAATTCCTCTTCCTATCCTCATATCCCTTTTGGAATGCTTAATTATTTATCTCTTGTTGCTATTGGTTGGGATAAGCAAGGGAGTTTGAGAATAATGTGATGTAATCTTTTCTAGCGTGGCCGGTTATCCTGCTGTTGTTCGCCAGCAAAGATGACTTCGGTATCAAAGGGGTAACACACGTTTAGGCATTTCTTCTAAATTGCTAGGATCGGAGTGCTCTCCGTTAGTAGGCCTATTCTGTTATGGAGGTTTGTTGGAGTTTATTCTTTGTATGTAAAGGTCTTAATGTTGCTTTTAAGTTGCTTACATTGTTTAAGTGCAATAAAAACTTGTGCGCTCTAACATTTTTGAAATTGGTAACAAATCAGGGTAACACTATTTTTTTTAGTTGGTTAAATCTAAATATTATAAGTGCATTACGCCGATAATTAATTTTATGTATTTAATTTTAACACTGGAGCCCCGAGTTAAATTTTAAAGTTATGTTTCTGACGAATTATTGTGTGTGAGCTTATTTTCGCATGTAAATTTATTATTGTTAATTATCTTCTCCCGTACTCGAGAGTTACCTTTTTAGGCCACATTCTGGGGAGCATTTCTTCTAGTATACATCATAATTCAACTAGGCAGCGACTGGAAGATGTCAAATTGAATATTAGTAAATTAAATTAGTAGTAAATTAGCCATGTCCTTGTTATTGCAATACTGGGTCAAATTTATTTCCTTTAATCGTTATCAATCGCTTTGCCATTAGTAAAGAACTTATAAATTGAGGTAATATAAATGGATCGTTCAAAATTCTAGTTCTAACAACAGTTAAGTTTTATGCTCCAAAGTGAAAATTTTCTTCGTTTTTAATGCAAGTCTGCTGCAAAGGATTTCTTATTTCTTATAATCTTGAAGTGTTTTATATATTACTGAATTTTAGATTTAATGTTACACGTTCATTCCTCTTGATATTGTTCCAACGGAACAAAGTTTATTCCTTTTAGAGGATGTATACAAATTCTTGGTATTTGGATAGAATTATATTGAAAAGATAAAAAAAATTATTTTTACTTGATTTAAGCAATGGAACTTGTGTTACGCTATCCTAATTTATTACTCATACTCTATTATCAATATTGTGTATCTACAACATTGATACACTTTTTCGTGTTGTAATTTTTAATGAGATCTTCACTCCAAGTCATTCATTTTAAAACATTAATAGCTTCCCATTACTGAAAGTCATTATTGTTTTGGCTAATGTTTGAAAAGTTTGTATATTTCCACTACCACGCTGCTTGTTGGATGAGCTTAGAATCTTTATTTTGCTCTAACACTTATTTGCCTTTAAGAATGCACAGTTTTATTTTCTTGTTAAAATAAATAGAAATGAGAAAATGTACCATTAAAATTGCAACACACTGTACTTGTTCATAATAGCCAAGCGAAAATGTCTGTCTGTCTTCTCGTTCGGTTGTTTAACGAGCTCTTTGGGATTCTTCACGTGTGCATTCATTTCAAAGTTTTTGCACGATTCTTGGCCGAATAGTTTAATAGGTTTAAACTTTCAAACCGTTTATAGGAAATTCTAATGATTAACAGGCAAGATTTTTCCCCATTTTTAGCATTTTATTCAATTTATGGAAATCATCAATAGTTTGTTGCAGTTTCTCCTGGAACGCAGGGCCATCTTCCTTCATTCCCTGCACATTAGGATTAGATCGGCATTTTCAGCATTAGTAAACAATACTATCTTCTTTAGCATATCCAACATATTGTACTTCTATGATATCACGGCACAGTGTAAAGGAAATAAAACGTAAAACAAACATACGTTCATAGTCGCGGTAGGCAGGAATATGCAGTACATTTTCGATATAGTACTAAGCAGTTTAATGGAGCACACAGCTCTTTTTAAGTTTCATGTGGCTAGTGTTTTCATGAATTGCAACATTAATATATTATATATCTGTATATTTAGACATTATTCTGTAGTAATTAGCAACAAGTAAAACGCAATGCAGAGAATTGTACACACTTTATACGCGCATTACAGCTATCTCAGTTTGTCAATATTAAATAAAATGATTAAATTACAATATTTAGTAAACAGCAGTGCCTCACTTGACCTCAGTATAAATCTAAAACTTCCTGAGCCCATCTTGTGCAACAGGCGATTGTTTGCTTTAGAATCGAAGTTCGGACTATCCCTAATAAAATGAGCTTCGTCATACTAACCAGTTCATAGCCTTAAGATACTCTGAACCTTCGTTGAAACTGCAGTTCAGCTTTACACCCATAGCACATTCTGAAAAGAATTATATTTAGAGTGTAAAACCGTTAATGAAGGTAAAGAAGAGTACATAACATTACAGGCATTTTAAGGCGCAGCTTCCGTGCACAAAATTTGCAAGTATGTGTTTATCATGATGGTAAAAGCATTTTGTACAGACAAACAATAACTTGAGGTATTGACAAGAATGTAATAATTTATAAAGAGTTTAGAATAAAGCTGTGAATATTGGGACATATATAAGTAGGCGTGAATTTGCAAAGCTGCATTTGAAATAATTTTAGGAAAAGAAGAAGAAGAAGAAAAGAAAATTTACCTTCAATTACTTCATTAGTGATGACATCTATTAAAATATAGCAAACTATGAAGTAGTAGTTATCTCATGCCTTAATGTTATACACATAAATATTTTATGTTAGATTTTTTCCATTACTTAATTGTGTTAATATTACGTATACATTCTATAACTCAAGGATAATAAGTTTTCATGTGATAATTCTGTTAAATAACTCATTGCTAGCACTAAAAGGTTTCAAGACGACGAAATAGTGAAATGTAACAAAAGGTGAACATGAAAGGCAAGCTTTAGATGTTTTAATGACCATGCTGCAAGAGGAGGGAAATTATGATTTGAACTTTGGTTGTATCAGAAAGACCGTTTTTCATACCTTGTGATGTAATTTAGTTTTGAAGCCAATTTTGACCTTTAAAGGTGTCCCGTGTAGAGGCGGCATCAGAAAACCACGTGGAAGTAATTTTTCATGAGAGTATAAAAGAGACCTCTTTTCAAGACTCTTATTTCATTGTAATCTGCCTACGGCGCACGAACTACGTGGCAAATGTTGAAAAGGCAAGTTGGTGATGGCTC